>JALBCR010000580.1:32500-367858 GCA_030710515.1 Abscondita cerata | reverse complement strand
TTCAGTTACGTATTGCTATTTATCAAATAGGGAAAACTACTAACTTTACGAAAAAAAGTTATTTTTTACAAATTGTTTTGCGTGCTCTAAAAACAAAAATTGCTCATACCACATATTACGTATTTTCAGCCGTTTAAGAGTTTTAAAACAAATTTTTGGTTTGGTACAAATTTAGTTTCCAAATAGGGAAAACTACTAACTTTACGAAAAAAAGTTATTTTTTACAAATTGTTTTGCGTGCTCTAAACACAACAATTGCTCTTACCACATATTACGTATTTTCAGCCGTTTAAGAGTTTTTAATGAAAATTTCGGTTTGGTAGAAATTTGGTTTCCGAATAAGGAAAACTACTAACTTTACGAAAAAAAGTTATTTTTTACAAATTGTTTTGCGTGCTCTAAAACAAAATTGCTCTTACCACATATTACGTATTTTCAGCCGTTTAAGAGTTTTGAAACAAAATTTTGGTTTGGTACAAATTTACTTTACAAATAGGGAAAACTATACACTTTACGAAAAAAAGTTATTCTTTACAAAATGTTTTGCGTGCTCTAAACACAAAATTGCTCTTACCACATATTACGTATTTTCAGCCGTTTAAGAGTTTTTAATGAAAATTTCGGTTTGGTAGAAATTTGGTTTCCGAATAAGGAAAACTACTAACTTTACGAAAAAAAGTTATTTTTACAAAATTGTTTTGCGTGCTCTAAAGACAAAAATTGCTCTTACCACATATTACGTATTTTCAGCCGTTTAAGAGTTTTTAATGAAAATTTCGGTTTGGTAGAAATTTAGTTTCCGAATAAGGAAAACTACCAACTTTACGAAAAAAATGAAAATTTCGGTTTGGTAGAAATTTGGTTTCCGAATAAGGAAAACTACTAACTTTACGAAAAAAAGTTATTTTTTACAAATTGTTTTGCGTGCTCTAAAAACAAAAATTGCTCTTACCACATATTACGTATTTTCAGCCGTTTAAGAGTTTTATAATCAAAATTTCGGTTTGGTACAAATTTGGTTTCCGAATAAGGAAAACTACTAACTTTACGAAAAAAAGTTATTTTTTACAAATTGTTTTGCGTGCTCTAAACACAAAATTGCTCTTACCACATATTACGTATTTTCAGCCGTTTAAGAGTTTTAAAACAAAATTTTGGTTTGGTACAAATTTACTTTCCAAATAGGGAAAACTACTAACTTTACGAAAAAAAGTTATTTTTTACAAATTGTTTTGCGTGCTCTAAAGACAAAAATTGCTCTTACCACATATTACGTATTTTCAGCCGTTTAAGAGTTTTTAATGAAAATTTCGGTTTGGTAGAAATTTGGTTTCCGAATAAGGAAAACTACTAACTTTACGAAAAAAAGTTATTTTTTACAAATTGTTTTGCGTGCTCTAAAAACAAAAATTGCTCTTACCACATATTACGTATTTTCAGCCGTTTAAGAGTTTTTAATGAAAATTTCGGTTTGGTAGAAATTTGGTTTCCGAATAAGGAAAACTACTAACTTTACGAAAAAAAGTTATTTTTTACAAATTGTTTTGCGTGCTCTAAAACAAAATTGCTCTTACCACATATTACGTATTTTCAGCCGTTTAAGAGTTTAAAATGAAAATTTCGGATTGGTAGAAATTTGGTTTCCGAATAAGGAAAACTACTAACTTTACGAAAAAAAGTTATTTTTTACAAATTGTTTTGCGTGCTCTAAACACAAAAATTGCTCTTACCACATATTACGTATTTTCAGCCGTTTAAGAGTTTTTAATGAAAATTTCGGTTTGGTAGAAATTTGGTTTCCGAATAAGGAAAACTACTAACTTTACGAAAAAAAGTTATTTTTTACAAATTGTTTTGCGTGCCCTAAACACAACAATTGCTCTTACCACATATTTACTTTACAAATAGGGAAAACTATACACTTTACGAAAAAAAGTTATTCTTTACAAAATGTTTTGCGTTCTCTAAAGACAAAAATTGCTCCTGCGACATATTTCGTATATTCAGCCGTTTAAGAGTTTTTAATCAAAATTTCGGTTTGGTACAAATTTAGTTTCCGAATAAGGAAAACTATTAACTTTACGTAAAAAAGTTATTCTTGAGTGCTCTAAAGACAAAAATTGCTCTTGCCACATATTTCGTATATTCAGCCGTTTAAGAGTTTTTAATCAAATTTTCGGTTTGGTACAAATTTACTTTCCGAATAAGGAAAACTACTAACTTTACGAAAAAAAGTTATTTTTTACAAATTGTTTTGCGTGCTCTAAAGACAAAAATTGCTCTTACCACATATTACGTATTTTCAGCCGTTTAAGAGTTTTTAATGAAAATTTCGGTTTGGTAGAAATTTAGTTTCCGAATAAGGAAAACTACTAACTTTACGAAAAAAAGTTATTTTTTACAAATTGTTTTGCGTGCTCTAAAGACAAAATTGCTCTTAACACATATTACGTATTTTCAGCCGTTTAAGAGTTTTAAATCAAATTTTCGGTTTGGTACAAATTTACTTTCCAATAAGGAAAACTATTAACTTTACGAAAAAAAGTTATTCTTTACAAATTGTTTTGCGTGCTCTAAACACAAAATTGCTCTTACCACATATTACGTATTTTCAGCCGTTTAAGAGTATTGAATCAAGTTTTTGGTTTGGTACAAATTTACTTTCCAAATAGGGAAAACTACTAACTTTACGAATAAAAGTTATTCTTTACAAAATGTTTTACGTGCTCTATAGACAAAATTTGCCCTTACCACATATTACGTATTTTCCGCCGTTTCAGAGTTTTGAATCAAATTTTCGGTTTGGTACAAATTATTTTCCGAATGGGGAAAACTACTAACTTTACGAAAAAAAATTGTGTTTTGCCTCAAAAGGTATTATTAATAAATACAAAAATGAACCTTGTAGGCTCTGGGAACGCGATAAACTACTACTACTACGCGAAGACCAATATTTTCTACTTTGGAGGTACCACAATGCGCTAATTTGTTTGTGTACCCACTTGTAGACCAATTATTTATTTTAATTAATTATTAGTTTTGTAAACAATATGCTTACGTTTTTGACCTAAACCGCTTGAACTTGGTTACCTTGGACGCAATTAGAAATTAAAATGGAAGATATACATAGAAATGTAAGATAAATTTCTGGTACTGAAAAACAAAAGGAAATATATTATGGAAAGAGATAACATCTCAAAGAATAAATTAGGGCGAAAGAGAAAGAATATTTTTCTATGAAAAGGGAGGTTATACTAGAGGTGAGATAAAAAGAAGGAAAAAGTATGGAAGCATCAGAGATTTTAGCAAAGGAGTATGTTTGGGCATGGGAAATGGTGGATCCGTGCTATTTGCACCAATTTTGGATATGTTTTAGCCATTGACCTCCGTAACAACTTTGCTGAAAGGTCCAGGTGCGGCAACCATCCCTGTGACCTCCAGAGATCAGCAAAGGTCAAGTATTTGAACTTCATTAAAATTGGTCATGGTGGAAATTGGGTGTCAGTGGAATCCGACCAATTTTTGAGGTCATCCGATGACTTCCGTGACCTCTAGAGATCACCAAAGGTCACCAACATAAACTTCAAACAATGGGTAGTATGGGATATCAATGGAGAAATTCAAAAGTTGAACGGAATATCTCTGGCCAATTTTTGCGGTCATCTAATGAGGTCCATGACCTGTGTAGGTCATCAAAGGTCATTAATATGTACTTCACTAGAATAAGACATGTGGGGTATCAATGAAATTCGGAGGTTGAAAAGAAAAAGAAATTTCGGAGGTCATCTGATTACTTCTGTGACTTCAAAAAGTCAGCAACGGTCGTTATTGAGAATCAGGTAATGTCTCGGAAGTGTCGAATTATAGACCAGTTAGTGTACTAAATATTTTTTCTAAAATTTTTGAATTTCTGTACAATTTCATTTATCCATGTGTCCAAAATTCCATTTCACCCTTTCAACATGGATTTATGAAAAAACGATCCACTTAAACTAATCTAATGTGTTTTGTTGACTTTACTGGTAGAGTTTTTGACATTTCAGGTCAGGTAGACGTTATCTATTCGGGTTTTAGTAAGGCGTTCGACACAATTGATCACTCAATAATCATTAACAAGCTAAAATATTTTGGTTTCTCTAATTTGCTCTCATCATACTTAACCAATAGACGACATTTAATGGCTTAAAAAATCGATTAATGTAAATTTTTTACACATCTTTAAGGGGCTGTAACTCTTCAGGGGAGGCTTTAAGGAAATTTTTTTTTATGTTAAACCCCCCTTTAAATTTTGCAAGGAATCTCCAGTTTCAATTTCTGTACTGATTAATGAAACACCCTGTATACACACAAATAAATAGTCTTGAAGAATGTTCCAATAGACCCGATCAGTGGTGACGTCAAATTAAACCGCTAAAATCAAAATTCGGTACTTGGCAAAATTGTGGTCGAAAAAGTGAACCTTAAGTACATGGACTTAAGGGTGATAATAAAATAGGTCAATAAAAAGTGGTTGGTTTTCCAATATACACACATAAATAAGGAAATCGTTTTCATATTCACTAATTCTGAACCTTTATCTTTCATCTAGTATCAATATTACATTTTCAAATAGCATATTTTTATTATAAATTAAAATTAATTTTTATACTACAAATACATGCGCAGAAATCAGCTGGCGGGAACAGTAATTTTAGAAATACGCACCGGGTTAACCTTATACTTTGTGATTGCTGTTTTCCTTTGTTGTTCCTGGCGTTACTCTTGTTTCTTTATTAGCTTATTTACTCGTTTACTTCATTAGTTTGTTATTTATAATATAATTTATAGTTTAATTTAATAGTACTTCATAGTAATTAGGTTATGGTTAACCCGGTGCGTATCTCTAAAATTACTGTTCCCGCCAGCTGATTTCTGCGCATGTATTTGTAGTATAAAATTAATTTTAATTTATAATAAAATATGCTATTTGAAAATGTAATATTGATACTAGATGAAAGATAAAAGGTTCAGAATTAGTGAATATGACAACGATTTCTCTTATTTAGCATATATTGGAAAACCAACCAACCTATTCATCTATTTGAATATAACCCTTAAGTCCTTGTACTTAAGGTTCACTTTTTCGTCCGCAATTTCAAAGTACCGAATTTTGAAATTAGCAGTTTGTACGTGACGTCACACTAATCGGGTCTATTAACAACGACAACTCAATTATCTTTATAATTGGTGTAAACTCAATTCATTAGACCTAAACATCTCTAAGTGAAGGCAATGTCATTCAAAAGAAACACTATTAATTATCAATATTCTATAAATAATATTGCACTGTCTCGAGTCTCCATTGCAAAAGATCTAGGAGTCATATTTGATTCAAAGCTGCTGTTTTCTGAACACACTCAGTTTTATTTGTGTCTCTGCCTCAAGAACCCTACGTTTTGTAATTAGAAATTCCAATTTCGAAACCATGAAATACTGTTTCGACTTTATTATGCTTCAGTAAGACCAAAACTACAGTATTGCGACTTAATTTGGTACCCGCATTATGATACACAAATAAAACTGATAGAGAAAGTACAGCGCAGGTTTCTAAAGTACGTCCTCTTTCGATTAGATGGAGTATATCCTGAAAGAGGATTATCAAATTCAACTCTTTTACAAAGATTTGACGTACAGTCATTAAAATGCCGACGAGTAATGAACAGTTTAATGTTCCTGCTCGACTATCTAGAAATACTAACACCTTTACTTATCCAGTTCCCAGAACTAATTTGTTACGCAAAACTTACCTCAATCTACCTATCGCTTATATTAGCAATTAGAAATTGTAAATTTGGGTTTACAGATAGAAACTAAGTAAGCGCATAATTTAGGTTAAGTACTTATTGTTTATTTTGTTGTTTATTATTATTATTTTTTTTTATATACACTTTATACAGGGTGTCTCAAAATTGACGCCCGTCCTTTCAGAATATGAATCGGGGGCTAAAACGAATTAAAACGTAAGAATAAAAAAATTGCGTTATGTCCATGGTTACAGAGTTATTGACAAAAGAACAAAAGATCTAACATTCAATGTTTACACTTTATTAAAAACGAAGTCAGCTAAAACAAATGAGTAGCATAGAATGCTATGGTAATGTTAAATGTTAATTATTAGTTCTGTCAACTTTTGTCATAATAAGTATAAGTATAATTTCATACGGTTATTTGTTTTAAAAATGGAACGTCATTATTCCAATCAGAATATGTTGATATGTTAAACATGCTACAGAGGGTTCGTGATTCAATGTTAAATCGTGCAAATATTTGCATTGAAGTAGGAGGCAATTTGTTTGAACACCTTTTATAAATTAATTTCTTGTTTTGTAACAAATATTCGTTTTTAATAAAGTTTAAACATTGAATGTTAGATCTTTGTTTTTGTCAATAACTTTGTAACCATGGACATAACGCAATTTTTTATTCTAACGTTTTAATTCGTTTTAGCCCCCCGATTCATATTCTGAAAGGACGGGCGTCAATTTTGAGACACCCTGTATATTGTATTCTTGCAAATTAGCAGAACGTAAAAATTGTCTGCTATTGGAAAGCTTTCTTTCTGTTGAGCAAATAAAACATTATTATTATTATTATTATTATTATTATTATTATTAAAAACACTAAAAAGTTTAAACTAAACTTAAACTAAAATTAGCACGTCTCTGATCCATTTAGAGACGATAAAATAATTCGTATGCTCAGAAGAATGCAGCAATGGCAATTAAAATCTTCGCAATGACTATATTTAGAAACAAATAATTATCGTATTTCACCTCGATAATTATTTTGACGTTATCCCAGATAATCATGGACACGCTATTTTATTAAGAAATTCCAATTGAAAAGGTCTTGTAATAAAGTAAATGACTTCCAGAGGATAGTCTAAAATATAGGCACTTGCAAATTCTAGTGCAGTACAGCAAATAATACATTTGTCCGTGAACATAAAAAATATATCCATTCGGAGCTGTTAACATAATTGGTTTCACAAGATGTCTGCTTTTATGCACAGAAAAGGTCTGTCTTAGAACCCTATAATTTGAGCTTTTTGGAACGTAAACATAAGTTCCGTCGGGTTATAGTCCGTATCCGAGTTGTACAGCGCGTTCGAAAATCTGTCACATGCTTATTTATGTATTCGTCTCTGGTTATACCATTGAGCCTCAGATGTTTGGACACAAAATTGTGCATTACCATCTCTCTAACCTTTGCTACAATTTCACTATTCTCACTTTCAAGAGATGCTATTCCGAACTTGAGGAACGTCGTTGAATGTGATTACACACGCACTTTGGAACAAAGCAATTTAGAAGCTGAATTGATATACTCACTTTATTAGGCATCAGCATGTGACGTCATGCCATTAGCAACAGAGCTTTGAAGTCGTTTACCGTTTGTAAAGTTGGTGTTTTGTTTAGTAGTTAAGTGTGGTACACATCTTTGAGCAATAAAAATGTTCAACTACATTAAATTAAAAACCTATTTAAATGGTCCTTATCTAATGATATAAATTTGCTCCTATGGTTATAAGACATTATTTATTCACTACGTATTATACAATACACACGTATAAACTATAAATCGCACTCAAGTATAAGAAACTTGTATATATATATACTTGAGATAACAGTGAAAACAAACGAAAAAATGTCACGTGATGAAAATCTTTGCGTACTTTCCTACCCGAAATACTTTCCCTTTCCTCGTACTTTCCTCTCTGCATTCTTTCCTATCCGTGATTTTCTCCTCATTCTTTTTCCCCGCTCATAATAAAAAAATGACAAAAAAATACATGATTAAAACAAATTTCGGCGAAAAAAAGTTTGTTTTGGAAATTGTTATTATTTACTAACCAACACCTTTTACCCCCGATTACATGAACACAACTTAAATTGATTAAAACAAAACAAATAATCCCTCTTAATACAGATAACACGTTGTAAGTACGCTCGGAGGAAAGAATTTGGGGAAAAGTACATAGGGATAAAAGTACGTGGGCGGAAAGTATTTCAGAGAAGAAAGAACCAGGGAGAAAAGTACGCGGAGAATAAAGTGTGGATACCGGTTCAGACACAACCGATAAGGTTCATAAATGTCTCATAAAAAGCGGACAAAATACACTGTCTTCAAAATAAAAACTTAAGTGTATTTTCATTTTAAAGACAACCATTATATGTATACCCGTTTACAAACTGTTGCACAGTCCCCCACTGCACTTATCTTAATAGAAGGACAAAAACACCTAAGTTTCTACACTAAAACCATAAAAAAACGAACACTTTATACAGAGCAAAAAAAAACACATCAACAGCGTTCAACAGAACCTTAGTTGAACTATTTTTATTATCAATAAATCATTATCAATATAATGATCTAATACATACTTGTTTTAAATTCAACAGAAAAACTAGGTATAATCATTTAAATTAGAAAAAGCTTTTATTTGTATAAACATATTTTTGAATACATTCTTATGAAGTATTCTTAGATTTTTTTATTTCATTAATACTTTATATAATATATACTGGTACAGGGTAATTTGTTTTATTGCTTTTATTCTAATGTATTTTAAGCGACGAGTCAAAAAGTTGTGCAACAAGGCTATTAATTAAAAAATAAACAACAACTGACTTCCTTGTGCCTACAATCACAAACAAGGAAATGCGAACAATTTGCTTATCCAGCAAGGTAAACATTTTTATATATACTCAAGCCTATTGCGTGCAGAACATTCAAAAACGAAATGTCACAGTCGATATTATTTATTGTGTTAGTATGTGTTCTGCGTAAGTGTTTCTTAACTTCTATTCAATGTTTATAAATGTAATACTTTCTTTAACAGAACAATATGTTTGGGGTGCACCGAACCGTACTCTTCGCAGTCAAACGTTCGTGAATCCAGCAGTCGTTAGTGAGTCCGTTCAAGCCAAACCTCCACCTTTATCAGCCGACTTCTCTAACACCCTGGCAAACATCAAAAACAAATTGCGCGGTCTCGCAAAACGAAGAGATTCGAATCCTCATTTCGACGCGTTCAGCAAGAAGTTGGATGAGTTGGCGCAGAAAAATATGATACCGCACGCCGCCTACGTGTCGCCGCCAGATTACAACAAAAAGAGACTTGCGCCTAAAAAGAAGACGCGCAAATATCAGAGCAAATTTTTGTTATCGAGAAATGGTGTCGTTGGCGATACGGCCGATGTTACGCCTCAATCTTTAATGTACGATTCTAATAATGGGGGCGGCGACAATACTAAAGACCTCGACGGACAGAAAAAGGTATCCGGGTTAATACTGCAGCCTAAGAATTTGTATTAATTAATTATGTACTTTTTAACCCGGTATTTATTTGTTTTTGTTAACGTTTACTTTTTTTAAGGCACTCTATGTTATAATAATCTTTTGAAGAACAAGTGTGACAACGAGACGAAGACATGAAAGTTAACGGAGATGGTTGTGACACGTGTTTTTCATACAATTTTTTTTTATTTCGCGAAGATTTTTTCTTATTAAATCAAAATATTTACTTGGTGTTGTCTGACAATAAACAAAATATATTAACAACTTATCTTCCCTAACTAATTCCAAAAATATACGGTTTACGTAACGAGTAAAGATTACTCTGGGACTCTTACAAAACCCAAATGGCATAAAACTCGTAAATCTATTGGATAAAAAAGAATATACAAAAAGACGACACTAATTGAAATCTTAGGTTAGTTTTTTTATTGTGGTTTTATTACTATAATATTCTCAAATAGAATTACGAGTTTTTAGTGGGAATTTAAAAGTACTTCAGGTTAATCACACCTACAAATCTAAACCTTAAATCCAAAAATTTAATGTATATAGCCAATTGTCGGCTTTATAGCCGTTATCTTCACATTTAAAACAAGAGCCTCGTTGTCGTAATGGTTTTGAACAATAATCCCCAATCCCCAAACTCGTTGCAATTGACATAACATGTATGTACTTAAACTTGCGCGGAAATCAAATCCAGGGCGGCTGCTGTAACTTTGACTTGCACCGGGATGTTGGACCATTACGGTTGGCAATTCCAACAATAGTTGTAGCCGGAAAGGATCGAAATAGTTTCATTTTTACTTGGAATTGCAATATGGGATTATCTCCATTATCAAATTTCATGCTCCTATCTGTTAGCACCAATAAACAGATAATAAAAGTGGTGGTGCTGTGTTCACGTTACGCTAGCACCCCGACTGGTAAAAAAACATGCATAAAACTGTACACCAGAATTTTGTGTTCTATAAAAATACATCATGGACTCCATATTTAATAAAAAATTGACCGACTTTGTTGCGGTGCTACAATCTAATTGCAAGAGTAAAGTACGTCAAAAGAATTACTTGTTGCATTGAATGTGGTATCTCAGTAATGCAATAATTTTGTGCTTTTAATATATCTTGGTCCTGAATTTTGTGCTCCTTCGCTTAACAAAAAATTGACCCACTTTGTGGGGATACTAGCGTCAGGTGCAGGGGTAAAGTACGTCAAAAGAATTACTTGTTGCAATAATTTTGTGCTTTCAATATATTTTGGCCCCAAACATGTTGTGCTCTTTGTTTAACAAATATTTATCGAATTTGTGGGGATGGTAGCGCCAGGTGCAGGGGTAAAGTACCTACATCAAAAGAATTATTTGTTGCATCGGGTGTGTATCAAAATAATGCAATAATTTTGTGCTTTAAAAATACCTTGGTCTCGAATTTTGTGCTCTTTCTTTAACAATAGATTAACCGATTTTGTGGCGGCTCTACTATCAGGTGCAAAAGGTAAAATACGTCAAAAGAATTACTGGTTGCATCGAATGTGATAATATTTAAATCGGGATGGGACAGTTCGGTGCCGACCAGTTCGGTGCGGCCGTTTCGGTGCCTGGTCAGTTCTGGTGCGAGCTGGTTCGTTGCGAAGCTTTAATTAAATACTTAAAAAAGATCTAAATTTAAGTTATATAGATATTTATATAAAAATACAAGCGATACAAGCCGTGGAATCCGAGTAGTAGCGTCCGGACGCATGTCCGTGATCTGGGGTGAACGGTGTTGGTTGAAAGGTTACAGTTATTACTATATCTTTCTTTAAAAAAAATAAGATTATAGTACACGTATCAGTTTTTTAAAACACAAAACCGCAGTTTTTATAAATTTTTCAATTCTTTGCACCGAATTGGCTCGACACCGAACTGAGTTGGTACCGAACTGGGTCGGCACCGAAATGGCCGCACCGAACTGTCTTATACCCTGTCTAAATAATGCAATAATTGTGTGCTTTCAATATATCTTGATCTCGAATATTGTTTTTCTTGCTTAAGAAAATTTCACCGACATTGTGGCAGGTGTCCGTGAAATTGGCTGTAAGTAGGGGAGAGTGGGTTACAATATGAGACATACCTCATATTATAGTTGATTTTATATTTAACAGTTGGCATTACACGTACATATTACTAATCATTATAACAGTTCTCCTTGTCAGAATTTAAACTTCAAATTTAGTTTTAGTTTAGCATTTAGTTTTCCAGTAGCAAAGAAGTGATCGCATTTTGCCCCGAAAGTAAATATTTACAGTTTACTAGATGATGTTTTATGAACATTTGAGTTCCGGTTGAATAATTTTCGTGACATAGGAGTGTAGTAGAGAGTTTCAAGAAGTCTTTGGTGAAATTTGTATACTTTGAAAAAAATGAGGTTTGTTTATTTCATAATATTTTTCTCTTAAGGTCAAATGAGTAACAATGAGACACTTCCTTATGGGTAACAATAAGACACGTCTGGAGTATAATCGACCGTGCAGCTCCTAGATAGGCGTCAGCGTGGTAGCCGGCACGTTTGTATAGCAAAGGATTCTCAATTGCTCGTTCCAGCGCCCCCAGGAATTATCCAGATAGTGAGATATGAGTAGAGTATGAGGTCAAGACACTTGGGCGAAAATCGGTCGGATTTATATTTCCACACTAAATTAACTTGCAATTATTGAAGCCACATTCATATTTTTTACTTGTAATTTTTAGCTTCGTGAAGCACCGACGACCGACGAAAGTCACAAGATGTCCGCCTGTCGTTTCGATTAATATTTCTAATAAATCGATCCACCAATGAGAAAAGCGTAGCATGCGCGGTAAATTTGATTTTTGTCGCAACGTGCAACTCTCGCGATCTACGTCCGGGTTCGAGTATTTTGAACCATAACAAATGACTAGAAATCCTCCAAGGAAAACCAATCGAGGAACCTTTTCGGGAGATGTAATGAAGAGAGCAGTAGAGGCTGTATTAAATGGACGCAGTGGCAAAAGAAGAAGGATTGAGTTTTCAAACTTTGGCAAGGTACGATGTTGCTACCAATATTGTCATCAAACAAGTTTTATAACCTGGTATTCTTTTTTTTTAGGTATATAAAAAAAACAAAGAAAACTGCAATAATTTAATCAGATATACGCCTAATTATGCCGTTAATAAAATTTTGACTGAAGCGCAAGAGACAAGTGTTGCAAACTATTTGATTAAATGTTCTCGAATTGGAAGGTGAATCAGACTGCAGGCAAAGAATTGATGATGAGTTTTATGAGACGGAATTCAACTATTTCATTAAGAAGTGCAGAAGGAACAAAGAAAAAAACAGAACATAAAAAGAACTAGTATTGTACGTCCCGATGAAGACAACACATCTAGTTGTCGAAACGCCGACTATAGAATAATTTAGTTCTTTGGTTATACATCCACAGCTCCTATAGAAGTCCTTCTATGTAAGAGGAAACTACTACAAATTAATGAACTTCCATACTTTACACTCACACTGTATATCTACTGGAAAGGAATTAGCGATGGTCCTCTTTTAAGCTAAGACAACGTCAATGTCCCATAACCAGCATACATGATTTTACATGAATGGCTATTCGAAAAATAGCAAAATGTATCAACAAAATATAAGATTTATAATAAAATCCTTTAAACGTTGCTTTGTTTAGGAAAAGTTTCTACCTAAAGAACCGAATATTTAATTAGATTTCGGTGAAAAAAGAATGATTCACAAAAGAGAAGACTTTATTGCAAGAGGATATTTGTATTTGAATCGATGCAATCAAAATTCTCGTTCCAGCAAACCTTTCAATAAAGACGTTTTTGCATTCGGTACATAAATATCACCATTTTATACTCTTTGACAACACCCTATACAATACAACTGCCCGTTAAATAAATTAACACGACAGATGATAGATGGCGACACTTTCTTGAAAGTAATTAACAAATAATTAACAGATAATTCGATTATCTTAATTAGGTTTACATAACGCGTTCACACGAAAAGTCAGAAGGTTAAGGTGACAAAACTCCCGTAATCTTTAAGGACACCTCGAAAAAATCAATTTTCTTTGGTGGGGGTGGTCCTTCGAGAACAGCTGATTTCACATTTTTTTGGCACGTGCGGTTATAACGCAAGTTTGGGTGCATCTCGTCGAAGAATTCGATCTCGAGATTGTCGTTTATCCATGCGAGGCAGAGAACGTAAATTTCAAGTACTGGTGAGTAAATTTTTTTCATAATTAAACTACACCATCGAAAGCTGTGGCATTTTGAAGCATTTACAACAAATCAGGTGGTTTTGCGTGTTGGCATAAAATTCGTTCGAAGAATGAATTGCGTAAACTTTGCTCGTAGCCAAAAACAGATCGGGCACAATAATTTGGCAAACTATCAGTGCCAAAAAATGCATCGATTTCCATTGTAGATTTCTCTTTACAATGTAGTTATTAACTTTCACTTGTTTCTAACACATCCTTTAATAACAATCTGTTATTAATTTTAATGTCACGGGGTCACACATCTTTCGCTTTTGTTCGTTTCACTTTTAATTGATCTTTCGTAACCTTGATTATAATTTATCTTGAGCATTGTTTGCGATGCACTTCTTTAATTACGGTTATTGTTGAAAAAACACACTTACTGATATGCTAATTCTTTTATCATGTTAATGTAAACTTGTTGAGTAATCACAAAGTGTGTCATTTCAGAAGGTTTCATTGGTTGTCGACGTTTCGATCAACCACACACACTCAGAGATTGTAATACTAATAGAAAACAGAAGTATGAATCTCCACTAGCAATAACTGTCTTGGTTAGACAAAACGTTGTATCGTAAATTTGGAACCATAGCAAAGTAGTTATTTTTATTCGATTGTATCATTAACAACACTTTCTCGGTTTTAATCTCTGGACGAAAACTTGATCTGTTCATTAAACATTGTGGTAGCTGAGGCCACATATTTTTCATCCTAGATCGAAAAATATTTTTCGGTTGACAACAAATTATTAAAATAACTAAATTTGTTTATTTCTATATTATTTGAAACATTAACTAATTAACAAGAAGAGCAAACACCAATTTTAACGAACATGGTGATAATAATTAACTAACATAATAATTTCAAGGCATCCCGATTACAATGGAAGCATCATGGTAACTTGATTAATTTGGGGCGTAATTTTTTCATTTTAATTTTTTTAAAAATTTTATATAATCGAAAAAAAATAATTATGATGCACGGACGAAAAAAATATTTCGGTCTTTGCTTTTGCCGGACAAGGCGCAAGCAAATTGTCCGAAATATTTATAATGTAATCAGGTGTTTTGATTTTTAGGACAAATGTTTGCACCGCGCATGCGCGATTTTAAAATTGACATCTTACATTTCTCTACCGGCAAAAATGTGAACAATCGTCCCATAATGAATCGTTTTAGTGCTGATTTTATTTACTTTGCTGCCGATTTTCGGAAAAACATTTTTTTTTGCAACAAAGCCAGGAGATACTATAAAGAATTGAAGTTGTCTGTTTTTATGTTGTCTGTTTTTAACTGTTCAATATAAAAAGAAGCCACCCTGTATTCAGTGTATCCTAAATTGAGTAGGGTTGCATAACTATCTTTGTTATTAATAAACTAGCAGAACCCTTAGCATTCACTTAAAAATCACGCTCAATACAAAAACAGGCTCCATAGCTTTAACATGGTAAATTGCTCAGACTGAAAGTATAAGTACCTAGACGAGTAACGCAAATCAAATCAAACTGTATGTACATATACAGGGTGGTGCTTTTAGAAAACGGGTCATAGGTAAATGGTTTCCGTATCAAAATGAAGTTAAAATTAGTCCGTATAGCTATTGCTATTAGGAGTCAGCTGAATTTCACGTTGTTTTCAAAAATTTGTCAATAAAAATAAAAAGTAAGTTTTGATAATGAAAGAAAAATAGTATTGGGTTGCTTAAACAATCAACATTCCTAATACGTTTTGACAATAAGGCTGACAGGAAAGTCATTAATAAGCAAATAAAAAGCTTTATTCCCAAAGAACAGCTTCGAATGATATTAGATCTAAATTAAATAGGAAGGTTATAATAAATAAACATTAAAAATTACTAATTTTTATTGATGAATTTTAAAAAACCGTGTAATTCAGCTGATTTCTGATAGCGAGCGCTATGCGCAATAATTTTAGCTGCGTTTTGATAATAAAACCATTTTTGGCACTTGAAAGGGCGAGCAGGAATTCGAAAAAAAACGAGTTCACAATGCCAAATCCCCATGACCCGTTTTCTAAAGCACCACCCTGTATGTATTACAGTAGATTCGGCTAATCCTATATTATGTAATTACACCCAAAAAGTAAGAAATCCAAAATTAAAATGAACAACATATAAAATAAACAAAAATCTTAATTTCCTTTTACTTTCTCTCTTCCATGTATTTTCTCGATTGCTTATTATCTCTTCCATCCATTTCGCTCCTTCACCTTCCTCCTCCAATAACTTTTTCTTTCTTTTATTTCTTCCCTTCGTTCTTCAATTTCTTCTCTAATATGTTCAATGTTTTCTCATCCTTCCTCACATAGTCTACATTTTCGTTTTTCATTCTCATTCTCTTCATTTCCTCTCTAAACCTTGCAATTATTTTTCTATATTTTTTGCTCCCCACCCCTTTTGAAATATGGAGACTGTTATAATTTCTTTGCATCTCCTTTAGTTTTTGCTCTATCATTCTCCATCCTCTCTCACTTCTCCTCTCAACCTCTTCTCTTGCATATCCTCCCCTTTCATAATAAAGCCTCCTGTCCTGTCCTCCATTTTTTTTCTCCTTTACTTGCTTCCATGCTGCTTGAAGTTTTTTACATTCCGCTCTTTCTCTCATACTCTCTTCGTATGTCATTGCCATCTTCCGTGCTGTTATCCTAAGTTTTTCCAATTTCATCTCCTCCTCTACTATGTACCTATGCTGGTGTCTCCTTTTTCATACCCAAACTCCATTTCCAATATTTTATTTGTATTTTCTCTAATTGTTGCTACTCTCTTCATTCCCACATCTTCACTTCATATAACATAACACCTTTTACCAGTTTTTCCTATAGCCATTTCATTTTCACCATATTTTCTCCAAATACTCTCTTCTCCAAACTCCACACCTGTCCTAATATTTTATTACCTTTTTTTGCTAAACTTTGTATTTGCCATTCATCGCTATTGTTATATCCCAGGTATTTTATCGTGTCTACCGTCTCTATCTTCTCATCTCCCAACCACCATTTCTTTTACTCCTATCTCTTCTCTTCTGAAAAATTACTAACTTTGTTTTTTCGTATTTACTTTCAATTTTTTCTCGTCAAGTATCTTTTATCGTTTTTATCATGTTTTTCATCCCTTCTTCCTTATTGGCTACACTTCCTCTAAGTCATCCAAACATATTGAAAATAACTTTGCACTTAAACCTTTTTGCGTCTAATATACTTTGCTCAAATTGTCTCTGCACCTTGTCTCGTCATATTTTCTCATTTTTTCGTTGTCATGGTTTCATTCAGATTAGAAATTTAATAAAACGTTATTTTTCTCAATAAAATCACAAATAACCATATTGTGTAGTACATCGTTGAATTTGTAATGAAAAATGCTTTCTTATACAGGGTGTACTTTTTTTGAGTCCCATAAGAAAAAATAAAGTTGATGATGGTTTATTTGAAACGAAACGTTGTAGTGAAAATTCGTGAACGCCATCTTGTAGAGCAGAAAGAGTGGAAATGACAAAGTGCATTCAGTTTTTTGGTAACTTCTCGAATAACTTCTGAATATAATGAAAACAAAATGGCACAATTTCGTTTTTTTTTCAAATATCTCCGAAAGTAAGATCAACTCGGCATGTTTCTCAACAGCAAAATGTCGACCCCTCGAGTGGGCAACTTTTTCCAAATTTAACCGACTCCGTATCCCTCACGGTTTCCGAGATCCCCATGCTGTTCATGCTTTATTATTACTTCATCTATTTGTATATCATCTTCTTTTTCCATCTCATTTTCATTTGTTTTACCTTCACTTTTTGTTCTCTTTATATCCATTTCGCATTTCTATAATGTATTCCTTCCACATCTTCATTTCTATTTTTTCCTCTTCTCTTTCCTCCTTTAGTATCTTCCATATTTCTCCCTCATCTTTTTTCCATGTTCTCCTTATACTTTTCTTTTGTTTCATATATTTTTGTTTGAATTTCTTTTTTGTTTCTCGTCCTCTGACATTCCCTTTCCACCACTCATTTTCTTCCTAATTTATTTCATCTTTTCATATACTTTCTTTTTTCGTTGTCGCTACTATTGCCTTTGCAGTGTTTTTTATTTCCCTCCCAATTTCTTTTTCCGGTTCCCATTCCTCTTCCATCTTCTCCGTGTAGCTTTCTATACTCCCCTTTGTCAATACCTTCTTTTCTCTCCATTGGCTTCTGTTTTGACTATTCATAATCGATCACCGACTCTTCTCTCTCCCTTTTTATGTCTCTCTTCCTTCTTCCTCTATGTTGCCATTCATTATTGTCCATCCTCTGTCCTTACATAATTCAACGAGTTTCCTTCCTTTTCTGTTTATCTTTTTGTTCTTTGTTATCCCTTCTTTTTACCTTCCCCTGTTTCTTCCATTTTTGCTTTGAAATCTCTTCTTATTATTATTTTCCTTCTATTTTATTTTTCCTTCTCCCTCCCATATACTACGTTTTATGTTATACCTCTCTCCTTTTTTCCGTTTTCACCTCGACCTTTATCAGCCCTTCCATATTTTCTCCTAACTCTCTTCTAACCACTACAATTAATCCCTCCTTTGCTCTTCTCATCTTCTCTTTTCTTTCCGCCAATTGTACATGCTATGCACACTCATTTGACATCTTATCTTCCCACTACTTCCTGCCTTTCTGCTCCACCCACGTTTCCATCATCCTCACTATTTTGAACTCTTCTATATATTTCTAGAAATCCCTCTCTTTGTCTTTTATTCCCGCCACGTTCCAAAACAAAATTTTATTTTTCCCTTTCCTTGTACTATATTCCATTTTTTGATGCCCATTTTTTTATCCCCGTTCCCCCCATATTTCCTAGTTTTTTTTGTGTTCCATTTCTTTAATTTCATGTCTTTTTCCTTTCCCTTCTTGTACCTAGTAGTTTCTTTTTATTTCGCAGTTTCTTCTTTATCTCTCTAACTTCTTCCACTTTTTCTTCTAATCATCAATTATCTTATTCCTTAGCATATCATGCACCTGCATCTTTATTTCTTGTTTGTTTACGTTTACTTCCAACCTTTTACCACTAAACTCTTAATCCCATTTTTCTCCATAGATTCCTCTAGTCTTGCACTCATTCATCGTCTTCATTTCCGTTCTTAATTCCTTTATTTCCTCGTTCGTTCTTTCTTGGTTTATTTTCATTAACTTAATTTCTTTTAGCATCTCTATACATAAATTTCTTGCTCTTCTTCTTGCCTTCCCCACTCTTACTTTTTTTTAAGGAAAATATTGGAGTTTTTTCGAATAACTTCGGAACTGCTCAGAATTTTAGAGTTTTCTTAGCAGAATCTGAACCAGGATAATAAAATTATTGTCTATGTTAAATTGTATAAATAAATGGACTGTATTATTATTAATTTTTATTTTGTAATACTTTAGAGTAGGTGCATTTGCTTTCAGTTTTATTACGCTACCTTGACTAAAATTTAAATACAACTACCACTACCTCTATGACTTACAAGCGAAATTTTTCTTTTTTCATAATCTATTTTAATCACTAGAATGCATACCTGTTTCAACCTGTTCTTACGGTTATTCAACAATATGTACATACAGTTTTACACAAAACGCTCGTTTTGAGCATTTAACCAAAATTGTATTTTTATTAAAAACAAAGACTCAATTTGGAAACACTACACTGTATAGAGTCTATCCGTGTACTATGGTGACCTTTGATATTGCCTTTAGAAAGTAGATTTTTTCAAAATCAGTTTTGCACATTCTTTTAGGTTCCTCAGTGGATACAATTTAAAAATATTTTCAATTATACAGAGTGTCTCACTTTCACGAACCACTTATCTTCTGAATGTTATCCAAAAATTTTTTATATACATCGATTGATTATACAATCATTTTAAATGCAAAAACTAAAGTGTAGCCGCCCCTCTCATATTTTTAAAGTTATTTGTCAATTCTGATGGAGTTGCGTTAATGAAATTGTTGCTACGATGACGTTACAGTTTTTGTTTGTCAATCTTTTATCACATATATTTGAATTTTTAATTTTTTTGGTTTTTGAAATTTTAAAAAATCTTTCATAAAGTCGACGCGTTAGAAATTTTACGAGAGTCTTTCTCGTAAAATAAAGTAATTCATTGATTCAAAAAATTCGGTGTAGTCAAAAACGAAATGACACTTCTACTTACTCACTGTTTGTCACACTGTATATACAATAGTCCTCTAACTGGTTTATTCGTCGTTTTTCGTTTTGTTTTTTCTGTTCTTTGTGTTTTTTTAGTTGGATTCATTTCATTTTATCTGTTTTTTTTAAATTTGTAAATAGTACACTAAAGTAAGTTTTAAGATATTTGTTTTCAGAAGAGAGGCATAGATTTTATCTTGGTTAAAAAATTTGTTTTCGTAATTCTGCTATTATCGCGATTGAAGGATAATTTTTTTAAAAGTATCTATAAATATTTTGGGGTGAGTTATGAAGGTCACTTTATTTTTGTTGTTTCTTCTATCTGCTCTCTTGTTTTTTTTAATCAAAATATATTAAATTTATAAATTGTTAATATTATGATTAAATTTGGAAAAAAAGATTGGAAAGTAAGCAACTTAGAGCGTGAAGATAATTTTTTGATTTTTAGACTCAAATATTGATAACACTAGATGATAGTCTCCAGTGAAGAATTGAGCTATTCATAAGCGGATGTATAGAAGCAAGTAAGATTGGTTGCCGAAAACCGAAACTTTCGTTCGGGATTTTTGTCTCGACTCCAAATAATTCATCTTCAGTTCACTTACGAAAACTTGCATATGTTACTCACTTCCTATTAATTCAATTTGTGATGTGTGATTAATGTGTTCTTGCAATTGTTCCGGAAGCGAAGTATAAAAGCCACAATACGCACAACCTTGATATAATAATTTGTAACTTTTCTCTAAGACCATATTCCCTGAGACAGTCTTCTTCACTTCACGTAGAATTTTGTCTTCATTTGTGATAACTCTTTCTTTTAGCCAAGTCGAAATTTCATTCATTCACTGAGGCTCCTTCCCACAATTTCAACTGGTTAAGTTTAGCAAAAATGCTTCCACGAGAGGGAAGATCAGTTTCCAAGAGTCGATACTGCTGAACTTCTGAATCTTCGTTACGCGATTAGTCACAAATGTTGCTCACTACTTCTTTGTAATGCAGTGGTAGAATCGCTTCATTTCCTCCCCAGCCACTGATGAAAACCACTCGAGCAATTCTCTCCTTCCGAAAGGTTTAGATGCTAATGAAATGATGTTTTGCTAGTAAAATGTGTAGAAGTTCCAACTTGAGATCACGCGTAAAAATAAGAACGAACCATTAATTTGGATAATTGTTTACTCAAGAATTAAAGGTTAATTAAATGGCCTATGAAGTGCTTAATGTTTTTGGTAATAGGTGTAGAGGTTACAGGTTTAGACCAAGCTGCATCTGCAACGCTTAAAAACTAAGATCGAACCGCTAATTTGGGAAATTATGTATGCAAGAATTAAGTGCTAATTAGATGCTAATGAAATGATGCTAGCAAAATGTGTAGCGGTTTTAGCTTGAGATTAAGCTATAACCTCCACGCGTAAACACCAAGAACGAACCATTAATTGGCATAATTGTTTACTCAAGAATTAACGGCTAATTAAATACTAATTAAATGACATATTCAGTGCTTAAGGTTTTTTGGTAAAAGGTGTGGAGATTACAAGTTTAGATCAAGCTGCAACCGCAACGCTTAAAACTAAGATACCATTAATTTGGGAAATTATTATGCAAGAATTAAGTGCTAATTAGATGCTAATGAAATGATGTTAGCAATGTGTAGCGGTTTTAGCTTGAGATCAAGCTATAACCTCCACGCGTAAACACCAAGAACGAACCATTAATTGGGATAATTGTTTACTGAGAATTAACGCCTAATTAAATACTAATTAAATGCCATATTCAGTGCTTAAGGTTTTTGGTAAAAGGTGTGGAGATTACAAGTTTAGATCAAGCTGCAACCGCAACGCTTAAAACTAAGATACCATTAATTTGGGAAATTATGTATGCAAGAATTAAGTGCTAATTAGAAGATAATGAAATGATGCTAGCAAAATGTGTAGCGGTTTTAGCTGAGATCAAGCTATAACCTCCACGCGTAAACACCAAGAACGAACCATTAATTGGGATAATTGTTTACTCGAGAATTAACGCCTAATTAAATACTAATTAAATGCCATATTCAGTGCTTAAGGTTTTTGGTAAAAGGTGTGGAGATTACAAGTTTAGATCAAGCTGCAACCGCAACGCTTAAAAACTAAGATACCATTAATTTGGGAAATTATGTATGCAAGAATTAAGTGCTAATTAGATGATAATGAAATGATGCTAGCAAAATGTGTAGCGGTTTTAGCTTGAGATCAAGCTATAACCTCCACGCGTAAACACCAAGAACGAACCATTAATTGGGATAATTGTTTACTCGAGAATTAACGCCTAATTAAATACTAATTAAATGCCATATTCAGTGCTTAAGGTTTTTGGTAAAAGGTGTGGAGATTACAAGTTTAGATCAAGCTGCAACCGCAACGCTTAAAAACTAAGATACCATTAATTTGGGAAATTATGTATGCAAGAATTAAGTGCTAATTAGATGATAATGAAATGATGCTAGCAAAATGTGTAGCGGTTTTAGCTTGAGATCAAGCTATAACCTCCACGCGTAAACACCAAGAACGAACCATTAATTGGGATAATTGTTTACTCGAGAATTAACGCCTAATTAAATACTAATTAAATGCCATATTCAGTGCTTAAGGTTTTTTGGTAAAAGGTGTGGAGATTAGAAGTTTAGATCAAGCTGCAACCGCAACGCTTAAAAACTAAGATACCATTAATTTGGGAAATTATGTATGCAAGAATTAAGTGCTAATTAGATGCTAATGAAATGATGCTAGCAAAATGTGTAGCGGTTTTAGCTTGAGATCAAGCTATAACCTCCACGCGTAAACACCAAGAACGAACCATTAATTGGGATAATTGTTTACTCCAGAATTAACGGCTAATTAAATACTAATTAAATGACATATTCAGTGCTTAAGGTTTTTTGGTAAAAGGTGTGGAGATTACAAGTTTAGATCAAGCTGTAACCGCAACGCTTAAAAACTAAGATTCCATTAATTTGGAAAATTATGTATGCAAGAATTAAGTGCTAATTAGATGCTAACGAAATGATGTTTTGCTGGTAAAATGTGTAGCGGTTTCAGCTTGACACCACGCGTAAAAATAAGAACGAATCATTAATTTACTGAAGAATTAAAGGCTAATTAAATACTAATTAAATGCCCTATCAAGTGCTTTGGTAAAAGGTGTAGAGGTTACAGGTTTAGACTAAGCTGCATCTGCAACGCTTAAAAACTAAGAACGAACCATTAATTTGGAAAATCTTTCACGAAACAATTAAGGGTTAATTAGGTGCTATAATGAAATGCCCTATTGCCGAATTAAGCGGACGATGTTTTTTTTGGTAAAATGTGTCGCCTATACATTCTTCCTTAAACGATTTTTGAAAATAACGCTTCTTTCTTGGTTTTTGGGCGTGGTACTGCAACACGTTTTACCAAGAAAACATCCAGCGCTTAGCCCTCAACAATTAGCATCTAATTAACCTATAATTATGAAGTTAATAATTTGGAGATGAATGTATCTATGTTAGTCTAAAAAAGAAAATTGTTTTTTTTTCTATGTGCGAAAGGAGCGGGAGGCGTAGTCGATTTAATTATTCATAAGCATAACTTATCGTACATATTTCAATGATGTTGCCAAATTCAATGAGTTAGTAACATATAATCAAACACTCGATGCGAGATAACGGGCAATTTAATTACATATCTGAAGTGCCTGCCGATTATAGATAAAATTGTAAGTGGACGCCGGAAGCTTAGGAAGCTAACGGTAGTACCATATTGTAGTACCATCGAAATTTATCGCAAACGAAAGAAATGCAAGTATGTTTCGTTTATGCATCAGAATGCCAAGGCTAATTAATTAATATCTAGTTTTGACAGCTACGTAGTTTACCACGTGGGTCATTTATTTACAGCGCTAGACGACATCTGAGTCAGCCAGTTGCGTTCGCGTACCGATCGAGTTCGAACGTTAAAAGGTTGTGGTAAATTTGGTTTATCTGAAAGTAATATGCGCGCCGACGTTAATAATTAAAAGGTTTAATTATAATGGCGTCCGAGGATCGTTCCTTAAATTCCGGAGGAATATCCATTCCGCAGTGGATGAAGAGTAAAATCACAGACAATAGGTAAGTTTTTTTAAGATAATTTCTAAGCAAATAATAGTCGAAACGCGTGATTGTAGGTACCCTCACGTTTTCACAATAACATAATTTTCGGTCCAAGCCAAAAACGTCGTACTAAGCTTACTTTTCTGTGGTCGTACTGCCTGTTACTAAGTCAAGTTTTCTGCTAATTTATGACGCGTTCTAATTTGCATTAATTATTTTTCACTTGTTTCTAATGTCGATATTTTTTTCCTGGGATTTTCCCCGGTTTTTTGACAACAAGCGTTCTCGGAAAATTATAAGTGGGTTATGCATATAGGTACGGAGTGTTTATTAAAACCGTTTACGTCATTTTTTGTGAAAATAACAGTTGTTTGCTCACAGTCTGCTTGTGTTATTTTAATGATAAAGTTTCTTTGAGTTCAAGAGGAATCGTTCAATTAAGTTCATGGCCTGATTCGTAACTTTATCGCTCGCTTCCGCGCTAAATTTTATATGCGACTAGTTTTAATACACGCAACTCATTGTACAATTTGTTTATCGGGTGCATTTCCCCAATTTTTTTTTTGTTGGGAAAACCTTATACCGTTTTTTTCCTATATGGAAATCATACCACAATAAAAAGTCTGATAATTCGTTTTGGGTTGTGTTCTAACAACACGTTCAAAACCCATCGGTCAAAAAATATATATTTCATTTTTCGAAAAACTAATTTTTTTCAAATTCGAAATGCGCCTTGAAAAGCTCTCGGTTAATGAGTCTTAGGGGTGGTAACTTCACAGAACCAACATCACATACTCATATTAATCATTGAAAATAATCAATTTTGTTATTAAGGTTAGTTTTAAAATTCTTGATGTAAAAGTTACAAAGTTTTTTTTTGAAATGGCGACATAAATATTCGTTTGCATTTTTCGATTATTACGAATAATTGTTACTGCATATAAATACCAATATTATCGTGAAAAAATGTTCACTACTTAAGAATTCTATAGAAATCAGTACATTAAAGTGAAAAATGTTTCATTAATCCTTATTGAATTTTTTAATTCCTCCTCAATCATTAAGAGCGCTAAAGATCAGCTGATGAAGTTTAAACAGAAGGTCACGTACTTTTTGTACTGCTTAGAATACTTAATTAGTATGAAATGAGGATATACATTTTCAACACATTCATAAATATGCGGTTCTAGTTGTTTATGTATTCTTAATTGACCATGAACAGAAAAGTGATCTATCAGTTTGATATTCGCTTGGAGATAGCCATAACCTCAATTTCCCATAAGAAAAACATTTGGGGTGATTTTGTTTTGGTGGATTTTAAAGTCTTTTTATCTTTTCTGCTCATGGTCGATACAGATCGATATTGACTTGGCAATAATGGGAATTTTTACATTTGTTTTGAACTACAACGTAACCTAACCTAACCTATATGATATTGTAATGAAAGATTGGGATATTCACTCGTAAATAAAACTATAGATTTACTGCTTATATTTAATTTATCTTCTTCTAATAAAATAAAATTAAAATATATACTAACAAGTGTAACTTTTTAAACTGTAAGAAAAGGATTGTTAGACTGGTAACTCAAAGGCTACTGTACATTTCGTAATCTCCTTCAAAATTTTTGAGGTTAAATGTACAGGCACAAAAGAAAACCCTTATGCATATATATCGGGATTATAATTCTCCGATATTCCTTATCGGCAATCCTTTTGAATGTTACCGGTCAACTAGCTCTGGTAAGTAGGGCACCGAAATAAAATGCTTTAAGTTTAGGAAACATTTTCATCTCCCAGACATAGTCATCCCTTTCGATCCAAAAATAATTAAATTGTTTACAACGATTTTGTAGTAAAATAAGTAAGTAACCTTTTTTACCAATAATCCACAAGTACTCCATATACAAAAATAACACCATCTTCGTTTCATGATTGCTAATTGTCATTGAACTTCGAAGAAATAGTTACTTTCACCTATTAGTCCATCTGGAGATGCACTTAAATAAAATTCATCTTCGGAGATGTCAACTCTTAATTTGTAATAATTTTCAAATGCTTTTATTGCGAGTGCTGAATTTTCTTGACTATTCTTTTTACACAATTTTACAGTGAACGTTCTTGCATCCATTGGTAATTGGAAGACTGGCCAATTGTGTCTCTTTTCGATGGTTACAATGTCTATGGCATTGTGTTTTATACTCTTCGTTCTCTAAAGAAAGGCCATTTATATTTGCTTCAGGACCGTAGTCTTTGTCAGGGTTCTTTCTTTTTTCAAATATGGTTCGATTTCTTATACGCTGCCGCATTTTCTTTAATTTTGTATATACAGGGTGGTGCTTTTAAAAACGGGTCAAAGGTATAAGGCTATTAGAAGTCAGTTGAATTTCATGTTGTTTTCAATAATTTGTCAATAAAAATAAAAGTAAGTTTTGATAATGAAACAAAAATAGTATTGGGTTGCCTAAACAATCGACATTCCTACGTTTTGACAATAAGGCTGAAAAGGAGAGTCTTTAATCAGCAAATAAAAAGCTTTATTCCCGAGGAACAGCTACGAATGATATTAGAACTAAATTAAATAGGAAGGTTAATAAATAAACAACAAAAATTACAAATTTTTATTGATGACAGTTAAATTCAGCTGATTTCTGATAGCGAGCGCTATGCGCAATAATTTTAGCTGCGTTTTGATACCAAAACCATTTTTGTCACTGAAAGGGCGAGCAGGAATTTGAAAAAAATCAGTTCATAATGCTAAATCCCTATGAACCGTTTTTAAAAGCACTACCCTGTATATCTTTATATAAAGTTTTGGGCTATTTCCAGTAAAGCTCTTATACCGCGATCTGTAGTAATTCCCACCAGAGAGCAGCTGCTTCACATCTAGTTTTATATGAACCCTTCAAACAACAGTTGATTCGCTTGCCGCCTACAAATTTGCATACAATGCTGTTATAATGTTCGGCTACATTAGTGTCCATATTAAAAATTAAACTGCTAGCATTAGCTATCAGGCGTTGCAAAGATGCTGCAATATCTTCATAGAGGCCACAATCCTGCATTGAAGGCACAAAGTTTGTTTCTTCTTTTTTAGAGCGCACAAAATACCAAATATCGTCACATTTTGCATCATCCCCAAATATATGAGAAAGTGCATTTTTATGTCATAGATTTGTTTTTATCTTCAATTGTAGTATTAAGTGTTGCGCAGCTTTTGAGATACATTTACAGGAACTTCGCTTTCGAACTAAAATTCATTACACATATACTTTGATAAATAACGTTAGTTTCAAATAAATACTCATTGCCTATTTCACGTAGTTTTGAACAAAAGTTTCTCATCAACATCAAATGATTTTTACATTCAACTTTTTGAACAAGTATGTTGCCATAGAGTTTAATTTCACACAACCTTTTATAGACAGAAAAGTTTTCATCTCCTACTATTTTAGTAACTGGGCAGATCTACCGAAACTGCCCTGACCAGCTGACCAGCAGGTTGAGTACTAGAGCACAAAGAAACTTACTATTAGTGCCTTTCTATACATTGCAAGGGCTTTCGAAAACGCTTCACATAATTCCATACTGCGTGCATCGGAGGCGAGGCAGATTGACCTCTCAGATGGTTGGCAGAACTTCTGAGGCAAGACGCAAGACTGGAAGACTCCACCGTTGCGGTGAATATCACCATGGGATGCTCCCAAGGCAGAGTGTTGGCACCTCTGATGTGGACTGAGAGACTGAAGTAGAAGGAACACCTGGTGAAAGCCACTAGGGCACATATGGTTTGCAGCAGACTCGCAGGCAAGGAAATACTACGCTCTATGTACTGCATGATGGTCCATCCTAATAATTATTACGTATGGCGCGATCACCTGGTCACGCAACCTCTCAGGGTTTACGACCAGGAAGAGAATCTAGAGCAATACGCACCTGCCGCACATCAGACACTGAACATCTTTTAGGCTCAATCACTTGGACAGGACAAATCCCCCGCTTCTCTCTCACAGAGACGATATGAGCCGAAACTTGTTATTTGAAGCCAACTCCCGGATGGTACTAGGCACCAAGGAAGATTGGACGGCTGGGAGAATTTCCTTTCCAGCGCCAGACGACTAGATCTGCTGGTTTACATATTATCAGCCCATGGGTAAGTACACCAGTATCTTTCATGGGAAAATACACGCAATTGAACGCTGCATACACTTGAATCTGAATCGGGGATACCTCAGCAGAAGCTTCAGCGCTGAGCACTTGTGTCATCAGTTCAAGGATGGTAAGAATTAGTAAAAGAAAACTGAATAAACTGGAGACATGCAATAATGTCATCCTAGCTTGGGTCACTCTGAAATTCCTGTAAACTAGCAAGCGGGTTACTTAAGAGCCTTCTGTATCCTTTTGTGCTAAAATCGTTATATCGAATTTTTAAGAACTCTACTATTTTTTTTATAAAAAAGAATGTTAATACAAGATCACGAACACGTTTGAAAAACTAGTTTCAGGTTTTACCGTTTTGTGGCGCTATTTTATAAGGAGAAATTACATGTTTTCAAATCGTCAAATAACACCCTTATATGCAACTGAAATATTCTAAAATACTATTTTTCACATTCTACAATGTTCTCTCCAACTTTGTGCGGACGATTTTCTTAATTCAAGATCAATTAATAAATTGGGAAGGATTTCAATATTTTCACGACAAAATCTGCGAAAATAGCTTCGTCTCCAAAACGTAATTATAACAGATCATAATATTTTAGGGGAAAAAAGGATCCGACCAAAGTTGCATAACAAATCGATGTTTATGATAGTGAAATCCAAAATTGTTTTTATTTAAAACTGTATCCTTGAGAGTAGCGTCCGTGACATAAGAATTTAACATGGGAATTGGGCAGTACAGAAGACTGAACAGTCAACAGGAATCATCTAAGAATTTTCACTGGTTTCCTGACGGGACACCGCATGCTTTGCCGACATTTTGCAAAATTTCTGTAACAAATTATTCGACATGCACATTTTGCTGCGTATCGGAGGAGTTCCCGATTCACCTGCTTACGGAATTGCATCTGTCTATCTAAAGGCCCAAAAATTTAGTTTGTTTTAAGCTTTTCATGTATAATACATAATTAAACACTCTAACCATTACATACTTTTTTCCCTCACTTTCAATGATTTTATTATCAAAAATCAATATTTGCATCATTTGTTAATATTTCTTGCCTAAAACTATATGATCTTTTGAAAACGATTATACATTGCAGTGGAAATGGTATATTTTAAATAATAAAAATGGGTTTGTTTGATTTGAAAAATAAGTAAGATTCATAATGGGGGCTTCCATTGAAATTGAAAAGTAAAATAATATTACAAAATTGATTTGGATTTCTAGAAATCGACCTGAATTTATTTAAGAAATTAATCAAAGGATTCGTGCAGATATGATTTCATTTAGTTACAATAAAATGTTTGCACGCATATAAATTAAGATAAACTTAAAATAGGTGATTGTTTATAAATTGCATTTCCGTCGGGACAGTACGTGATAATTTCTGCTGAGTAGAGTCTATACTTAAAGGCACCGGAGATAAAAACGTGTGTGAGATAAAAGTTCTGCGAATAACAATGAAACGTTTATTCTGTATTATCTTTGGACAGTGCATATTTTGTATGGGAAACAGTGGTAGGTGAAAAACATTTTTTAAGTACAGATACTTGGAAAGGAGGGTGGGGAAAAGCTGTCAGATAGCTGTCAAAGACCTTTAAAAATGGCTACTGTAAGGCAAACTTATGTACAATTAGATGGATTTTATCATTGAGTTATAGGATTTTAATATAGTTTATACGTTTAATTGATTTGTAATATACCGTAATGCCTGTGGCAGTAGAGGAAATCGTGACAGTGTTAAGTTTTTAGAATCCCTGTTATTTGTAATTTTAAACATAAATTGAGTTAAATAAAATACTCTTTCACAGATTCTATAACTAACTTAATTAAAACGACTACTAAAAGTACAAAAAATCAACATAAATTACTCACATTCGAATGAAAACAAAGGTTTGTTTGCCCTACAGACGCCATTTTGGCAAAAGCGTTGAAACGCCTTATAGAACTAGCGTATCGAAACTATTTTGTTTATATCGTATTTGCATCCGAGCACATTTTTAGGTTCAGATTTGGATTAAGTAAAAGTTTAATTTTTGATTAATTAAATCTTTTTACTAAAACGAACCTTAGTTTTGAAATAGTCTGTAGTCTCATGACTAAAATTAATTTTTAAAAATAATTATGCACAAACCACCGCAATATGTATGGGTGGCATTCCGAAAACTATGACATTTCCTTAGGAAAACGGTTTGTAACGAATCATTTATGTATGTTGTGTTGTCTACTCGTCCGCTTCTTTTTCCCGCTTTCTAGAAATTTAAACTTTATATTATCAATTCATTTTTTGAGTGCTTTTTGAATAACCTTGTTAAATGAAGAGATTTCCGTTTTCGTGCGTGGATCACGTTACACCATAAGGGCATGAAAAATTAGTATTTATATTTCTGAAAAATCAGGATCATCGTATGGTGTACAACGAAATTATTCTGAAGTTTTTATTTTAATCAGAGTAAAATCCAAGTTCTTGATATATTTGATCCATCTAACGACATTATAATTATAAATCCAGTTATTTAAAGCCTCACCTGGGTGAGTGGAATTTACCTTTTTAATAGTCAATTAATTTACTTGAATTTCTCCACTAGCTTTAAATTTACATTCACGTTTCCATTAACATGCATCATCTCCACCATTTTATTTATATGCTCTTCGTGTCTCCAACCTACTTTGACGAGACTTCGTACCTGAACACCAACAGCTTCACCAACAACCAACTTATCTGCACTTCGTCGCCACTGCATTGCTCAAGTTGATTATGGCAACCTCCACGGCGCTTCACCTTTCCATCTACGGCAAACACGTCTGCTCCTATTATTACTTATTAAGGAGCCTGGCCTATGCTTACCGTACTCGTTTCCGCATAAGATTATCATCTTGTTAATTAATAAAGTCATTTACCCCCTTACCTATTTGCAACACGATAAAACACTTGCGTGCACTGTACATATTACCACTTATAACTTTAATCATGTTAATAATAGTACCTTTTGTAAAAGGTAGACAATCATATCGTATATTTGAGGTTAAGAGTCTTAGGGTGCGTAAAAAGAAAGGGTTATACTATCTAGTCCAACCGTTTACTTATTTATTTAGCTTGTTATGTAGTCATAATTAATGCCCGAACCTCCCTTAATTAATTATATTATAATCTACTTTCATATAAATAATATCAATTTAATTTTTGTATCGTGGATGCTATAACTTTTATTAAACTACATGATTTCATGATGTGTGTTCTCATTAAGCTGGTCCTTATTGCGTAGCGTATCGACTTTGATCAAGTCGATCCATTACTAGTGCCTAAGGTTAAAAAAAATAATAAAGCTTTTCCGGGTTAGGCAGATCGAACCCCGCCTTACCCGCTGTAGCGTAGTCGGAAGTTTACCACATTGCAGGTTTAGGAATGTATCCTGCCAGTATTGACCTACGGATGCCAGAGATGTACAACCTTCAAACTGTCGACGAATAAAATAGAGAAACACATGGAACGACAGAAGATGGGAATATGTTTGATGGACAGGAAAACCAATGCTTACATTAGAACATGACTAAAGTTAAAGATATAGTCAAGCCTATATACAGTGTGACCAGTAAAGTCCGCATCATACGGGAATGTATTTTATTAATACTTTTTTCCAAAATTTGATTTTGGCACCAGTGTCTGTATCGATTGAATTGAAATTTACCAAAAAAATTGAATATTCGTCAGATTTAAATTTATTTCCAAAAATTACAAAGTGGGGATATTTCTCAGAATATCGAAATAAGGAAATATCGTTCTAAATGAAATTTTGAGCCCGCATGCAAAGTTTCAGCTTTCTAGAGCAATTTTTATATTTTCACTATTTTATGGAAATTGCACCACTACCTAAAAACATGACTCAACGCAACCTACACAATTCTTCTTGATAATGTGTAGCATTTTTCGACATAACCTGCCTTGAAAGATTATACAGGGTCAAAAACAAATAAACTTTGCATCACATATGATCAAATTTTAATTGTTTTATTTGAAATTTTAGAAAAACAGAATATGGCGATACTTCAAAGAAACCATGTCTGGGATGAAGCATTGTCAAAATCAAGAAGAATTATCTATGATACGTTGAGTCTAATTTTTAGATAAGGAGTACGAAGTAGAAAGAGATGGAGCGAAATGTTCAGAAATGGACGGTTGAATGAGGCTTTTGAGTGTGATATGTGTTGGTTGCATAGAATTTATAGAATTTGTTAATAAATTAAATCAAATGATTTTCTACCATTTTTAATATGTTTACTGATAATTCATAATCATTTGATTTTAGATCATCCATATCTGACTTGTACACGTCAAAGTCTTGAATGATAATTATAATTAATTACATTATTATTTTGTTTATTACAGCAGCATTTAATTAAATTTATCACAGTCTAGTATATTTTTAATTAAATCTTTAATACTATTGATGAAAAAATTATTGAAATCATCAATAAATATCTCACAGCTGAGAGTTACTAGACTTATCGTCCAAACATACGTAAACTGTCGTCAGAAATGGTAGCTGCCATTGGAAAAAATGAAGCACTTCAAATAATTGCGGTAGGCGAATGAGATACGACAGAAGTGCCAGCAATGATTTAAAATATCGACTGAACTTCTAGAAATCATAAATGATTTATCTTAGGGTTCAAAAGTCTCTTCAGACATCCCTTAGGACCTCTGCAAATCTGATTTTTTGCATAAAATGAAACTATGTCAAAAACTATTTAATTTAAAAAAAATGGCGTCTATCCGGAAATGTTACCATTTTGAAAATATTTTAGTTAGACTTGGAGTAGTCGAAGATGGCTAGATACCAAATGTATTTATTAAAAAAAAATGTTTTTTGCCGTCCGCGCATTTGCAAATAACATGTCGTCCGTCAATACATAAACAAAAGATTCCAAAAGCTACTGGTACGAGTCCATTTGTTTCTGCTTAGTCCATAATTTGTGAACTTGTGTAACTAAAGTTGAAGTTTCTTATACCGAACGTAGGTGTTAAGAACATTGGTTTTGAGATGTAGAGACGGGAAAATTTTGTTTCAATTTCAATTTGAACGTACAAAAAAAAGGTAGCGAACTAAAGATTTATACCATTATTTATTAAAATTGTTGTAAATTACATTTTCGATAACTTTTACTGACCATTGTTTTGTGCTAAAAACTTATTCCGCGACTCTTCTTTGTTTCTTTAGTAACTAAGTGGTACTGGAAAATTTTTGTTGACAAGGTTATCTTTCTCGTTTTATTATTTTGTTTCCCTTTCCATTTCAGTGTCGTGTTATACAATAAAAACTTGTTCTTCTTTAGGTTTTTCTTACTATTTTAATTTTGTTTTTATTCGGTGTGAATGGCCGCTGAATGTATTGAATAAAATATTTATTTTAAGTTCCTATGGTTTCACAAGGCTTCCATACTTTCGTCAAGAAAGTAAGTATCGGTACTGTTCTCAAAAAAAAATTTGTTAATCACTTTTCTTGGCAAGTTGACGATTTTATAAATACATAGCAAATTAATACACGTGTATCAAGTAGAGTTTAAATTTTCAGTACTACTATATTTTGGGTCAATGTGGTACATATTGTACTGGTACGATTAAAAAAAATTATTTAGAAAACTGGTACTATTTTGACTAAAGGACTAAAAAGACCGTACTTGCATCGGTACTTTTTTTTTAAATCCTGCCCGTTTCATTGAATACAACAGATAGGTGCTAAGAATATCCGTTTTGAGATGTAAATTTTGTTTCGAGTATGTTCGTTTCAATTTCAATTTGAACAACTTTTACTGAACATCGTTTTGTGCGAAAAACTTATTCCGCGACTCATCTTTGTTTCTGTAGTAACTAAGTGATACTGGAAAATTTTTGTTGACAAGGTTATCTTTCTCGTTTTATTCTTTTATTTCCTTTCCAATTTAGTGTCTTGGAAAAATGACGTGATATATAATAAAAAACTCGTTCTATTTTAGTTGTTTTTATTCGGTATGAATGGCCGCTGAATGTATTTATTTTAAGTTCCGATGGTTCCGCAAGGCTTCCATACTTTTGTCAAGAAAAGTAAGTACCGGTACTGTTCTCAAAAAAAAAAAATTATAATAATCTAAAAAGATCGTACTTTCCTGTTGATACATTTTTTAAAATCAATTGTTTCTGGTAATATACCTTATTATGTGGAAAGTATAAACGGATTAACAGTGGTGTTAATTAAGGCTAAAAAGATCGTACTTGCATTGGTACTTTTTTTTAAAGCAATTATTCTTGTTCGTTTCTATTACAAGAGACACACATCAGTGTGTTGTTTTCTAAGACAACCAGTATTTGTTGTTCTGTTGGTTGTTTTTTATCTAAAAATATCGTACTTTTTAATGTCAATTGTTTATTTATATGTCCTCGAATTGTTATTATACCATCAGACACACCTCGGTATGTTATTTGTTTTCTGGTTGGTATAAAAATACTTAAGTAGTTTTTTAAATTTTTTTGAGTAGATTAATTGATTTAACATCTTAAGTATTTAAATAGCGTATTACTCAGCTGTATTACTTGCATTACTTTTTTATTGAAAGAAGTGGTTTGACTAGTACTGTAGCGGACATTTTTTATCTACGAAAATTCTCAATTCGTCTAGATGAGTAATAATTTTTTTATATGGTATTTTGCTCTCAGGAACATGGAGTAGTACTTTTTTTTTAAATCAACTGTTTCGGTTAATGAGTGTATAAATTAGGCTAAAAAGATCGTACTTTTTTTTAAAAACAATTGTTTTTAAATTTAGCTTTGAATGACTTCAATGCCTCAATAAGTAAATTTTTTTGTTCTGACCACTCAGTTTTATTTACAAAAGAAGATCTTTCATGTCCAAAAAAAGTTTTTCCTTTCTCTGGAACTCGAAATAATTCTGTAATTAAAGGTCAAATTAGTCTACAAAGATGATACTATTTGAAGTTTGTTAACTAGGGTACTATTCAACTGTTGTTTTTAAACTGGTGCTTGAATGATGTTATTCCAAGGCATTCTCTGTGTATTTTCACCTAAAATAATCACATTTATTTTTTTGTGGTCTCTCTCGGTTTTTTAAAAATTTTTTTTCTTTTTTTTTCTAATTCGGAAAGTTCTCTGTAATTAGAGGTGATTACGTGTTGAGAATACGTCTTGGGTTTAATAAAGCGGCTTATAATTGCTAGAAAATATCAACCGGATTGAGCCTTGATTGTCTACGGGCAACAAATAACAAATTGTTCAAAAGTTTTTCCCTTCGGGTAGTACTTATTTAAGTGACCAAAAAGATCGTACTTTTTTTAATCAACGCTTTTTCAATCTGTTTTTGGATGACGTCATTACGGCACACCATATTTTCTAAAATATACAAAATTTTATTAGCCGCTTTCGACATTTCTTGGAGTTTCCCCTCTTTTCGTAATTCGATTCGAGAAAAATATTTGATGGATAATTTGGAAATGTACGCGGTGACGCATAACAATTAGGAGCCAATACGTATTGAGAAAATTTAATAAATCAGATTGAAATTAGTGGTACCATCCAGATTACCAAGCGCGTTTGAACCTACCCAAAATTATTTTAAGGTGAGCTTTTGTTTCTATTCATAATGTTTTGAATATTTGTTGTAAATATCTTGCCTTATTCATGGGGTGTTGAGGTTATCGTTTTAAAAAATTTTATGACTACAAAAACAATCTTTTTTTTGTTTTTTTACGTATTAATTAATGCTTTTTATCAATATGACGTCATTACACCTGACACACCTTCGTGTGTTGGTTTCTAAAATAGTAACCAAAATTTTATTATTCGATTTTTCCAAACAAGTTCTTGGATGTTAAAAAAAGTAGTTCCTTTCTTGTTTTTCGTAATTGGAGTGGATCATTGGGAAATGTTTGCGTTGACGCAAAATAATTCTGTAATTAGAGGTCATTACGTATTGAGAAAACGTCTTGGACTTAATAATAGCAGTACCAACCAGATTTCCAAACGCATGTATATATGCCGTAATTTTTTCCAAAAACTGCTATTTTTCTTGTAAATATGTTGCTTCATTGGGGTAATTGTGGTACGTATTTAAAAAATTTGAATTTGACCATGGATTAATTCCTGAATTATTTATTTAGGTACTACTGATCTGGCTAAAAAGATAGTACTTGCAATCAACTGTTTTTCAATCTGTTCTTCAATGACGTCATTACGACACACCTCCTTACTGTTGAGGCCCCCTGCGATTTTTCTAGGACGTGCAAAAAAGTAGTTCCTTGAAGTTTGTTTTTTCATCGATTACTACTTGCATTGCAAGTCAAGTGGTTAAGAATTCGTACGTGTTGTTTTTTTAATCTGCCCTTGAATGATGTCATTACCAGACACACCTCCGTGTATTTTTTTAAATAACCACATCTAATTGTGTCCCCTCTTTTTTCCAAAAAAATTAGTGCTTTTCGGAATTCGGTTGGATCATTCGGAAATGTTCGCGGTGACGCAAAACAATTGGAGGTCATTACGTATTGAGAAAACAGCTTGGATTTAATAAAACGGCTTGTAATTAATGGTACCGTTCAGATTACCAAACGCATTTGAACGTCGAGTGTCTACGTGATAACTTGAAAAAAAAAACAAAATGTTGATACACCTACCCAAAATTATTTTAAGGTGAGCTTTGTTTCTATTTATAATTTTATATATTTTTTTTGTCGAAAAAAATATATTTGCTTTTTTAATTTTGTCATTTGTAATGCAATAGCACTCTTGCCTCATTCAGGGACGAACTTGAGGTTATCTTGGCATTAAAAAAAAATTTATTGTATGTTGTAATTGTTTTCATCATTACATAAGCATTCATACGTGAAATTGTGAATTTGCATACAAATACGTCGATTTAATCTTAAGAACACCAAGGTGTTCTCTATAAAATCGTACCAAAATGTTGAAAGTTTCTTAAAAAAAACGCTCGTGCGCTTGGAGGTGTGTACCGAACGTTTGCGTCATTGTTTGCTCAAGTTTTGTTTTTGATAGTTGCGACACCGGTGTTTTTGACCTTTTTTTGCGCAAAGGACATTGTGAGGGGGGGGGGGTCTGTTTATGAATCAAAATAGCGTTGGCACTTATTCTTTGTTTGAATTGGCGATTGGAAACAAAGCTTAAAAAAGTCGAGCTTTTATCCGTAAAAATGTAATCTTATCGCTTAATTATTCATGGTGTTGCTTGTAAAGAATTTATTTTTATTGCAGAAATTGCAATTTTTACGGTGGTTTGTGTACTCGAGGTGCGAAACGAGAATTTTTTGGATTGGTTCTTTTTTCTCATAGATAGTTTGCCCAGATGATCTTGAAAGTTTGTTGCTTTGGAGTAAAACCTAAAGCCGCGTTTACATCAAAGTCTTCCACTAAGTTTTCGACAAGTTGCGAAAATTTTTTGGTTTGTCTACAAAATTCAGCAACTTTTCTGTCTTCCACTTGTGGAGAGACAAGTCTTCCACAGAATTTTGGTTTCACGCGGACATGACGTCGTGCGGTACCATCCTATCTAGCTAACATGTCACTGCCACTGTCCTATCCCTAGCCTAATATCTTTGGGGACCTCTTATACAAGGACTGACTATGATGACACAGGCAGCCGCTGCAATAATTGCGTCTTCTTCGTTCGACATCTTGACAATACTGCCAACGTGACAAATATTTCGCGCCAATTCTATGACAAGTTTTCCACTTACTCAAGAAGTAGTTTTCTACAATAAATCTTCGGCTAGAGTTTAGTTTGACCTACATGACGAGACCTATATATTTAGAAAGCTGGAGAGTACGAATATGCAAGAATTTTTGAAAAAAAAGTTGCGGAACATGGTGAAAAAAATTATTTTATAAAAAGTATTTTTCATTGATTTTTCAATAAAAAGCCGTCGTGCACAGTCGGGGGTTAGGTTTCGCCGTGCACAGTTGTTCAAGAAAGGCTTCCCACTCGCTTCATTTAATTTAGGATGGGTTGCAACGCCGTGCACAGTTGTTAGGTTATATTGTCGGGTGTTAGGTTAGGTTAGGTTATATTGAAACTATGGAAACAACTCCTCAAATTAGTCATTGTTTTCAATTAATCAAAATGTGTGACAGTGCAATTCCTTCTACTTCTTCTGTTGTTGTGCCATTGAATTTCAAGCCAAAATGAAATCGAAAAAGGCTCATCCAGTTAACTGGAACACGGAATCTGGCAGTAAGTTATGCAATTAGAAGTCATTTATTGCCCATGTTTAAAAGTTGCCGTAATTGCAAGAAACAAATTACAATTTTTTTTTCAAAAATTCTTGCGTTATTTGTGCTCCTCAGATCATTGGCTTTCTAAATATATAGGTCTCGCCGTGTGGGCCAAACTGAATTTCAACCGTTGACGGGTAGTTTTTTTAACGCAAACTCACTTCCATCGATACCATATTGAAAAATCATGTCATGACATCACCATTGTTGACACTGAAACACCAACGTCATTTGTTTGAAACGGCAAAATAAAGTGGCACCAGTAAACGTCAAATTAAAAAAAAAATAATAAAAAATTGAAAACGATAGTCCCGAGTAATTCCAGACATCAAAGCGAATGGATCGGTAAATGTCAAATTTGGGGGACGGAAACCTAACCTATTGTGCTATCATTTCTGTAATGTCAAGGCAGCGGTTCTATTCACTTGTCAACGACAACCACTACTAATAAAAAAAAACAGTGACTTAATGCGTCCGATGGCTGTCGCTGTCGGTAGGATGGTAGGGATCGTAAAATTTACTAAAGGTGGCGCTCGAGGAGACGGGAGAAGGGAATCAGTTCGCACGAATGGAGCAACAAAAGTAACGTTCGGTTTAGTTGGGAGCTACTAAGAGTCTCAATCACTTCAAAGAAAAGTCCGGAAAAAAATATAATTCCAACGAATGTAGATCTGGAGGTATCGTACTTTAGACCTTTGGTCTTCAAGTTCCACCTCTGAGTCACGACTCATGAAACCCTTCATTTGCACAGAGTTTCATATTTTGTTAAACTTCCTATTTTAAGTAGGGTACGAAACAATTTTACTCTAATATGTCGCCGCTATACTACTTCAAATAAAAAACTGAAATGAGCAGGCCGTGGAACTGAATTGGTTTAACTATTTTTACTGTGTACACATAAGTACTACAAAATAACGCGTGATGGCGTGGAACTCTGCATTAATATAAGTATAACCTAAAAATTGACAGAAATGAAAGGAAGATGGCTAAAGTTTAAGCATTTTCTCGCGAGTTACCATATATTCCCATGTTAAACAAAACGGTTATCCCCGCTTTACTCAAAATTCCTTCATCGGCTCCAACATTTGCGAAAATAAAGCGGTTATCTAGTCTATCTTAGTACAACATAACCTAACATTTCTTTAACCGTTTGTAACTCTCATCAACAGGCAGTATTTCAGTTTCCGGTGTATGGATTGTATGACTTTCACACCCGTTAAGTCGCGAAAACGTTCCGGTTACAAAAATTCAGTTCTCATTGCTTCACGGTGAGCTCGCGAAAAAAAGCTTTTTGTATCAACTTTGTTAAGAACCAAATGTCCAAAAAAATCCCAAGACTTACCCAGCCCAGTGTTTGATTTAAACATCTTAAAATGACATAATAATGTACAGCTGTCTATAACTAAGACCTGTCAACGTCAACACCCATTTGATACTCTATTCTTAAGTTGGTTTTTTCTTGTTGCAGGTTTGACTTGGACCAAAATACGTTTTCGCCTCCCGAAAACGACGACAGCTTCTTGTATATACGCTACCCGCAACTAATAAAAACGGTTAAATCCCCTGCGTTGGCAGTAGCCGAAACGAAGATTCCCGGCGAAGTTGACTATGTGAACCATACGGCGCCGTACAAGCAATCAATCATCGATCCGGGATGTAAGTGGACGCTCGGTTACGATAGGGCGCCGCGTTTACGTACCAATTCGTTTCAGATAAACCGACGATGGTGGTGGCGAACACCCCCGACGTCAAGATTAAATCGAACGGCACTGACGACGAAGGTGCCGCCTGCGGTTCATCGGTCATGCGAGTCGCTCACCAGATGATATCGGGAAGGTATCCAATCAACAGCAACAACCCGATCGACGACGACCCGTTGAAACCGAAAGGTTTCCAACCGTCGCAACGGCGCGGTAGCAGGTCGCTTCCGGCTTCACCGCAGACTTCGCCCAAGAGTAGACGCAAATTAAACTCCACCAACAAATACTTCACTGGCGCTTTCGTCGATAACGAAAACCACTCGGGCGGTTGGTTGTTACAAGGACTTTTAGGTAAACGCGAGCTTTCGCAATCGATTGGACTGATAACTGAAGAAAGTGTTAAAAGTGAATTAGAAAAATCGGTCTCCGACCTACACGTTAACGATCTCAAGGTCAAAAAAGAATTTAGAACGAAACCTTCCGAATTTCGCGAAATGAACTTTTGGTCGCCGACATCCATGTAACGGATTGTCATGTTCGGTCGGTGGTGATTAGGAGGACTCTTTCAATAAATTTATTTTTAGATACTAAGCTATTTTAAGATGTTTTCTTCTAAATTTTGCGACGCTCTTTGTAAATTTTTTTTCGCTCAATGACGTTTATATCAGTTTTTGCGAAATTATAATTGTAAGTTATTTATTACTCATGTACTGTGTATATTTTAATTAAGAATGTGTTATATTTTAAATGTTTTCATATTTCCACCTTTTTTCTATTTGGAAGAGGTAGGTATCAATGCTTTGGTCATCACCGTTGGCAACTATATTAATTTTAACATGGATTCAAATTTTAGCACAATTTTAACTTAATACTACGCCATCTATCAATCATACCGCTATACTTCTATAGTTTCTGTTCTACAAAATGCTCGTGTTATGTGCTACCAACTAAATTAATTTATGCTAGAATCCCATTATACCACAGGTAAATACATCCGTATGTAGATACCACCGTATGTCAGAAATTTGGCGGCGATATGGAAACAATTTGAAAAAGTCGCAATTTTAGTATTGGCGCTGTAGTCGCCTTAAAGATAGCACAACTATTAAAATACAAATGGCTCTTATACAAATTTACTAGTTCATTATGTATAGCACACAACAGTAAATGCAATACATATTGAATTCAATTACAAGTGAACAGTTTTAGAACAATGTAATGAATTAAAGTTGTAGCACCATCTGTAATGTAGTTGTGTGACTTCTGATATCCAAGTTATTTTACTTACGACGCTACTTATTGTCTTGGTTTACCAAATATTTTAAAGAAAACGTTAATTTGTGTATCTGTGTCAACAGTAAAGCGCTGTAAGGTATATTTATCTGTGTTTGTTTTTTATACGTACGCCATCTACCAACCACTCTATTCTACTTCCATCGATTGTGGGATAAAGTAGATTTTGTATTAATTTTTGTTCACCTTTCAGTGACTTTAGATCGTTGTTTACAAAGAAACAAATAGATTATTATCAAGAAATGATATGGCGAAACTCATTCGCTATCAGTTCCACGAAAAGTTGCAACAGCGGATTTGTTATTGTCGATTGCATGACGAAATTCCCCACCGTGGCGGGTTAAAGTCATAACAAGAGGTTCTTGAACATGAAATTGTTTAGTCCGTCTAAAGGTTACTTGCAGATACGTTTTATAAAAAATCGTGACATTGCAACATTATACATAAGTCGATCAATATTTCAGGTCTTATACAAATAACACACATTCCATTTTTATAAAAGCATTTGTTACGAAAGAGGGAGGAACTACCGAATGAATACTTCCATAGCCACCTAGTGACGGACGAATAAAAATGTGTTTTCTGCAAAACCAAAGTAGTAGTTCTCGGAAAAAATATGATTTTATTTAGAGTGGCCTCAAGGTTGCCGGGTTGGTGAGGGTGGATTTTAAATTTTTGTCTCTCCCTGACCTTTTAAACATCGAAACCTCAAAATTAAAGTGCTCATCAATTTAGGTATACAGAATATACCAAATATTGTTTCGAACATCCCCATTTTCAAGCAAGAGATATGGTTGGTGTCACCACATGGACAGTATTGTTATATATTCAGATTCATTTGTAGAAATCTATAGTATGTAAGATGCCCACTGTGACTTTTCAACATTTCGAAAAAGCTAAACGCACTTTTAACACCAACCGAATAAAACAGTAGCCAGTGATAATTGCAGAATTACGAACCGTACCTACACACACGTATTTCGCCTTATTTGACTCGTCAGTGTAGGAAAATTAATTTTGGTTGTTCAGTTGGAGGCGTTGTAGACGTGGTCCGCTTTCGAATTATTTAACTTGATAAAGTTTTCCTAATTTTTCTTTTAGGAAGAATTGGTGGTATGTTCAGGTGAACAGTACAATAGTCATTATTTAGCTGACGCGACGTTTCGATTGCCAGTATTGCGATCTCCGTTGAGAAACTGCATAGCAGCATTGCGCAAGCGTCCAGACAAGGCTCTTCTAAGGTAGATTGGCGAACTACCACGAAAACTCGGCGGGCGTAACGGGTGTAGCAGTACTAAGGGTCGAGGCTGCCCGAAGAGGAAATAGAAGTGTTTGACCCTTGAATAACCTGTCCAAAATTGATGAAATCTAGCAGACAGTAGACGCAAATGTCAACCGTTTGGATGGACAGGAGAAGTGGTGGTATTACGACTTCTCGTAGAGTTTGTGGAAGATAATGTTGCACGAGATGTTGTCTAGGGGTTCTAGAGTTCAGCAGTGCTTTATGAAGAGCTGGTGTCCCGAAAAAAGTGAGAGACGTTTGCCACATATTAGTCAGAAAAACTGGGGATTGCCGCTTTCCTGGGGCCGAAGCCTAAAAATATACAACTCCTGGAGGCGTTGTAAGCACAGTTTATCTCGAATAACTTTGAGGCAAAGACCGCCAAACCTGCGGAAATCAAACATCAGGTGGTGGACGTGAGCGACTGAAAGTTGTGCCATCGTCTAGGGTGTGAAATGAGGTGTTATGATGAGTTGGGGATTCATGTCAGCCAACATTCCCCGAAGTTGCGGGTAGTGATGCTGACAGAAAGCATACAATAGCACAGTCAAAAAAGCAAAAAGTGAGGTTAGTTGATTATAAGCCTATTGATGGCATTGGCGTTAAACTCCGCGGTCTGGACAGAATAAAGGTGAAGACGTTGAAGGATGCAATTTTTTCCTTATGCATCCGTGAAATTCCGCATCGTTGAGTTGGTGGTGGAGGAGGGCATAGAGCCGATAGAGCACCTCCTAGAAGAAACGTGCTTCAAAATCAAGACGTGGCGATAAAGTTATTTGGGTACTCAAGACGAGTTTTTATATTCACTAACAAGCCATTTAAGGAATGACTGGCGGAAAAGAGCGTACGGCAAGTGGTGAACTTTGGTTTACTTCTTGGAAGGCGACGGAGTCTATTTGTATATGTATACGACAATAGGTTTTCGTTCTCACGCTACGAACACTGTAGTGAAGCGACCTGGATTCAGGTGTGCGGTCAGTCATCTAGCGAGTATTCGTGTCACGGCGTCCATGATAAATGAAATGAGCTGCGCAACGCATGAAGTACAAGACACGAGATTTAAATCATAAATGAATCATAATCAAAAGATTGCAACACAATCAAATATACGATGTTTGACGGCCGTTGGTTTACATTGAAAGGAACTTATCTGAATTTAAATTTAGCGCGTAAATCTTAGTTCCTTTTAAAATAGGTTGGTAAAACGGTTATGTATAGAGGGTAGTAGACTTTTGAAGAAAAATAACGCAAGGGTTGTATTTGGTGTGTATTAATTTTGTTGTACAAATTTTATATGTAATATTAAGCGGCCGATCACTCCCTGTAGCCAGGGCGCAGCCGGAGAGCGACTGTCATTGGAATTGCGTTGTCTATATACAGTTCCAGCTCTTATTGGTCCGCCAATGAGCTTGCATGTACTTGACGGACCGTTGAGACAGGTAGTAAACATTTTGATCACGAGGGTTTCTTTGTGAGGAAACCGCATTGTCAGTCTTTATTATGCAATTACGAGAATGTAAGCTTCTGTATTTTAATATCTATTTAAAGTGCATTTTAAAGACTAAATGATCAGACTTTTTATACTCATTTTATTCTGTACATGTGATATTTGCCTCAAAAATTATGTAATCTCGAAAATTTTTGGGAGGTATTATAGTGAAACTCTCCTGTTACCTACGGTATGAACAACAAGTTCCTATGGTCTCTTACCCAAATTGACCTTTTATTTGAAATAAGTTATCATTACATACAATACAATGAAGATACGCAAATAGTCAAATAATATATATTTATCTCTTTTGTCTACATTACAATTTATGCATAGTTACTCTAATACAACTGTAAGTTAACTATTTACCCTATTAAGTAAATGCAAAATCTACACTCTATTAGAGGACTCCTACACCACCGCCGCCGCCGTTGAAATCTGCAGGTACTCAAAAAAAATTGCTAGTAAATCAGTTTCGTTTTTGTAGAACTTTTGTTAACTGGCGATTAAAAAAAACTGACTGTATTTTCATTTCTAAAATGATGCGCAAGATACACGAAAAATGGTGGTATCGTAGCGGATTAAGACTATTTTTTGCAAATACTCAGTATTAAATTAACAACATTCAAAATTGCTAAATGTTAACGATACGTACAAATTAAAATCCCATTGAACCGACTATTCTCAAATCCGGGACGGGCAAATTAGAAACTGCACCACGTATTGTCCGTTTCAGAAATTTCAGAGAAAAAAAAGCGCCTTCTTTTATCTTCAATTTTTTTAATTGTATACCCTTATTGAAGCTTATTATAATATCCATCACAGCGTCTTCGTCCGTTCAATAAAAATTTCAAAAAACAATCACAGTAAAGATTGCGGACGTTTAAACATTTCAAAATTAAAATACTCAGTCAGCCGAGAAATTGTCATAAAAACGTTGAAGCGGCAAGTGAGAATTTTTCGACCGGCTTTACTTTTTTAAAAGAGACAGCCCGCCGATCCCGACGACCTATTTCTTTTATCACAATTGAACAAAAATACATTTGACTAAAATCGGCTTTACATTATACATTAAATTATAGTGCATGTACTACACAATATTATTTACAACAAAACCCAATTGTACACGGTTAAAGTATTGGTATTAAAGCCTATTAGCGACTTAGAGTAGTTATAAAATTTACACATAAAAATAATACATTTCTTAATTACTGGATGCCGCGATTTGTTGATTTGCGGCGGGCGTTTGCGAACCGGCGTGTTTACACTGATCGGGTATTTCGCCGCAATCTCGGCGTAATTTGCTGAAACATGTTGTACACACCCTCACAGGACTGTAAAGTTGCTCGGAGGGTAAGGGCGTGCTGTTCTCCGAACAATCGGCGCAAAAAATTCTCCCGCAATTTCTAAAAATTGGAACATTGAAAAAAGAACGATCGATACAAACTGGAGCGATACCTGCAATGGTGTTTCCTTCTGCCCAGCCAGAACTGAGTTTGACAGCCGGTACATCTCGAGACCGCGTGGTCCGGCACCCACAAAGTCGATATACCTTCCGGAAAAACTGAACCCTCTTCGACTGCTTCCCACGATATGTCCGATTTCAACGACTCGACCGCAGACGCTTGTCCCTCGCCGGCGCTACAAATCGAATCCACCACGGAACTCTGCGAAAAATGATCATTGAAGGATCAACAGAACCAAATCGAAATGATGCGACTCGATGAAACCTTTTCGGTAACTTTTATTAAAAAAAAAAATGTTACATAAAATTTAAGTGGCATCCGAAGTCGTCTGTAAAACTAGATTTGTTCGTCAAAGTTGAGTCTCCCGTAGATCCGATGAAATGTTAACTTTTTATGCCCCCATCCGAGCCGCGTCTGAAAGTAGAAAGGCATTTCACCGACCCAGGTTGCTTCGAGTTAACCTCCGCCGCAGCAACTAACAGCAGAAATGTGCAATCAGCGCAGAATCCACCGAATTCATCAAACCACGCAATCACCCCCCTAAATCTACTTGAAACCCACAGATCCCTACATCGTGATGATTTCATCACTGGCCCGGGAGTACCTGTGGCGACACAAATATTACAGCAATGTTGAAATAGCTAAGGTTTATGAAGCAAATGTAAACTGACGAATTCGCTCTAGATTTCGCCGATATTGCAATTCAACCCCGACCGAAAACAACTGAAACGGTTAGATCAGAAATTTCGCAACCACTTTCTTAGAGACCAATACCGATTCATCCATCGGCGGGCATAGAAACTCAAAATCGAAACCACAATGTCATCAACGAAACCATTCAAGCTACAACTAACAATCACCACATTTCGAGCAGTTTGGATACAATTTGAACCTCACGAGTCTGAATATAAAGAAAACTGATCCGAGACCGGAACCTGTGGGGGGTGAACTCGCTAAGAAGTTCAATAAAAAACGGTTCCATACGTTATTGACGTATTATACTTCCCTTGACAGTTAATTAATTAAGAGTCTGTATGTAATGACCTTGAAATTCATACCACATTGATACTTAAATGGATTGATGAAAAGTAAAAAAAATCGTACCCACCGTATCGTCTATTCTCTCTGCTTCGTAATTGCATTGATGACAGACTTGTTTGATTAGGGCCTGCCTGTACGTATGAAGTTCTCGCTGAAGCGCTTCTTCTTTCCTCTACAAATTTTCAGCGTCACGGCTAAATTCAAAAGACACCAATAAATACGCACCTTTTGTTCTTCGATAATTTGCCACAATCTGTCCTGCATGTCGGATCGTAACGGTATGAGACCATCGTCGCCGAGGGTGGACCTGTGCGTCGTGGCCGCAGTCTTTGGATGAGCTATCGAACTTAACGCGGTTTCCCAATTATTTCCACTAGGCGTCCGCGAATACAACGGAGGTGTGGAATAACGAGAATTTTTACCGCTCGTACTATTGCTATTATGACTGAAAAATTAAATATTTACGACCCCGTCCAAAAAAACCATACGGGAATTTACCTATGCTTCCCGTGTATAAACTTAATGTTTTGAGCGCAAACTTTACAAAAATCGATATTCCCATTAAATACGTCCGGACTTGAAAGTCGTTCAAATCCATTAATTTGTTTCGGTGACAAACTACAATTAAAACATACTCGATTCTATACCGACTATGAACGAGGCTTGTAAAATTGCGCGCAACACCAAGAAGGTTTTTGGTTATAATCCTGAACTTTTAGACCACTTTATATTTGGAACCAATTGGTACCTACAAGCAGTGTCGAAATTTTGTTTATAATCAGTATTCCGAGTTTTACAAAAAAAAATCATCAAGAATCGACAATCCTATCCATCGAATTATATCCAAAACATTGTGCCAGAATTTCCATAATTCGTGTATATCATCAATTAGTTTCGCCACGTGTTTTAAAGACAAAAAAATGTTGTAACTAATGTGGAACTAATTTATACCCCACAAACATTTTTCCATATTTCTTTTCAAATTAATTTTTTATTCGATTACGCTACGATTAATGATTTTCTGCCCAGACTTTAAAACAAGTAATGTAGTCAGCTAATAATAAAAAAAAATTGATATTAACAAAAGATCCTATAAGTAATTGCACATTTTATTTGCGATTTTTTTAAACACGTTTTAGCCGAAAATGTTAATAAATAGGTTAATAGAAAAAATGCTTTTTGGGTACAAATCGATAATTAACATTGTCGACTTCGTGTCTGATTTTTAAAAAAATTTAATCGAAAATGCTTTCGGTAAAAAATAGAACTTATTCGAAGTTTTAATTCCGCTCTTACCAGCGGCATTACGGCCAAACCGTTTTGATACACATTCTAAATTTTTAAAAACAAATTAGTGCTCAAACTATAATCGTTTTCATTTCAATTTGCCAACTTCACTTACGTGTGATTTGAGTAATCAGATTTGCAGGGACTGTTGTTTGGGAGATTGTTAATTGTTAATAAACCACCACTTGTGGGTGTAATTAGTTCCAAATTCGTTTTTCTGATTATAAACAAATTAGAAATTGTTCAATTTCATTTTGATTTGCGAATTTGTTTAACTGATTATAAACAAATGTTGTTTGACGCTTTTGGGTACAAACTAATTCCAAATCCGATAAAAATCAACCCCAAGGTTGTGGTATAGTTAGAGTCAAAAAAATATGATTCTAAAGTCACCTATTTATGTTTTATTGTCAAAATGTATTAGACTGTAAGTTTGCCATCTCTACATTACCAACTTAAAGCTGTATAAACCCGCAACTAGGCACCAACTCAATTCAAACGGTTCTCCATCGTTTGAATTGTACTTTCCAAGTAATCTTAAGATCCATTTACCTTCTTGTAAAATCAACTTCACTTGAAAACTTTCGAAGATACTTGACTCTACTCTATAGGTAGAGCGCGAAAACGAATAAATTAACCAGAAAAATTCCAAACCCCTCTTGGTGTTGTCGACTAGAAGTTAAAAATTAAACTCACTTAGGTACACTTTCTGCAGTTAAAGTTTCTGTGCTTGTTTCGACCGAATGCGTTGCGCCACGATACGTCAACGTGTCCTGGATTACGGTAGTTTCTGACTTACTATCGCTAGGTTCTGTACATTCGGTGTCGGAATCGACCTCTTCCGACTTCAAATCTCCATTATGATTGATGTCGCCTTTCAAATGAATCTTTGGAATGTCGCACAAAGGTCTCAAACAAATACTCTCGAAACCGTTAACGTCACAAAGATGTTTCGCCACCGTGTCTAAATTTTCATTAACTTTATCAGTCTTTGGGTTGCTTATCACATTACTATTCACTTTGTACGCACTTTCACTACTACCGAGATAATTATCCCGATCTTCGATAGATTTATCGTCACTTTCGTCGAGTCGTTTATCACTTATTTGAGCAATTACGTTACTATCTGCGGAGCAGATCTTCACCACTTCACTGTTCACCTCCATTTTCGAACTCTCGAGCAGGTCCACAGAATCGTCACTTAAAGTCTGAATCGAGTTTTTGTAAATGCAGTCGTTGTTGCAGTTGTCGGTTCCTTCCAGCTCGTTCTGTAAATATTCGCCAGGAGTTGAATGTCCGTTAGAAACGACGAAATCTGTTCCCCGATTGAGGTCATTTTGAGGTAATTCGGTTGATTTCCTTCAAACGTTATCGTAATTAAAATTGAATCGAAAACACGATAATACGTACATAATGTCGACGGTAATGCTCGGATCGCTCTTTCTTCTGTTCGATGTTCGACAGGTCTCGGTCGCGCAAACCAGGTCGCCGTATGATCTCGTTTTCGTCATTTGGTACGAAGGAGGACCCGGACAAGTGCTTGAGCCCGTATCTACCATATTTTGGATCTCTAAAGATCCCAAGTAGACCTCCGCCCACAGCTGAAGATCACGTACGTTGCATTGAGGCCACAAAACCTTCGAAAAAAAGTTAAATTATTCACAATTCTAATGAGTGTTCTAAAACTGGACAGGTTCTTGAAACTGAATTGATTTTATTAGTTTTATAGTGTACACAAAAGTACAGCAAAATAACGTGTGGTAGCGTTTTAAAACGTGACATAAATATAATCTAAAAATTGAATTCTAACCTAAACTTTGCATCAGGTGGACTACTTTGTTATTACCAAATGTCCAAAACTTACTTACCCGTTAATTTATTGTGTAAACAGACGTATGGTTCTTCATTATTAATAATAGTAAAACCAACTATGATGTGGAAGTAGAAGAAATAAAATAATGTAGACGAAAGCTTATTATGTGCACCAGACTAAGTTGGTGTAGCACTTTCGTTGATATGAATGACAATAAATTATTTTGAAATTTTAAAATGAATTTCAATCCCAATAAATTTAATTTTAATCCGAATTAAATTTATCACTAGATTCTAGTGAATTTTCAACACACACATATCCTGATGTGCACACAGAACCGAAACTACCTACATTCTACAGGGTGCCCCCACTGATATTATATAGTAAAATACTCTGATTTTTCCAGGTTTTCCATGACACTTCAAGTATATTTCCCCCGAATTTGAAATATTTTTCGATATTTTTTGTATCTGTATTGGTAGACTTACCCATTTTGAAATTGAAATTTTCTTTTGGTACATTACTACTCAAATAAAAAAAATGTATTAATCTACTACAACAAAAAACACTAAAATTAATATACACCGTAACTCTTCAACATAAATTTTTATATACAAAATTTTTTAAACAAAGTATGAAATTATTAAAAACTAAGCAAAACATTCAAATTTTATATCGCTGTTGCTTTATTTTTGTAACAATTTCAGTTATTTCCAGATCAGCATTAAGTTCAAGTTTTCTCTTCCAAGTCTGAAATCTGAAATTTATACTCTTACAATTTCCTGGCCAGTATACGAATTGCCTGACTTTTTGTACTTTTACAAAATAAAAATTTTGCAGGATTCCCTGAGACCATTAGATGTTATATTTAAATTTCCCTAACATTTCCAGGTTTTCCAGAAAAGTGATATAATAAATTTAATGATGCCATTTTCATGTTAAAATTAAAATTATGTGCACAATAGAAATTCAAATCATTTTAATTTGAGAATTTAAAATTGTGTATTTTACTTTTGTCCAAAATTTAAAAATTATGTGCTTAATTGGAATTACCTCAGATGACATAACGACGAACCGTAGAAAACTAAAACTCCCTAAAAGCTAGTGTTGTCATTAGAAATTAAAATTGATACATTCAGTTTGCCAGACAAAGATAATGTTCGTCTGTGTGTCTATAAGTTAACATGAATAAGATACACGATGCACGCGCCTCATGATTTAGTGATTTAAAACTCTCATGTTGGCACTGCTGCCACTATTAGCAGTTCTTGCTGTCACCCACTGATATTCTCACCTTTGAGTCAAATCATTCATCAACTATAAGTGCTTTCTTTTATGCAACTGAATTGAGTAACTCTATTAGATCTGAGTATTTCAGCTAATCTGAATAATCTGCATTCCTGTCATTAACTGAATCCTATCTCAACAATTATCCCTTTCTGAGCTGGTCGTCACTTAGTGCAATCGGGGAAAAGAACGAGTTAAAAGATCTCACTTCAGTCAGCCGTGAAAAAAGAACTTATCCATAACCAAGTCACCGTGAAGTGAATTGAGACAGTCTGAGATTTGTGCATAAAAGAACGTAGCTTACATGATACAAAATATTTCTTATTTAAGGTTAGGTTTTTGGACGGTTCGTTGTCGCCCCTCCAAGAGCAACAGGTGAACTACCAATACCGACACAGCTGAACCAACATGCGCGCGCAGCTCAGCTAAAATTGAAGTGGTCCATTATGTAGATAGTGGAAATTCAAGCTTAAAAATTGTTTTATTTGGTAGTAGCTTGTATTAGTGGTGGTAAGAAGAAACTGTTATGTCTTCTGTAGAGTTCGCTCCACCAAGATTTTCTACGCAAATAAGCTCCACCTCCTTCGTTATTCAACCAATACCTCTGCGTGCTTTCCTGTACACGTCATCGATTTATGGTGTGAAGCAAGACTCCTATAGAATATAGGATACCATTGATTTCTTCCAACAAAGGTCTTCTTTAGGAGAATAAGGATGCGAAACAAAATAACTGGTCGATTTATTCGTAGACGTTTCGGCATTAAGTTTTGTTTGGCTTCGTCAATCAATCAAAACTTTATTCACTATATACAGGGTGAGTCATAATTAGGTTTAAAGTTTTCAAGGGTGTATTTCCTGTCCCAAAATATTTCAAAAAGTTCTTATAAATTTTTTTCAAAAAAGGTCAACTGTCGGAGTTATAACCGTTTAAAGATGGCGTCCAAAAACTGATCAAACCTGTATTTATGTCCAATAGCACCTGATGACATGTACTTCTGGTGGTTGACTTCATCACGCGTGCGGCTAAAAATCAAATAGGCTATTAAATAATTATGTATTGCACAATCCACAAATTTCTAGCCAAAAAATGATGACTACATACATAAGTATTGAAAATTCAACTATTATAACGAACATAAAACGGTATTACAATAAATGTTCAAAATGCTTTCCATTAGCTGCAATACAGGCATTACAACGACGAATAAGAGAAGCGTACACTCTCCAAATAGGAGTATTTTCAACCAGCAGAAATACTTGTCATCAGGTGCTATTGGACATAAATACAGGTTCGATCAGGTTTTGGACGCCATCTTTAAATGGTTATAACTCCGACAGTTGACCTTTTTGACAAAATTGTATTAAGAACTTTTTTAAATATTTTGAGCCAGGTAATATACCCTTGAAAACTTTAAACCTAATTATGACTCACCCTGTATTCTTATTAGTTTTTTTAGTGAATTCCCTTATTCTTATACTCAAAACGTAAACAAATCCAAAATAATAAAATGAACAATATAGAAAAATAAACAAAAATCTTAATTTCTCTTTACTTTCTCTCATTCCTGTTTTTCTTATCTTCTTATTATCTTTTCAATCTATTTCGGCCCTTCACCTTCCTCCCCCCTTAGTTTCTCTCACATGCTCAGTGTTTTCCATCCTTCCCACATAATTTACATTTTCTTTTTTCGTCCACCTGCCGATATTTATTTTCATTTCCCACTCTAAACCCTGCTCTCATCTTTTTATATTTTTTGTCCCCACTCACCCCTCATAAATATGCAAGCATTTCTTCTGTTATTATTTGTTGTACCTTTCTTCTTTAATTTGTGTTTCATCTCCTGCTTCTGATTATGCCTATCTGTTTCTGTTATTTCTTTTATCATACTCCATCATACCTCTCTTCTACTCTCAACCTTTTCTCTTGCATATCCTTCCATTTCACAATATAACCTCCTATATCCCTGTCCTCCATTTATTTTTTCTCCTTCATTCGCTTGTATACTGATTCCTTACATTCCTCCATTTCTCTTAAACTTTCTTCGCACCTCATTGCCATCTTCCTTGCGGTTATTTTAATTTATTCCAATTTCATCTCCTCCTCTACTATGCATGCTGGTGTCTCCTTCTTTCCCAGACACCATTTTCAATATTTTATTTGTATTTTTTCTAATTGTTCCCACTCTCTCCATCCCCCATATCTCCGCTTCATATAACATAACACGTTTTATGAGTTTCTCCAATAGCTATTTCCTTTCCAACATATCCTTTTCAAATACTCTCTTCCTCAAACCCAACACTTGTCCTACTATTCTATTACCTTTTTTGCCAAGCTTTGTATTTGTCCTTCATCACTATTATTACATTTCAACGTATATCCCAGACATTTTATCGTGTCTACCGTCTCTATCTCCTCAACACCATTGCTTTTTCTTACTTCTATCTCTTTTCTTTTTCGTGTTTAATGTCAACTCTTTCTCTTCAAAGTATCTTTTTAAAGTCTTTATCATCACGCTTTTCATTCCTTCTTCCTTATCCGCTACCATTACCATATCGTCTGCTTATCGCAGCACCCACACCTTCTTCTTCTCACTTTGTTGTCCCTTCAACACCTCTTCTAGGCCGTCCAAGTATATTGAAAATAAGGTTGCACTTAACAGGCATCCTTACCGTAATCCTTTTTACGTCCAAGAAACTTTTTACTCTACACCTTGCCACTTCATATTGCTCTCAATTTTTTCTATCACATGCTCCCCTGTTCCCTTTTTGTTTAATCCTTTCCACAGTTTCTTTCTATTTGCGTTGTCGAATGCTGCCTAATTGTCTATGAAAATCGCCCAAACCTTACATCCTTTTTTCTCTAAAACTTTATTAATCATTTTATAATGTATACAGGGTGTTCATTACAGGATTTCTCATTTTAAAGGTCTTTTTAATCTCTACACGCGGTGTTTGGTTTTTTAAAATTGATCGATCCGTTGACGAGATATTTAGGAAAATATGTTTGCTGCTTCGTACCATTGAAATAAAAACTGTAACTGTTTATTCTCATTCCTTTTAATTCAAAACTAAATTACTAGTTATTTGTCCAACAAGTGAGGAAAGTGATTCTTTTTCCACTCAAGCTCGAGTTGCCTCAAGAGCGTAGCGAGGGAGGCATTAGAGTGAAAGTGGAAAAGGCTTTCCTCATGTGTTAGACACAACATTTTTTCCACGACATTCCTCAAAAAAACACAACATAATGAAAGAAGTAATATTGTAAACGTAACCAATAGTCTCGCTACAGTATTCTGTAGTATCGGCGTGGTCTCAATCTGTCACAGCGCAGTCGCGTAATTCTAACCAATAAATGTAAGATAGCAATATTTAAGAGTCGAAATATAAGATATTAAATTAAACAAATCGGATTGAATACTAAATTAAATTGTTTAACTAACTACTAGGCGCATATAGTTCTAATAACACATTCTTATATTTTTTAAGAGGCATTATTGTAACACGGCATTATTTTCCTCGCTAGTGAGGAAAACGAATTTTCCTCACTATATGTAGAGAAGAAACGTCTGTTTTCTAAGTATGTCGTGGAAAAAATATTTTACACTGTCAATTTAATAATGTTGCCCATTATTGCCCAAACAATGGTTTATCATTTTCAACGAACTTCGTTCGTTTATGAAATCGATTTGTCGTCCGTGCGTCCGTGTGTGCGTCCGTCCGAGGCCTTTCTAATGGTCGGACATCATTGTGTGATACATCAATCGATTCAGCTTGGTGTCCAAAGCTTAAGTTTTGATGTGCATTAAAATCGGGCAACGAAGACGCCGAGCCCCACGCGATATTCCGTCGAAAAATTAAAATTTCAAATACGTCCAAAATCAATGTGTGGCATATATTTAGACTCCTCTGGCTATGCTGAGTTGAAATATCCTATCCCCCATAAAATCGGCCACAGATACCCGATGCCCCCGGGAAATTAAGTTTATTTCAAAATCCAAATATGTCCAAAATCAATGTGTGCACATATTTGGATAATAGAAAGTTAGCAATGACGGTCTATTGGCGCTAATTATAACTTTGCCATTCTTTCCATATTTGGATAATACGAAGTTCGTTGCGACAATGCCTTGCATTTTCAACTTGTTTATGATACTTCTTCTTCTGTACTTTATCTTCCATTTCGTCTCTCATCTCTTTGGCTCTTCTTCAAATCATTTTCTTTCACTATTTAGTTTCTGGCATTTCTTTCTATATTTTTTTAAATTCTTCTGTTTATATTTTTTTCCTTTCCTTTCTTTTCGACTCTTACTTTTAACGTTAACTCTAGCGGCTGATGATCTACCCCGTCTTAAAATTATATACTTCTACAATCATTTGCCTGTTCCCTAACAGGTAATCTATTACTGTTCCATTTTAAAAGTATATTCTCTTTTCCCCCTTCTACCATATTTCCGTTTAATATTGTAAGTTTCTTTCCTTGTCCATTTTATCATCTTACTAGTAACCAAACCCATTTAAAAATGGGCCTAATTTAGACAAACCTGAAATTAAAGACGTGAGGTCACCGCTCCAGGTCAGAGGTCAGGTTAACTTGTGACCCCGCTTAAGATCAGCACCTGGACCTCCTGAACAATTTGACGTATCTATCTCCGAAATCGGTTCAGCCGTTTCGGAGGAGAAGACGAACATACAGACAGACAGACAGACACACACACAGACAAACCGTGCCACGATTTTGTGTCAGAAGGGCCATTGAAATCCTCTTCTATTCTTCTGTGTCTACCATCATTTCTCCTTCCTCCCCTATTCTAACGTTAAAATCGCCTTCTATTATTGTCTCTCTTACTATTTCCCCAATCTTCGTTCTTGTTTCAGACACATTTGGCTTCTTCACGGCGTAGAATTAAATAAACGCCCTGAAGAGGACAACGTAGTTGCCGAAACGTCGACGAATGAATTGTACACGTTATTTACTATTCATCATTTTGAACATGGATAAATTTTAATCAATATAGTGACAAAACAAAAAAAAAATATTTTTGGTAGAAAATAAAATTTTCAAAAATTATTGCATAGGTAGTCGGATATTTATTACTTTAAAGTAAAAAATAAATTTTTGTTCTCTTACAATATTAAATGTGGAGGGTTGTGCATAAATCCTATTGCTATTTTAAATCGAATTAATCAATCGGCACGCAAAACCTTTGTTTATTTCTGCAGTAAAGCAACTATGTCAACAAATGTCAAAGCAGTTGCAAAAGTCGATTCTTCAATTATTATTGCTAACTGAGCGTTGGCTTAAAACAATCTCAATCCGCTTGCTGTAAAATCGGGAAGAGATTTACAAAATATTTCAACCAAAGTTCCTTGTTTCGTTGAAGGTCTAAGTTGTTGTTTATTTGAAAATTATTGTGTTACAGTGAGTTGGCCATGAAAACAAAATGCAGTTTGTTTTATTAATATAATAAAAAAAAATAAAACTTATTTGAAACATCATTAAAAGTAAAAGAATATTTAATTATAAAATCTAGCATTTATTTTTTGAAAATTATTAAGAGTTTAAATTTAACGCAACAAGCAACTTTTGTTTAAAAATTCAAAACGAAAATTTTCGAGTGTTCTTAGCATAATAAACTGTAAATCATTGCCCTTTTGACCAAAATTGTATCTTTTATTAATAACAACGATAAACATACAATGCTACTCAATTGGGGACACGCTGTCCATGACTATACCACTAATGGATGTACAAATATATGACGTGGCACGTTCTTGACAACGTTATTTATACACGTACAACCATTCCATTGCTACATAGAATTATATTGTATACCATGTGTCTGATTAAGAGAGGCCACCGGCTGTATCTTAGAAACTATTTATCGTACAACTTCGGGAAAAAAAATCCATATAATAAGTCGCTTATGAGAAACTGCTGGAAAATATTTTCAAGTTTCAAGTGGTACCATAAAATTTAAATATTCGTAATCCTCAGTACATTTTATGTAAGTTTGTTTCAATGCTTTTTCTTCTATCTTGTCAAATAACTGGTAGGAGTAACTGGGAAAGCTGACTAAGTAAAACAGTCATAAGTTTTGACAAATTTAATATCATTTGAAAGTCAATTCAATGCCTAATGAAATGATCGCTAGGTGGCGTTGTTTGACTAATTGTTAATTTTCGACTTTTTTGGGAATTTTCAAATGCAATGCTATACTTTAAATTATTTACTTGAAAGAGCATGAAATTAAATAAAAAATGGTAAAAACCATCTCAATATCTATTTTCTAAGTGGAGATCGACTTTTATTCTTAACTAAATTGAAAATTTTACATAATCTAGTAGGCGTCCAGATGTCATAAAGTCTTAAATGCAAAGTAATTTAATTCATTTGTAGGTAATTGTCAAGAATAGAGCAGAGGCGTACGCCGCTATATCAAAATATCTAGTAGATTTAGAAATGTTTTATTTTTAAGCTGTCAACAATTTATGACATCTAGACGCCTACTAGATTATGTAAAATTTTCAATTTAGTTTAGAATAAAGTCGAGCCCCTAGTATACCATATTTTTTCTTGTATCTCCACTTAAAAAATAGATATTAAGATGCGGCTTTTAACATTTTTTATTTAATTTCATGCCATTTCAAGTAAATAATTTAAAACTATAGCATTGCGTTTGAAAATTCCCAAACAACGCCATCTAGCGATCGTTAATCCACCAGAATAAAACGATAATACAATATTTCATTAGTCATTGAATTGACTTTCAAATGATATTAAATTTGTCAAAATCCTTAAGGCGGTACAAAGCTTATGACTGTTTTACTTAGTTAGCTTTCCCAGTCACTCCCTACCAGTTATTTGATAAGATAGAAGAAAAAGCATTGAAGCAAATTTATATATCGTACCACTGCCATGCATTTATTACAATCCTCATAAGCGACTTTATTATATGATTAACCGTGAAATCTGAAATATACGTTTGAAAGAGCTAAATCTTTATCATACAGGGTGTCCTGAGATCCTCCCCAGGGTAGTATTTTGGTTATTTTTTTGTTTTTATAATTTTTTTATTTTCGTAAATGAGACTAAATTCTCTATAAGATAAGTAAATACATTTTTCAAATTCTGCACTTGTATAATGGTAGCGATATTCAACTTTTTTTTTTCAAAAAGCATAATATATGTTTTTTTAATATTTTGGATAGTACCTTTTATTCTCTTTTACAACCATACAAAAAAATATGGGTCTTACATAAGAATTTTTTTTTAGAAAAATATGATTAATAGTTGAGGCTGAGTTTGCCATGGAAGTAACTCATTTTTGTCATTTTATCTAGAAGCCTATAAAAACAGTGTGTAAAGTTAGTTGTCAAATTGATTTCCCTAATTTTCAGTGTTCCGTTTATCATAATAAATATGAATTATACTAATTCCGAAATGTGCGACATGATTATTATTGTGATTATTAAAAAAAAAAAAAAAAAAAATTAATAGTAATTATAATCAGAAAAATGTATTTACTTATCTTATAGAGAATTTAATTTCATTTACGAAAATAATTAAAAAATAAAAATAACGGAAATACAAGCCTGGGGAGTGATCTCTGGGACACCCTGTATACAAAGATTAGCTCTTTCAAACGTATATTTCAGATTTCACGGTTACGGCGTTATTTTTTACGGAAACGTGACCCCAAAAAGGCGACCAAGCTACCGACCTTTATATTTTAGGCACTAATTACTCCATCGACGTTCAATAAACTGGCTTGAAATTTAGTATATAAACCTTTCCTAACACGCAGAATCCGAATCCGAAGTCAAATATTCAGAAATGTCAAAAAAGGTCAAAATTGTATGGATAAATTTATACATTGGCAGATCAAATTCTCCGTTTAAAATTGCACATGGGATGCATAAAATTACACCAAAAACTGGACAGTTCATAAATGCTCCTTTTGGTAATGCCAAGAGACGTTTGTGGAGGGGGAAGTAACGGTTTGGTTTTAGATCGTACAGCGGGATCAAAAAAATAAAAATAAACAAGATGTTGTATTTTAAGTTAGTCTGTTTGAGAAATATTGTGCCACTACAGTAGAACTTCAATAGTCCGGACCCCTGTTAACTTATACTTCCTTAATCTGGGCAGCCATGCGAGGCCGAAAACTATCCAGTTACACTTCTACATAATGCAACTTTTTCTGTATTTTTTAACAAATAAGTTACTATAATTTTATTTTTATAGACAAGGTGTTTAATTATTAAGTAGGTGTCTTGGCTTATGTTACGGTTATCTTATTTATTGAGGTTTTTGTTAAATAACTCATATAAGAGGTTAATGTCATATTTTGACATCCCACATCTTGCACAAAAGTACTTACGTTAGATTTCGACGTGATGATGGTGGGTGCGGCGTACAGATGATTGCGAAAACGAGGCGAATTCAAAAAGCTCCACACGGAGAACGTACTGTCGTTGACACGTTCCACCCGTTCTTGCTTAGTGTTGCACAGGAACGTGCCGAAAAGGTTCGAATAAAGTATGTTGAGCCAGCTTGACCTATAAAACGCGATTAAAATCTTAAAATAACACGAAACGAACGAACCAAATAAGTGTGGGAAAATTCGAAAGCGCACGGAAATTGCAAAGAAGTTGATGAACGCAATCCAACCACTGCAAAAATACCGGACATCGTTCGTTCTGATCGTCGCTGCCGGTCGCTTGTCCGCAACGATCAGCGAATTTGTGACCAAAAAGCCAACCACTCCCTTTCGATTAATATTCTGAAACCCTTTTTAAAAAAAAATCGTAAGAGCTCGTCGAGATCGCGCCGAATTATCAACTTACGGTTAATGTTCGATAGAACGGGTCTAGGAGCAGTTCGGCTAAAGCCACTATCTGAGGTGTTCGGTCCCAGCCGTCGGAGCAATGTACCAAAACTGGACGGCATTCTCGATCGACGGCGTTCACCAAAGTGACGGCTGCTTTCATCAAACCGGACATATGCTGCAACCACCTGGTGCCGTCCAACAAACTGAACCAATTGCTTTGATCCGCCGAAGTGGTGCATAGTTGTCTGAGCGCGTGAAAACTCTTACGTATCGAATGGATATTCGCCAAATTCATGAACTGCATCTCACAGTTCGGATAATACTCGGGACATTCACAACCGCCACCTCGGGCTCGGTTCGCAACTGCAGTAGTGTAAGACCGCGCATCCATTATGAGTACCTTCTTTTTTTCCTTGACGGTGATTTCGGTGGTCTGAGTTTGGCTCGATTCCTCCGAATTGGTGGAGGTGGGTGAATGTGACGCGTTGTCCCACATGGTCTTCGGTCCTTGATCGTAAGTGCAAGCGTCCGATATCGCCTTCAGCAAATCTTCGTCTTCGCCCGATCGCCAACCCAACCAGCCCACTTCCGGTTGACTGCATCGCGCTATTACGGCACCATTTCCAGGATGCCGCCAGACTACGGTCGGTATCCGACGGGAACTTCGAAACTTGGCGACAATTTCGAGCGTCTCGTCCGTTATGCAAGCCGGTACTAACAATTGAGGAGGATAACTTGGACATAGTTTGTAATTTCTGTTTACGGAACTGATGCGCCAGGCGCCGTGCAGATCGAACTTTAACCGCTCCACCTGTGGATAAAACCGAAAAGTGAATAAGTCAGAAGCAAGGTGTGACTTACTTCGTTTTTGAACGCGTTCTCGTCGTAGACTAAGTTTTTGTTGCTTTCTAACTTGAAAAAAGTTTCGTCCTTCTTCTCTTTACTCCAGGCATAATAGAAAAACGCAAAGAGCTCTTCGAGCTGCTTAGGCGGCGAATACGTCTTCAGCAATCGTCCAAACCAATCGATGCATACTTCGTTATTATCGAAAGTGCATCTGCAACTTAAAAGTTAAGTCGTCGTTCGTTTAGTCGAGCACCTCACCGATAAGTACGTGCATCTTTGCAACCAATATGCAAATAAAACAAATCTCTATGCTCGACCAGCTCGATCAAACCCAAAGGTACGTGGTGTTGACTATCGCAAAGGTTCAGAAATAATCTGTAGTTTGTTAAAACTAAAAGACCATCGACAGAATTGCCGCAATGCGACACGTCCTCTCCGTTGAGTAAAACGAATGGTAAGTCGATTTTGCTGTCGATGTTCGGCAGCTGATACATCTGGATCGCACGCACGTGACATATCGAATTCGGTTGATCGTTTAAATCCATCATTGTGCTCTAAAATTCTCGAGTATTAGATAATTGATTTTTTTTGTGTTGCATCATCCCAAGTTGATAAGATTACAACTAACGAGTTAAAAATAATTATGTTTTGATAATGAGCAAACAATTGAGGAAAATACATACAAATCGAAATCGTTCAAATATTATTGAACTTAATTGAGTAAATATTGAGAATGTTTGTTGTGCAATGAGAGAACGCACGATTAAATATAGAATGAAATCTAACGGGTATATTTCGCTTTTGATAGTGGGTATCGCATTAATGGATTGATTCCGTGGTCACAAATCCTTGACGCTTGCACAAGGTAAAGACCATTTTTGTTACTTTTTTTCATTTTGCCTGGCACGATTCCAAACTCGACGACAAAGGTCAATTAAATTAAAAACCGTTTGAAATCATAGAAATTAAGAGTTTACCTGTCGGATTGGTAATGACAGTGGGTCAATAAATCACCCCAAATTGGTAATCAACAGACCAATTATTAGATGATGACCTTGACGTTTTACTGGCCGAACATCAATGGAAATACAGAAGCACTTTCTTAAGGAAGCGACGAATCTGACAAAAAAATTTCGTTCGCGTTTTTCACCATTTAAATGACAGTGAAATCGGTTTCACTACTGACCTCAATTAACGAAATTTAGATGAACCTCGGCGAGAGGTTTTTTTAAAGAGCTTACGCGCCGGTGTCGCTTCAATTGCTACGAGAATTTACTTAACAGATTCTTCAATTAATTGGAAATGGATAAAGTTTATCGAATGTCAGATTGCGAAGCAAAACAAGCAATTAATACTTACAACGGATACTCCGTACGTAATCTCACAAGAACGACATCTTTATTACGATTATCATTAATTCACTTCCCGATAAGATAACTGATAATTAGGTAAAGCGAATCAATTAAACTGCAGCATTTGAGACAAAAAAATTAAGAACAAACGACCGTCCTTGCAACAATCAAAATGGCGAAACTGACGTAGCGGTTACCTCACGCGTATTTGATTGGTCGAACAAAATGACTCAATGCGCGCTAATTTCAAATTAATGACTTGTTTTTTGTTGTCACAGAAATCGGCAAATAAAATTCTTATTTGAATTTTAAATTGTGTCTTGATTAGAAGATTATGTTAATGTTAGTTAATTAAAAAAAATTTTTTTTTATATAAAATTTCAATTCGAGGTCGATTTAAAAGTTTCACAGACATCAATCATCTTTGAATGAAGACTATGAAATCCTTTTTGAAATCATAGTTTGGTTTCAAATCTTCATTTTATTATTTAAAATTATAACATTTGAAAACTACATCACGAGAAGTGCCTTTCATGATGCATAAAAATAATGACATTTGGTTGTTGACAACAGTTGACAAGGTAAGCAATAATACCAACGTACAATAAAAAAAATAGTAACTTTTTTGCAAACAGCCAGTTTTTGAAGAAACAAATGAGTACTTGAAATGTAACGAGTTTTTTCTCCACATCTTATGAAATAAAAAATAAAATAAAATTTTAACACCCCTTTTTTTTCACTTTTTCCGACGAATTAGAGTTACTACGTTACAATGATGCCAAATAGTAGATTATTTTACTAGGAGTTAAACAATATTATGCGAAACAATTATATTTTTTAACTCCAAATGAAATATATTATTTTTTCTTCAAGCGTTTATTGCTAGTTTTCATGTATTATTTTCAAATTGTCGAGATTCTCGAGTGTTATAATGACGTTTTATTCTCGACGAATCAAGTTGGTACTTTACTGTACATTCATAACATGACATAACCGAGGTACCAACCTCTAAATAGTTGTGAAAATAAAACAACTGTTGCTTTTTAATGTTTAGACAGTAAAAGCGTTTTTAGCGTCTGTCAGTAGTTCAATAATATACCGTTTTATTGTCGCTTGAAGAAAATAGTAGATTATTTTACTAGGAGTTAAACAATATAATTGTTGAGCTTAAAAGTTTTCTAGCGAGGCGTTATCCGAGACAGCAATTTAAGCGAAACAATTATATTTTTTAACTCCAAATGAAATATATTATTTTTTTTTCAAGCGCTTATTGCTACCTTTCATGTGTTATTTTAAAATTTTTGAGATTCTCGAATCTTATAGTGACGTTTTATTCTCGAAGAATCAGGTTGGTACTTTACTGTTACATTCACAATAATATGATACAACCGAGTTGCCAACCTCTAAATAGTTGTGAAAACAAAATAATCGTTGTTTTTAATGTTTAGACAGTAAAAAGCCTTTTTACCGTCTGCCAGTAGTTCAATAATATGCCGTATTAATGTCGCTTGAAGAAAAAAAAATTTTATGTCCAACATCCGGCCGTCCCTCAGTATGTAAACAAGATATCAAGAAAACCACCTTTCCGATTTTTATACTACTTTGTACATGAACGTTATTTTTAATCCACAGATCTGATTAGATTTTGGCTATATTGAGATTTTCAAAATATTTTAAATATTTAGAAAAATATTCATTTTACACATGTTTGTTTGAAATAAAAATTATATATATATTTATATATGATGTTGAGCGAAGTCGCCAATCACAAAGAAAACTTTGTGCTCGTGTTGCCCAAACCTCTTTTTAGGTCCAATTACAGATGTCCACATCCAGCGCATTGAGGCACTGTGGCTATTTTTATGACCTTTACATTCTTGAGGACGACTTTGATGAGCGCTATCCTGTTGACGTCATAAGCGCAAAACTGGCGTTCGAGGCGTTGATGAACGCAATTCACCTCCAGTATGGTGATTTTCGTCCAGTTTAAAATATTGTTGGTTTATACTTTTGTTCTCATAATAAAGTTAGATTAGGGAAGGGGTCTAAAAGCCTTTCCTCTGTTCGACACTGATACTCATTTCCCGTGGGGGATCCTGGATATCGATGGCCGACAAGTTCCGGATTCCAAGAGTTGACATCTGGTCAACACGGGAACTGACACTCCCGGAGTTCTTTATAGCTGAATCTTGACCATGCTTCAACTAGTCTGGAGGTCAAACTCCTCTTCTCTGTTAACGAAGACAAGTCTGTTAAGAGGCATAAAATGTATCAACATTCTTAAGAACACAGATGACAATTATCAACAATTTTGAAGGAGTTACTGCACAGAGGAGAGAGACATCAGCACCAGTCAGGGGCGAGAGTGTTGAAGAAGGCTCCGCCCAACCGTTATCAATTAAGCGACTGCGGTTTTTTTTTTGGTGGCTACTATCTAGAACGCCACCTTCTCAGGAAGTTATTACATCTTACAATCTTCACAAGGAAAAGCTACACAAAAGACAATCTATAGAAGGTTGAATTTTGCAAGCGATCGGCTGCAGAGATGCAGTTAAAGAATCCAAAAAGACTGCTGATACATCATTTAAAGCGATAGACTTAGAAATTCACAAAAAGAGAGAGGCCCCATAGCGCACAGAGTTATTGAAGCAATACAAAGACTTACTTCTATTGTTGATTCATAATCATAATATGTTTATTGAATACATCAACTAAAGCCCACAAAGCGCGCGGCAACTTGTTTATCAGAATGTCAGGTTTAATGCATAGCTTCCTCCTTTTGGGTTACAAAAAACCCGGACCGATCAATGTTGACGAACACGATCCTGGCAGGAGGCATACAATGCATCAAGGACTTTATTTCGAAAACCATAACTTTTGATTTTAATCTAAATACGGTTATCGCGCAGGGATTGAGAGTGCGAGTGTTGGAACAAGCTCCACCCGACTGTCATCCAGAGACTACGGTTCGAATCCGGTGGGTGCCTAGGCCCAATCGAATATAATAGAGACTGAGAAGATAAAAGAGTTTTTTGATGAATTGGGAGCATCTGGACTGAAAAAGAATAAAAACAAAAGAGACAAGCGGAGCACTACAGCATCAGGAATAAAGCGATTAGTGGTAACAACGTCACCATCTGAAACGACGGAGGCAGACATGGAAGATATACTAGGGAAAAACGTCAACGTGCTAGATCTGACATGGTATGAGAAAAAAAGGAGAAAACTAGGAATCGGCTTAAGCAACATCAATCAAAATTTTTTATTAACTGTGTACTTATACATATGCATTTTTAAGTGGATTTAGTTATTTTTACGTTCTTAAGTCAAAAAAATAAAATAAACAATATAGAAAAATCAACAAAAATTTTAATTTCTCTTTACTTGCTTTCCTCCCTGTGTTTTTCTCTTTTTTATTATCTTTCCCTCCATTTCGCTCCTTCACCTTACTCCCCCAATATTGATTTTTTTTGTTTTTTCACACTCTTCTCTTATATGCTCAATGTTTCCACCCTTCCCCACATAACCTGCAACTATTTATTTTTGGGGGGGCTGCCCCACCGTTGATTTTATTTCATATTAACAACTGATATTAACATCGTTGTCGCCGCGGGTCCTGCCTCTGTAATGTGATGCAGTCGACGAAACGGTAGATGTTCGGTGGCGGCAGCTCGATGAGCGCAACTTCCAGGCGGGCGGCGAGGTAGGCGGCGTGGTGGTTCCCGTTGCTGTGGGCGAGCGTATGGACATGGGTGCCATCGTCTTCTGCGGCGATGGAGGTAACGGCGACACTGGCTCCGCTATGGGTGCGCGTCGATAAGGCGCGCACGTCGCTCCGCTGTCGGCGTCGTTCTCGGCGCGACCTCTGTGGTGCCTTGATTGCTGCGGGGGCATCGACAGACCAGTTGTGTGGCGGCGTGATCCCTGGGCCAGGCGTGGCACTGGGCTGGACGCGGCAGTGTAGGCCGGGCTATACGCGCCGGTGGTTGTTCCGGGCTATACGCGCCGGTGGTTGTTCCGGCTTTATACGCGCCGGTGGTTGTTTCGGGCTATACGCGCCGCTGGTTGCTCCCGGCTATACGCGCCGGTGGTTGCTTTCACTGGGCTATACGGGCCAGTTAGTGCCTTTGTTAGTTTAAGGCCTAACTGAGAGTGTCTCTTTTCTGCGCGAGCCGTCTTCTTATAGGGGTTGTTGGCGTGATGGATCGGCTTCGTGCGTCCTCGGCTTGTAGGAGGGATGATTTTGCATTTGTGGGGATAGCACGTGTTTGTGGTCCCCACAATTTTCATTCTCTTCATTTCCCCTTTAAACCTTGCTATGATCTTTTTATATTTTTGCTCCCTCCCCCTGTTAAATATGCAGGTACTTTTCCCTATCTCTTTCTGTTATATCTTCTAACATACTTCATCCTCTCTCTCTTTTCCTCGAGACCTTTCCTCTTTTGCATATTCTCCTCTTTTTACACTCTTGACTTTTAATCTTCAATATGTGTTAGCAATTAACTTATCAACAACCAATTATGGTTCATATTTTTAACATTAATTTCTATTAATTAGACAGCCCTGATGAAGTTAGTAACTCACTAACGAAATATTGGCCATTTAATAAAATAATGTTAAATTTCATGGTATTTGATCGAGATACAATTATCCTATTATTTAATTAACAATTTTTGACGATCAAGATTACTGCCTTCCAAGATTACTGCCTTCCAATTCTCCCCTTTAATATTAGCCTTCTATCTTTCTGTCCTTTATTTATTTTCCATGTTGCTTCCTCCCTTTCTTTTTATACTTTCTCCGTATCTCATTGCCATCTTACCTGCGGTTATTCTAATTTTTCCAATTTCGTCTCCTCTTCTACTAATGTATGCTGAAGCCTATTTTTCCATTCCTAAGTTTTATTTCCAATATTTTATTTGTATTTTTTTTATTGTTTCCACTCTCTCCATTCCCATATATCTCCACTCTATTATAATCTAACACTTTTTACGAATTTCTTCCAGAAACCCCACACTTGTCCTACTATTATATTACCTTTTTTGCCAAACTTTGTATTTGTCCTTCATCACTGTTGTTATATTTCAACATATATCTCAGACATTTTATCGTGTCTACCGTCTCTATCTTCTATCTCCTCACCACTATTTCTTATGTCTACTTCTACCTCTTCTCTTTTAAAAACTACTAATTTTGTTTTTCGTGTCTCTTCTATCTCTTCCAAGTATCTTTTAATAGTCTTTTCGTGGTTTTCATTCATTGCCAGCACAGTCCCATGTAAAATATCAAATTTATAACATGGATCAATTTTTAGCTACGTTTAGTTATTTAGTTTAGTTTATCTGCTGCATCCTCATCATAACCTAGTTACAACTCAATTCGCATTTCTGGATTCTTCTTCATATTTCGTTATTTTCTTCATTTTCATATTATTTGCTTTAACGTCTTCAGAATCACATTCTTACATCTTACCCACGAATGTTCTTCCATTCCATGGAAACTTTTGTATTATTTTTAATTATGTTAATAAGAATTTTTTGTGTTTTCGTTGTAGAAAAAAATAAAAAAAATATTTTTTCAATTCTACTTTTATCGTTAGTACCAGTTCTATAGTTTTTGTTGTGCAACAAAGTGTTTTTAAAATAATAAGGAATCATTTTGCCAATTCTATTTTTATTACCCATATTTACCTATTTCAATACCTTTCTCCTCTCTAACTATAGTATTGTCGCATTTAGTTTCTTTGTGTGTATTTGAGAAGAAATGAGTGCATAAGTTAACGCAATTGTGCCCAATTCTACGTATTATGAATCATATGTTGGCAAAATATAGTTAGATTCTCGAACGTGTCCAACGTAAACACGAGGTGGCATTAACATCTATCTTTTGTTCTCATGTTTGAAAGTGACGTCAACTGTTTATTGAAAATAACTTGATGAAGAAATGATTTTGTCATTTATGTATGATTTCTTTTGTACGAAAAATAAAGAAACAATAAATTATTACTAGTTTTACGTTTGTAGCTCTAAACTGGGTTAATATTTTTGATGAAAAATATCTTTTATTCTAAAGACAAAAAAAATTATAGACATTTGATTGGTTTTTTATTGAGTCGATTAGTCAGAACCGGTTTTTAAAATTATGCGATTTGTTTTTCCTTGATAAATTTGATTCGTTGAACTGTATAAATGATAACTCTAACGTTTAATATATTGAAAACGAATACAATTTAAAAATGACATTTTATTAAAAATTGTAACATAAACATCGATACGCTATATGGAAACATGATCGTATATTTGAAGCAGTTCGCAAAAAGTACATCGGCGTATGAACATGACTTTTTCATCGGTTATTATTTATGAATTATCTTAGTAGAATACTTTTGTCATCACAAATAGACTACTTGAATTTTTTAAGTATAAATTGTAGTTAACTGTGATAAAAATGTAATTTTTTTGTGCTTTCCAAAAATGTTTAGGTTATAACCAAATTTCGAAAAATATCACTTATATTAAATAACATTGATCCATCTTTCTTCCTCTTCCTTTCTTTCATCTAAACCTTTTCTTGTTTCTTGTTGGTCTTCTCTATTATCTTTATGAATTGTTTTCTTTCTAGAAATATTTCTTGCACCTTCTATTATTTCTTCAAATATTTTGCATACTTTCTTCGTAATTAGGTACTATACTTGTTTCGGCAAAATGTTTATCTAGAGCAAGTTTATTTGTTTACATTTGCAAAGTTGTTTAAATTTATTTGTGCGATATGTACTCCCAGGCCAGTGATGAAGAAATCATGATGATGTAAGCGCTTGTGGGATAAGATGCGGATAGTGTAGTAGTAGCTGCTACGATTGCTGTTGTGTCTCGGTTTTCTTTGTTGTTGCTTAGATACTGCCGTGTTGCTGACGTTATTTCAAAGAAAAATTGCGCTACATTTCACAGTGTTAAGATAAGCGGGCAAGCTTGTTGCTTTACCACTTCCTGTTTAAGATAAGCTAAGGAAGTCAAAATACAGACATTTCAAGTTTCGTGACGTGTAAGCGACCGCTTGCTCTAGCACAGTTAAACGTCGAAGATTGGTTACAGAGTTTAGTATAGATGTTGCAACAGTTTGATGTTTCATCATCATCATCATCATCACAGTGTCGTTTGTTGGACGAAGAAGTTAATGCAACGAATTTAGTGTGTTGGCGAAATACTTATTTAGAATGAGTTTATCAGTGCACATGTTGCAAGGCTATTTGCGCAAACCAGATATGAAAGCTCAATGCGCAAAGCTAAGCTATTTTGAAGTTGTTTAAATTTATGATGTAATGTACTTTATGCAACAACTTATGTTGTTTTATTTTTAGTACGCGGCGTCATTTTTGCCTAATGTGAGGATCACATCATCGCGTGATTACAAGAAAGTTAAGGGTGCTATTTGATGTATGAAAGAGAGCAGAGCTTGCAAATCTGAAAAATTTTGGTATATGAGGACTTAATACCATTCGATGGGCGACCTGACACAGACCTGTACACACCTGTTTATAAAATAAGGTCGTCTGTCGTCACAATTGACTCCCTTCCACTACGAGGAATACTGGAATAACGGTCACTAAGACTCAGATTCGATCATCGCAAGACTCGTTTAAACGGTAATATAAGTATACACTTATTTGTAGGAGTATATTGAGCCAGTAACTTTCACTGTTTCTTGTCCATTTTTAATTTATTTGACTTTCAAACACACTCCCTGTGTATTACGTTTGTAATATGTACTTCACCTTCCTAATGCTAGAACATCCTCCCCTTAAAAAAGAGATAAAGCAAGCGTGTTTGTTTCTCCCGTCTTTGGAGGGAATTAAATGCACATGTTTGTTTGCTTTGGACGATTTCTTCTTCTTCTTTAATTTCGGAATCAAAATCGTGCGAATAAATGTTGTTAGACGTGGTGAAAAAGTTGTTGATTATTAATTTAAAACCATGCTTTTGTTGAATTTTTATAATTGACTTCCCTTGGGGAATTTCTTAATTTCTTCTTCGAACTCTAAATTTACTTTTTTAATTTAACTTTAATTGATCTCCTATTACTGTATCTATCAAACTACGACGCTCTTTTGAATAATTGTGCTACCGGGTGTAGACTAATTAGAGCAATAAAAGTTATCTCATTTAAGTTAAAAAACGGATAAATTAGTGTAATCAATTAATAAATTGGTAAAGTTGCGCGACCCCCTGAAAATGGGAGCCACGAATACGAATGACATTTGACACTTCATCGGATAAAAATCGATCGGGATCGAACTTAAAAGGATCGGAATAGACCGATAAGCTCTAATACATTGCAATTATAAACATCAGTAGCAAACTTTCAGCTGATATCGTAAATTCTTCTGCAAGCTAAGATTTAATTCAAATTTCACTTTTTGAAATTGTTGTACTTAGTTGGATATTTCGGGTAATATCGCGTATCAACGAGGGACCTACAGGAAAATCCGCATGGTTTCACGTATTACGCTGTCCAGGTATGTAAGTTTGTTTAAATCGTTATGTTTTATTGACCGATCTGGTCCAACCACCTTCAGAACTTCTTCTTCTCCCAAAACCACCGGTTTTTGGAAAAAGATTTAACAGGATAACGTATTTGAATGTCAGGGTGGATACCAAGCATAATAAACGTAAACATATTCACAGACGCGCTACTGTCACTACCTTAAACGAAAAAAAGTAAACAACTTCTTTAAAAAAGGGCTTCACTTACAGCAATCATAAACGTACAAATTTTATCACGTAATTTCTCGACTGTGAATTTAGTATCATTCTCTGAGTTCGAGCAGGACTCAAGTTCTTTCGGTAGTCTGCGCTTTTGCCTTATTACCTTTAGTTTTATTGTTGAACCGTATATAAATTTTTTTAGCAAAGCAAAAAATAGTATATTAAAGAACTAGTTTCAGAAGACGCATTTTATAAGACGGGTACAGTTTCGAAAACGAGCCGCAAAACGGGGAGTTTTTGAAAGTACGAGCCGCTAAAGAGGGGCAATGTTTTGACTCAATTTTTCAGAAAAAGTAAACAAACTTAAGAAAACCGTTTTCCTCTTTCCTATCACCTCAACGCTTGTCCCGAAGAGCACATTGACCCTAGAAGTTGATTGATGTTCTTTCGAGTATTAGACCAAAGAGCAAACAGAAACTGCTTACGAAAGTATTTTTGGAGTTTGAATTGACCGTCAGTACTAAAAGATGTTGCATGTAAGATGCTTTGGGTTGTGGTGAAATGTTTCACTCTTGGTTCTTTTTACAATTGCGTTCAGAAAGAAAAAAATTGATTTTGCGTATCAGTAAAACCACCTACTCAAGCAGAGGAGTGAGAGACATTGAGGTAAGAACGCAGTACACCCTAGCATTTGAATGTGTTAATAGGAACTACCAGATAATATCCTCAAAGTGAAGTACTTCCACCACGACTTCCTGTGCACTCTATTGGAGGTACCAAGGCTACGCAACGGACATTATTATCATAGCGCAAGAAAAATTTGAAGAGAACTTTTATGAACTCATTCAAGTCGGATTGAAGAGAAAAGTTTAATAGTGTAGAATTTGGGTTGGGAATTAACTCTAATAAAACCACAAGAAGGAAATGGACATACTTAAGCACAGAACCACATACTCAGAACCTACAAGCAAATTTTTCAGGTGAAAGTATATAAATAGAACGTTAAATTGTAGTAGAAAAAATGTCGGTGATCAACTTAAAAATGGTAGAAAACCAAGCTAACAAACTGAGAGTAATCGATAAAGTTGGGATCGCCTGAATTCTGGTACATACCGGGTTGCTAACAATGCCCTCTTTAGAAGAGGGGCGGTTACTCACTAGACCCAAACTCTTTTAATCGACCAACACGCAATGCAAGAATCGTTTCGAGCCGAGAAAAGAAGCAACAGGTAGAAGTACTTGAATAAACCTGCCGATTCTCAGGAAATCAAAGATTTTACTAAGGGATTTGATCAAACTCACTCAGCAACGTTTTACTGTTTTTTTTTATTCTGTGTCTGTAATACATTAATTATTACTAAATTACTAATATATTACTAAATTAAACAAAATTTTTTTGACTTACACCTTTGTATACATACATGTATTCGGGGACTAATTCGCAAACCTGGATGAACTCACTCCATTTAATTCCAGTCCAGATCAACTGTGAGGTTTCTTAGGAAGACCTGCAAGAAGTGCTTTAAACACAAAAAGGGAACAAAATAATCGGAATTGATCGGGCGTCTATTGGTACTCACACCCTAATCCATATGATAAAAACTAACAATCAAGTCGACAACTTATATATCGTCTTATAAAGTACACTGTAAATTAGGATAGTAATACTACAGCAGTAATAGCAGTATTTAGCACGATACTGTATTATTACAAGCACCATCCACGTTTTTCTATCTCAAACCGGCCTTAAATAGTTAGTAAGCTCTAGACACGAAAGCAGTAATGCTTAACGTAAATAATTTCGAAAAAAACAAACTATTAACTGCTGTAACACGGTATCCACATTTTATTTCGCGCGTACTTTCCTCCCTGAAATACTTTCCTCGCCAAATACTTTCTTCTTCGCGTACTTTCTTTTTTTCGTACTTTCCTCCCCGCTCATAATGAAAAATTATAAAAACAAATAAACGCACAAGAACTTGCTTGCAACGTGCTATATGTATTAAGAGGGATTACTTGTTTTGTTTTAATCAATTTAAGTTGTGTTTATGTTCGGGGGTAAACGGTGTTGGTTGATAGGTTACAGTTATTACAATTTCTTTCTTTATAAATATTATATTCATACTAACAATTTCAAAAACAAACTTTTTTTTCACGTAAATTTGTTTTAATCATTTATTTTTGTAATTTTTATTATGAGCGGAAAAAGTAGCAGAGAGGAAAGTATTTAGGAAAGGACAGTACGGGGGAGGGGAAGTACATTTTATTCTCCCCTTCTGCTTCTGATTATCCCCATCTCCTGTTATTTCTTTTATCATACTCCACCCTTTTTTCTCCTCTCGTGCTTTTCTTTTGCATATTCTAAAGTACACGGGGTGGAAAGTACGCGGGGAGAAAGTATGCGGAGAGGAAAGTACGCTGAGTGGAAAGACGCGGGGTGTAGAGTACGCGGGGAATAAAGTGAATATATCCCGTAACACAATTCATCGAATTTTAGCAATAAAACTTATTTCATTATAGATACGTAAAAAAATTTTTTTGCTAAAAATATTTTTTTATACTAATTAATTTCTTAACAAAAGTAAAAATATACTTAATTTAATTAGCACACGTGACCGAATAATAGAGTTGATTATAGTAAGAACAATACTTGAATTTAATTAAAATGAACCAACAAAACAATGTATCATTAAAACTGAATCACATGATTTTTAATTCATCAGTGATTTTAATACATAACCTAGTGATAATATCTTCAGTCGGTGTAGTTTCTCCACGTAAGATTAGTGGCACTGAATGTCATTTTGTATAAAACATAACCTTTAAATTTTGTGCTTTTCTCAACGATCATATCTTTATTTTGTTTTTTAAAATTAACAAAAGGTTTGGTTATTCGCCAAAGTTAAAATTCTCACATAACGCTTACTTTTTCCTTTTCTCCATCACTTCTTTCATCCATTGTATCCCTTCCGCTTCTTATAGTGTCTTTCACTCATTTTCAGTTTCATCGAGTCTTACACAATCTCCAGAATATCTGCACAACCCGTAATATCTCGTTTTCTTTGTTTCCGGTTCTAAATCTTACTGTCATTCTTTTATCTTTCAGTCTTTTTCACTATATTACGTACTTTGAATCTCATTCTGTTATTAATTTTCATGTTTTTTTTATTTCTCAACGCTCTCTTTTCCGTTTGTATCCGTATTGTGTCTTGTTTTAGTTCTTCTTCCTTTTACAACCCAGTGGTTTTTTTCTAGTCTAACGTCCACTCGTAATATTTTTCTTGTATCCTTTCTAGTTTTTTGCTTTTCAATCATCACTCTTACACGATCTCCATCATTGTCATATATCTACTATCATACTCGCTCTATCTTATTGTTTCATTGTTTTCCCTATGTGCCTAAAGTACTTTCTTACGAACAGAGTGTAAAGAAATATAAAATAAACAAGTGGTAAATGCAAAGGAATAATATGTGCTGAAAGTGAGTTTTCTACAATAAACACTCGGAAAAGTGTACCTGAAACAAACATTCGAATTGTAAAATAAATGAGTACGTACAACCGGGTAGTGAAAATGCTTAACCTGAAAGGAAATTCCAAAGAAAAATTTGATTCCATACTTGTTTGAAACGGATTTGCATTATGTACCTGAAATAGAAGGTTAGTTAATAAAATAAATTTGTTAGTTACGATATTTACTCATTGTCAAAGCGAACATTACATTATATGTACCGGTAAAGCAACGTCACGTGAGCCCGCTTATTTAGGTTTGTTATCTAAGAATGCTTTGTAATTTGTAAATATATATTTTTTTGTTGTTATGTTGAAAATGGTTTTCTTTTTTTAATTTTCCTTCTTTCTTTCTTCATTTCTCTATTCCTCCTTCTGACACTTCCTACTTCACTATTCTTATTCTTTTTCGATATTATTTTTCCTCTGTTTATTCTGTTGTTTTTACTTCCTTTTCTATTCTCTCTTTATATCTTTTTATATTCTAATTGTCATATTTTCTTTTCTTCCATTCTTCTTTATCTTTTTTGTTCTCCTTCCCCACATTCCTATGTATCCAACTTTCTGCTCTCATCTTTAGTCTCCATCCTTACTTTCATATGGATTTCTCTTTCTTTGTTGGTTCTATCTTCATCTACGTACAGAATACGGGTTGTGTATAATTACATATATAAAAATAAACAGTCACATGCAACTCCCCGTACAGAAACTTCAATAAACAAACACAATAACTGTGAATCAACTCGCAACACATTCGCACTGACAAGCAGCAGTGGTAGCCAATCATTTAATAGTCGCCAGTGAGCTTGTTAAAAAATTATCAATATTAATATGGTTGTATGATCGGCACATTCGTACTAAAGGAGAATTCATTCCTGCATTGGTATTGCAATATCGAATGTGAAGCAGTGATGCGGTGCGTAACGAACGTTCTGGCACTCGAAACTTTACCTTTTCAAGTAGAGAAGGACTGTCAAAAATATTGTTCAAAATTTTCACCATAAAAGTTAAATCATTTACAGCCCTTTTTTCTACTAATGGATGTAACTTAGAATGATTATAAGAAGAAGCATTACCATCAAGATTTAATTTACACTTTCTACTCACATACAGCATACATTTTTTTTAAATATTCTCTAGTCTACTGATTCGTCAAAAAGCGCGGCCTCGCGCCGAGCGAAGAACTGAGGCGAGTATTGAGAGTGAAAAGTTTGAGCGTGTCTGCATTCAGGGAAACTTTTTCATAACTGTGTAATGTAAGAATTGCTATAGATGTTACCGTAATAAGGTGATGTACTTGTACCATCAGTAAATTATTGAATTGCTGGCCGAACCATATACGTGCAAAACTGAAAGGGGAATGATCCACTTCAACCAACTCTAAGCTGTTATGTGGTTGCCCACTATAAATCTTGTGATGACATGTTATATTTTGTGTCTGTAGATGTTTTCCATAAGTTTTTGCAAACTGATTTTATTGGTCATACGAAGCATGCATAAAGAGTTCAATTCAAAAATAACAAAAGAAATAAGTTCTTATACCCGACCTTGTATCGATGAGAAATTTAACACCTGCGTGTCAATCTTCATTGTCTTCTAATCGTTGGGTGTACCAATTAATTTTGTCTTACAGGTTCAATAATTACTTGTTGTAACACTTTTCAGTTATCATTTTCGAAGCAATAAAATATTTTATTTTATTTAACCGTTGAAGGTTTTGATTTCAATTTCAAACTCAATGCTGTTGCTTCTTCGATTTACGTAATACAAATAATTTTCTTCACGTTGGAACTTGAATTACCCTTCTTTGACTTTCCTCACTTCGAATGTTAGTTTTTAAATGTTTTTTCTCACTTCTACTTCCATATTGTCTCGTCGCACTCTTTAACCTTGCAGCATTCAAACTGTTTCGTTATGTTTTTCACACACATTTTTTACAAGCGTTCATCATATTATCGCTACACAAAACTTATTATCTTTTTGTTTCTTTAATTAAACAGAAATTAATCTTTTATGTACAAATCAAATTCTTCGATTACTATTAATTAATTATGGTTTATAAAATATAGATTGTTTTTTTAGAAAACTCTTAACTACAAATTACATTTAATTTTCTTTCTTATTTAAATGTATTATATGCAGTATATGCATGGTATCATTAGTGCGTGCACGGGCGATATCTGGGAAAATATTGGGTTTAGAAAAAACCTTCTTAATGAAAGTTGTGCAGATCACTAAACTGCACATTTTGAAATTATTATTTTTGTTTATAGAGGGAGTTCCATAAAAGCGCCACATACCAAGGTAATGTTTTCTTTAAATAAAACTACCTATTTTTTATTGCAAATTTGGATTTCTTGGGCAATTTCAACGTGACATACATGGTGTCTGAAATAGAAGGTTTTCGCGTTATATCACTTTATCCGGAAAATTGACGTTTCGAAAAAACTCCAGTTTTCCTAGAATTTATCCAACTGCGATTTTGCAGCTTTCATATGCGATTTTTATTTCTTGTTGCAGCAATTGGTATCGGTATAATACGTATATTCAAGAAACATACATATACAATTTAGACACGAAGTCATCATTATTTAGCAAACATATTTTTTGATATTCACATCAATATAAAGGCAACAATAAATTAAAAATTGCAAATATTAATGAAAAACTATAGATTACAACAACAGGTAACAAAAGGCAGAAGAAACATTTAAGGTTATGTCAATTATTTGTCAATCGCAATTTAACCTTTATCTTCCATTACCAACCAAACTCAGAATTCGGATTCAGTGAACCTGATTCAAGTCATTCGATCCGTGACGCAAATTGTTTCAACGAAAGAAAAGCGCCTTGCTAGGATAACCGGGCATTAGACGTTTAAACGATAGACGACATTGGTGATAGAACGTCAAAGACGTATTTTCACTAAAAAAAACACGGTGCCACGTCATTTAGTTTGGTGTACAAACAAACAGCTGCCATCATAGACAAACCAATGTGTTGCCATTAGCAAATGTACTAAATTAAATTAAAAACCTATTTAAATAGTCCTTATCTAATGATATATATTTGCTCATATGGTTTTATAAGACATTATTTATTTTATTCACTACGTATATTATACAATACACACGTATTGACACGATAGAGCTACTTGAGAGCATCTAGTGGTAAAATTTTAAACCGTTGAATGTCAGCTGTTTTTTGTTTATGGGTTTATCTACAGATTTATCATTGTTCTGTGGACTAATTTTGTGTAAATTTTAACGTTACTTTTTTATATTATTATTTGAAATTGAAAGATCCATATTCAATTTCGAACATTAACCGCCGGTCAGATAGCACCGTTACAAAGTCCAGTTAAAGGGCTGCATTTTTTATAGAGGGATGCGAAGGAAAGTTTTGGCATCTGGACTCCGACTGTTAGAGTGTTAACAACGAAATTTGGCAACTAAACGCGCAATGTTCGTAAATTTTGTTTTTACCAAATTTAATAATTTGCGTTTATTTTTTTTGTAATTATTGCATATTGTAACCTCGTGTTTCGTTGTGCAATTGGGGTAGAAAGCCATCTAACGTAGCATTGGTATTCCTTTTCTTGATGACGCAGCAATTTCAACAATTTTTAGACATACGCGCTTTTGATTGTAAGTTATATTAAAAAAACTAATTATCGCGGCCTCGTGCTTTTGTTTTCAATTTTTATTTTAAGCGCGATAGTGACCTAGCCTTCGGATTGCTTTTTTTGTACAAATAATGTTAGTATGTGTAATATTCGTGTTATGGCGTTTTCCAATCTGTTTTATTTTATGTACACTGCGTTCGATTTCACGTTGTAAATAATTTAACCACGTGTCTTTGATTGGCGGAACCGTTATTTTGTTGGCGCTTCTCTTTGTTTGATCCCTATACAATTAAGAGAATGTAAGATGCTTGTTTTTGATCTTTTAATTTAGGATACATTTTAAAGCAGCCTACTTATAAAAGTATGATTCAGAATGAAGCAATGTGTGAAAGAGTCTTGTTGTACGATTAATATTTTCTGTTCCGTGAGAGACGAAAGTCAGAGGGATGGCTCATGGTCACATTTATTTCTATTTATTTTAATATGTTTATTTTGTGCATATGTGATAATTGTAAAACTTAATATTGACTACATTATGGGCATCTCAAATTTGACGCGATCTCAAAAATTCAACTCAATAGGCAGGTAGGAGCTTTCGCGACTGGTGAAACTCGCTTGTTACCCACGGTGTTATACACTGTTAACTAATTTTTTTTTAGTTTTAATTGAAAATGCATGTAAAAATGAGCTGAATTGCTGTATTCCAAATCGCAAATAATTTTGCATCCACATTCTAATGATGGTGGTTGTTTGAGTTTAAATATGAACTGATAAACGGCTCCCCAACAGGATGCATGTATTATAATTGTCACTCATTGCTGACTCAAGCTTGGCTAAAATTTTTCTTACTTTCCACTCATTAGTCAGGAACATTTTAGTTCCTGAAGTTAAGGTGCTATAAGTATTGCATGAGTGTAAGTGGGCTTTTAGAACGCTTTCTGAAAATATGTTTAACATTAAGAAGAGCTTGCCCTTCTTGTAATGGTCTTAATCCAACTCCAATGTAATTCATAATTTCTAATTTTAGAAAATTTTTAAATTTGTTTGTAAACGTATTGAATCTTTGTTAAACTTAATCTTAGTGTATTATATATTTTTTTGTCAATTCAGAGCCTGATGAAGGGAACACATATTTTGGAAGAATAAGTTCCCGAAACGTTGCGTATTAAAAGAATACAAATAAGTTTGTTTGTTTGTATAAAAAAAGCCCCATCTCCTAAAAGAAGGATAAAACGACATCCAGATTAAAAATAAAAAGGAGAAAAAACAATTGTACTGATAATCGTAATTCATAATATCAGTTAATGGTTTAATGGCATTTTAACTACAAACTTAAACACAATCAACTTATAAGATAACCAACGTAAACAAATTCTCACATTCGACAGCCATCGCGATTTTTTGTGCTACCATCTATATTTACTTTGTTTCCCGAATAATCGCATTCTAGTATAAGGAGTAAACAGAGGTTATGTATTATTGTTGTTTGTACACCAAACTGAAATAAATGTCACCTAATAAAACTTATCCTTGGTAAAAAAAATAAGCATTTACCGCTTGCTGGCGATTTAGCTCGAGTATATATGGCGCTACAACAACCACTACCATGCAATCAATAACAATACTGCACCTCAAGACTGCACCTGCACCTAAGTCTAATAATGGCAGAAAGCACAATAACATGCCAAATATGTTTCTTGAAAGAAATTAAAGAGGAAACCCCGCTTTACTCTATAAGCAACAATCCAATGCTGCACCTAAAGTTGCTGAACCTTGTAAGTATCATATGATTCTGAATAATTTATTCATACATTTGAATAACATTGAAGGTTTTGAGCAGTGATGAAAATTTAGTTGCATGCAACATATGCAAGCTCGAAATTGAAGAAGCATACCAAACTTCCATTCAAAATAAAAACATTTTAGAAACTGAAAGTCAACCACAATTGTATGAAGAAAAAATTAAAGATGAGTTTGTCGATGTTGCATTTAACAATGAAGAGATTATTAAAGAGGAATATGTGTTATTCAACACTGATATACCTGTCAGCATTGAAGAATCTATATCATCAGATGTTTTGTTTAACTGCGACAAGTGTAATTATGCTACAAATGATAAACAAAATTTAACCAATCATATATTCAGTCACTCTTTTAAATGCAATCTGTGTAATTATAATACTTTTCATAATTCGTCATTAGACTTGCACAAAGGGATACGCCACAGTGTTACATTAGATGAGAATTTACTTCTATGTCAGTATTGCGGTTATCAGACTAAAAGCAAGACAATTTTCAAGTTTCATGTTAAAATCCATAAGAAACTGTTTAATTGCGAATTTAAAAACGATGAAGAGAGGTTATTCAGGTGTGATGTGTGTGACTACAAATCTAACACTAAAGCTAATTTAACTTTCCATAGTAAAAGGCACGCTAAGGAAAAATCGTTTAAATGTAATATTTGTGATTATTCCTGTATTAACTTGAGGAGTTTGAAAATTCATTCGTACAAACATGCTGATGAATGGCCTTTTAGGTGTGATAAGTGTGACTACAAATGTCGCGAAAAATATTCTTTGATTCGGCACAACAGGAAACATTCTCAACCTTTTAAATGTAATATTTGTGATTATTGTAGTAGTAACCGTGGAAGCTTGACATACCATTTGTACAAACACTTCGACAAGAGGCGTTTCAGGTGTGATAAGTGCGACTACAAATGTTCGGAAAAAAATTCTTTGATTCTGCACAATGGGACGCATACTCAAGAAAAACTTTTTAAATGCAATGTTTGTGATTATTGCAGTTTTAACTCATCAACATTGAAAATTCATTCATACAAACATTCTGATAAGTGGCCTTTTAGGTGTGATAAGTGTGACTACAAATGTTACAAAAAAAGTTCTTTGATTCAGCACACTAGGAAGCATACTCAAGAAAAGCCTTTTAAATGTAATATTTGTGATTACTGCAGTAGTACCCGTGGAAGCTTGAAATACCATTTGTACAAACACTCGGGCGAGTGGCCTTTCATGTGTGATGAGTGTGACTACAAATGTTACCAAAAAATCGCTTTGGTTCTGCACAGTAGGAAGCATACTCAAGAAAAACCTTTTAAATGTAATATTTGTGATTATTGCAGTAGTAACCATAAAAACTTGAAAAAGCATTTGTACAAACACTCAGACCAGTGGCCTTTCAGGTGTAATCAATGCCATTACAAAACTCGCATTAAATCTCGATTGATTCATCACATAAAAACCCATTCTAAAATAAACAACCAAGATTACCCTAGTAGGTGATCGGTCTGGAAACGAAATATGGACTAGAAGTTGAATTTATGACTGCAGAAGAACTGTATGAATATCAATTTTATGATCATTGTAAAACATAATAGAGAAACTCAAATTTGTGCTAGTGTCACGGTAACCGTTACAAAAGTTATTATGGCGTACTTTAAGTTAACCAACAATTAATGAGCAAAAATAAAGTACGAACAAGGTTTGAAAAATATGTTTGAAAGTTTAAAGCGACTACAATAATGAAAAACAATATTGTATAACATATAAGTATATATTTAAGATTTTTATTATTTTACTTAATTATTTATACTGTAGCAATTTAAATTTTTAGTTATATATATATATATATATATATATATATATATATATATATATATATATATTTAAACGATAAGTTTTCGACATCTAGTGTCGACTCGTGAAAGCAGTTCACGTACGTAAATGTTAGCAAATTTGCCGACAGGTAGTAAAGCAGTTACATAGTCGATTCTTCACATTATAGCCAACCCAACAGTTGGCAAGTATAAAAACTTACTGCAGGCGATTCGAAATTTTTATACTTGCCAACTGTTAGGTTGGCTATAATTATTGAAGAATCGACTATGTAACTGCTTTACATACCTGTCGGCAAATTTGCTAACATTTACGTACGTGAACGCTTTCACGAGTCGACACTAGATGTCGAAAACCTTATCGTTTAAATATTGTGATCCCTCCAGTAGGGCATATAGTCGACAGCGCGTTTGTTCAATAGTGAACTTACACTCGAGTTCTCTCACTCCCGATGAGTCCCAAAAGGACGAAACAGCTGTCGGGTGATTCTCAGTGTTTGTTTGCTATTGTACAACCTCTTGCGTACTTTACTGCAGGCGATTCGAAATTTTTATACTTGCCAACTGTTAGGTTGGCTATAATTATTGAAGAATCGACTATGTAACAGCTTTACATACCTGTCGGCAAATTTGCTAATATATATATAAATAAACAATAAGCTTTTCGACATCTAGTGTCGACTCGTGAAAGCGTTCACGTACGTAAATGTGAGCAACTTTGCCGACAGGTATGTAACTGCTTTACATACCTGTCGGCAAAGTTGCTAATATATATATATATATATATATATATATATATATTTGTAATAAAAAATCTTTGGGGTTTAAACACGTGTAATAATTAAATAATTACAACGTTTCGCCACGCTAACACGCAGCTTTTTCAAGTAATTAATAAATAACAATTTTAGTTTCTATGCAATTTTGACCTTGAACGTGTCGCTGGACCAGAGTAACCAATAGCATTACGTATCGGTATCATGGTAATGTTGCTTTGCATATTTTGTTGTACTACTTGTTGGATATTTGGAGATCTTCTATCCTAGGTAAAGTTAATAACGGTTTCCAAGTGTTAGGTAAACATTTTCCATCATCTCGTTTATTAATGCAACTAGGACGTCTTTCTATCTCGATTTGTTCTCTAATGAGGACATAAAACCGATTTTGAAAATACAAGAATGCTAGGAAGAGAAAAATATTTATGTAACCGCCTCATTAGAGAACAAATCGAGATAGAAAGACGTCCTACTTGCATTAATAAACGAGATATTGGAAAAGGTTTACTTAATACTTGGAGACCGTTATTAACTTTACCTCAGGATAGAATATCTCTAAATATCCAACAAGTAGTACAACAAAATATGCAAAGCAACATTACCATGACACCGATACGTAATGCTATTGGTTACTCTGGTCCAGCGACACGTTCAAGGCAAAATCGCATAGAAACTAAAATTGTTACTTATTAATTACTTGAAAAAGCTGCGTGTTAGCGTGGCGAAACGTAATTATTTTATAATTATTACACGTGTGTTTAAACCCCAAATATTTTTATTACAAATATGTTTACACGTGAAAGAATAAAGCATTATATATATATTTCTAAATCGACGGTAACGTTCAGATTGTTTAACGTTACTACAATACTTAGACCTAAAAAATTAAACTGTACTTTGGCGACGCCAGCTTATAAAATGCGAACTACAAATTCCACCGTCATCGTAAAACTGCATTTAGCCTTAATAAAATGTTATCAGCAACGGTATCAGCTTTCGATGATTTATCGCCAGCCAGTCTACGTTGTAAATAAATTCAATAATTGTAAATACTAATTTTTATTTGAAAACTGGACTAGAAAATTAACAATTGAAATAATTCATCAAATATTTTTACAACCGGTGTTCTTATAAACTGATTAAGGTTGCGTTCAAAAGCAAGTTGGGTTGCCTAACTTTAACTAATTCTTGTTTCATCAATTACAGAATATAGACTACGAATTTCAAGTTTTACTTATTTTTATCGTTTTGGTTTTAATTTAGTCATAACCAAGCGCTAATGCATAAATTTTGTTTATAAATACTTTGTATAAGTAAATAAATATCAAATTTTTTAAAATAATAAGTCGTTGCACGAAATCAAACTAGACATATTGTAGCAAATAATTTCTAGTACACGTGTGTTAAATTTCATGTGCATCAGATCAATAATTATTGAATAAGAGACGAAATACTACATGTCACAATTTTTTGTGGTTTGGATCTACGATAAGAAAATTGTTTAACTAATAAACAATAGACGGCTCTTTTTGGAACTTGAATTTCCTCTTTATATTTAAAATATAAATAAAAATACAGCGCGCAGAAGTAAACATGATCCCCGGAAAATATGCCAACTAATTTTTAAATTTTGTAGTGGTAAAAGTTTTGTCTCTAGTTAGTATGCGTGAAAACGAAAATTCATCTTTATAAATCAGTCTTTCTTAAGACTCTTTATACATTATTTCGACACAAGGTAGGTGTTTATAAAAATGTGTGTAGTAAGTCCAACTTTGTAACATAACCTTAAAAAATATTAGTATTGTAAAAATGCATTTTGTTAATGTTTTGAATGACTTTTGTAAAAGGTAATTAACATTTGATATTGGTGTAGCTGTTGTTTATCTTCATGGGGACTCCATCGAAGAAAACTATGCATTCCTAAGCCAGGAATCTTATTGAATCCTTCGATAAACAGAAAGCACACTGAATAGTAAATGCGCCACTAAATTCAAGACTACAAGAAATAATTTAGTGGGTATAAAAATTATAAAATAAAACTGACAAACAATTTGGGAGAACAAAACCTTTAGAAAATTAAAAGAAACCAAGCATAGGTAGGTAGACTTTTAAAACACCGACAAAGAAATCCTTATCAGTTTAAAAATACATCGAACACTTTACGAATACAATGCATTCATTATTACCTACCATTTGATTCTCGCTATTTTTTTATTTACGTTTTTTTTACTTTAATGTATGAACGAATACTTATACTGGGTTCCCCATATTAAACTATACAATTTAAAAGTCGAATAAAAATTTTCTAATCAAATAAATTAACTTTTTAATCGAGTAATATGTAACTTATTCTGTGGGATTTATGACTAAAGTAAATAACAATTCAAGTTTTAAAGATCATGTCTTCCAAACGCCCTCCTTCGACTTCAATGCATTTTTGAATTCTAAGTTCAAAATGTATCATCACTCGGCGAAGCAAATCTCCATTTATTCCTGCAATTTCATTTCGAATCTGCTCCTTCAGCTCCAGAATTGTTGCGGGAATTGTTATTTACTTTAGTCATAAATCCCACAGAATAAGCTACATATTACTCGATTAAAAAGTTAATTTACTTTGATTAGAAAGTCGAAGCAAATCTCCATTTATTTCTGCAATTTCATTTTGAATCTGCTCCTTCAGCTCCAGAATTGTTGCGGGAATTGTTATTTACTTTAGTCATAAATCCCACAGAATAAGCTACATATTAGTCGATTAAAAAGTTTAAATTGTATAGTCTAATATGGGGAACCCAGTATAAACAAATGATTAATCCATAAAAAAATTTATAAGGAACAATAACATTATCATCTAATTTATTGGAAGACCATTGTTTCTTTAAAAAAAAATAAAAATTATGTATTTGTTTGAGTTTAATTATTTGGTTTTAGAATTTTGTTATTAGTAGCAAGATGACTTCTAAGAATCATGTATTTATTTTGTTCACGCCTTTCCTCTTATATGGTTGTGTATTATATAAGTTACAGTTATAATTAAGTTTTAAACGAAATCAGTATTTTTATTGGTATTTTTGACATTATTATTCTGACACTACTTTTAATTCCTTAGTTTGAAATTAATTATAATTAAAATTGAAACGTATACGCACAAGGCTATACTTTGTTTGCAAGGTAACGGCATACGCATAAATGATCAAAATTTTTACGGCGTCACCTAGCGTACACTCATGAAATTTAAAACTTGGACACCACAATTTCTGTAAACAAAAGTTTGCACATTGTGAAGCGGGCTTAAGGGTATCATTTACAATTCTAACAGCAGGTAGTCTCAGCAGGGGTTATCTTATAGAATGAATCATTACACTAAGCACGTTTTAGAAAATAGGTAATTTACGTTGCTTACTTAATTTTTTCTTTAAAGAATATATTTGAAGGTATCGCTAATTAAACACCATAGCTCGATTAATTATTGAATCAAAATTTTGTTTAGGAAATGTTTACAAAATAAAATTAGAAATAATTTTGATTTAAAAAACGTCTACAAGCAATAACTTTTAAATTAAATCAAAAACTAAACATGGTTAATTGGGTTGACTGATTATTACTTCTTTTTAAATAAATCTAACCTACTAATTATTGTAAGTTATTAAAAAAATCATTAAACTCTCTATTCATAATATTTAGTCCTTACAAAATGTATATTTTATGACGTTTCATTTTTTCTGTAGTTAATATAAAAGTGAAAATAAAAACTAAGGCAATTCTTATTGTCAACGTATATATTTAGTTTTTTGACAAGAATTTATTACATAATTATAATTAAGATACCAAGTTATCCGAAGACAACAAGGGCCAAATTTTATACCAGTAAACCGTAATGCACTAATTGCAGCTATTGATACCGCATGGGAAACGATTAATATTAATTATATTAATACCTTGATAGCGTCAATGAGCAGACGCCTCCAAGAATGTATCAATAATAATGGAGGTCACACCCATTATTGATTTCTTATATTTATTTATATAGTAATACCTTTATTAAAAAAAAGTTTTCATTTAATTTTAAACTATAACTTGGTATCTTAATTATAATTATGTAATAAATTCTTGTCAAAAAACTAAATATATACGTTGACAATAAGAATTGCCTTAGTTTTTATTTTCACTTTTTATATTAACTACAGAAAAAAATGAAACGTCATAAAATATACATTTTGTAAGGACTAAATATTATGAATAGAGAGTTTAATGATTTTTTTAATAACTTACAATAATTAGTAGGTTAGATTTATTTAAAAATAAGTAATAATCAGTCAACCCAAATAACCATGTTTAGTTTTTGATTTAATTTAAAAGTTATTGCTTGTAGACGTTTTTTAAATCAAAATTATTTCTAATTTTATTTTGTAAACATTTCCTAAACAAAATTTTGATTCGATAATTAATCGAGCTATGGTGTTTAATTAGCGATACCTTCAAATATATTCTTTAAAGAAAAAATTAAGTAAGCAACGTAAATTACCTATTTTCTAAAACGTGCTTAGTGTAATGATTCATTCTACAGTCCTTCTATAAGATAACCCCTGCTGAGACTACCTGCTGTTAGAATTGTAAATGATACCCTTAAGCCCGCTTCACAATGTGCAAACTTTTGTTTACAGAAATTGTAGTGTCCAAGTTTTAAATTTCATGAGTGTACATTAGCGTAAATTATAGCTTTCGGTGAAAACTAAGTTCGTCAGTTTTCCGTAAGGTGGTACTACCGTTAGTTTAATTCTAAATTTGACCACTACTACATTGAAATGGGGTTTTTAAACGCAGCCTTAACACAATTTATAACATCATATGATACCTACGTTATCATAAAAACGTCGTCGTTTTTAAGTAAATCAAAGTTCAAAGAAAAAAAGTTGAAGCTATTTGAAAATCTCTATTTTTTAAAAATTAACTAATATTGAGGGATCATATCTTGAAGTGTAATTATAAAACAATAAAAATTTTATACTCTTAAAAGTTTGGATTAACATTTGGCAACAATTTTTTTTACTAATTCGACCTCGCTGAGTACGAAAATCGCTGTTGCCAAGCCGAATTCTGAACCGGAAGAATTCAAGATGCCGGACGCCAAAAATCATATTATTTAAAATATCTCCTTCTGTTTCAAATATATGCACTTTTGGTTCATACAAAAGTTCTTCAACATAACATTATCTTTCTAACGAGCCCTATGGTAATATGATGCGATTACCGGAAGATCCATTGTAAATTTTCATTTTATAAGAGATTATATATTATTATTATTTAATTCTTAACTAAATAATACAGGAAGAAATGATATAGCCAAAATCCCTATACTTTACCACTAAACTGTGGTGCCATCTATGTACATCAATAATACGTATATTACTCTCGACTTGCGTAAAACCGGATTTGAAAAAAAATGTTAAAAAGCTATAGATATTTGCGCAAGGAGTTACATACTGTACTCAGGAGGATAAATTAGCTTGTCTTTCGCGGAACAAGCGGATTAAGTTGATGCATGCGCATATTTCGCTGGTTTTGGTGCTTCTGGAAAGAAAGCTGGCAAAGTTATGGTAAACATTTTTTTCTCTGGATCTAACATACGTAGAGACATAATTAATAGGGATTCTCAATTAAAATTGAGTCTTCTTTAAGGAGTGCAAAGAGCAGGAATTCATGTGTTTATTATACAACTCCTTAAGCAATAAAAATTAAAGAGTTATTGGAACTTTTATAATGTCAAGCAGTAATACTGCTATCGTTCTTTTGACATCAGAGCATGCGCAGTAGTTGGAAATAATGCTAACATTAATAAAGTTACTGCTTAACTTTATTTGTGTAAAGTTATAGTAGGTCTTTAATGTGTACTTTATTTTAAAAAAATTTAATAACCTTAAAAATGAGTTATCCGGGAACACTGAGCGTTTCTAAATCTACAAGGGTTAGATTTACTTATAACGACGACCTGGCATTTTTAAAAGAATTTCTGGCACACAACCCCATGGAGAACGAAGATGGATGGGAGAATATACAAAGGAATCTTGAACTGATCACTCGAAAAAATTCCAAATTCGCACGTTAAAACATCATATACAATTGTTAATTGAAATTTTCTTTAAAAAAGATGAAGTGGATAAAATAAGGTTAGTAAAAAAATTTCTTTTAGGGAGGACAAAACCCTGTACTTTAGTTTTGCTTTTAGGTCAGGTGTTGAAGAAATTGTATCAGAGAAAGATATCCTTCTACAGGAAATCAGCTCTCTATGTTCAGAATATAGTTTTTCGTCAAAACGTAAACGTCCCATTTCAAAAGAAAAGCAGATCGCAGAACTGGGGAAGAAAGCTCGACACAGTACGCTTCCACATCCTATGAGGTGGAGGGTAATGATGAGAATGAACTTGAACCTAAGGACATGAGTAGCACTCCTGTATATGGATTTCATGACCATAATTACTCTGGTATACATCCCAACAACAAATTTGTATTTAACTATATTTCACAAATGTTTTTTCAGTCAATTCCGAAGAGATACCATGTAGTGCTGTAGATGCAGTTGAGATCCCGTATAATAATGATGAAGGGACTAGTTTAGAAATTCCACAAGTTGAACACAGTAATAAACATATAATACAAAACGAAAATCAAATTGTATCGAAAGGTTCCTCGAACAGTGGAAGTAGTATATTAGGTTAGTATCTTATGTTTATACTGGTTTATCCCTTAAAAGTTAACTGACAGTATGTTATTTTTGTCAAACTTTTTCTAATAATTTGCCACTCGTTTAATTTTTGTTATATATTTCTTCAAGGTCCCGCTCGAAAACGATTGAGAAAAAAGAGAACCCATTCGCAAAAACGCCCTTATGTATTTGAGCGAAAAAATGAAAAGAATATGAGATAAGGAAGAAAGAACTCGAGTTAGAAGAGAAAAAACTATCAATTGAGGAGCGACGATTAAATTTGGATGAAAGAAAATACGAACTAGACAAACAAAGATTGGACATCGAGTGTAAAGAATGACTACACAGAATTAATATAGAAAAGGAAAAATCACAAATTGAATTAAATGAAAGAAAAATAAATCTTCAGTTACAATCACAACAAAAACTGATCGATTCAATTTTAAATAAAAACTAAATATATATGTACAGTAGACTCGCGATAGTATGAACACTCGGAAATATGAACTACTCAGCAACGTGAACAAGGAAATGCGGCCATTAACTACTCTGTAATGTGAACAGTGAAAACCTTCAATAATGCGAACGCTATATAAACGTGCTTGTTAGCTTGTTAAAACTTGCATAAATGCAAATATTAATACTTCTTTACATCACCACTACATATATTTGCTTACTTTCAATTTGCACGCAGTCGTGTACGGACATTTTTCATTAAATTCTTTCAAATGGCAAAGAATAAGAAAACGTGTTTAACTTTGTTTGATAAATCTAAAATTATAGAAGAGCATAATAATGGTATAAGTGTTACAGCGTTGTCTAAAAATATAAAGTTGCAAAGTCTACAATATGTTCCATTAAAAATAAACAAAAGAAAATTTTAGCAGTTGTCAGGCAAAGTTTTAAACCAAGCAAAGTTCAAAAGTGCACTTTAAGAAATGCTGAAAATCCCACAATGGAAAATGCATTGAATAAATGGTTTATTCAACAACGAAAAGGAATTTACCCATTACAGGTGATATGCTGAAACAAAAGGCCTTATGTTTACATAGAAGCTTAAATAATGCTGGAAAATTCAATGCAAGCGATGGATGGCTGCAAAGGTTTAAAATGCGATATGGTATTAGGCTTCTGAAAATTTGTGGTGAAAAACTATCATCACAGCCAGAGCTTGTTAATCCATTTAAAGAAAAACTCACACAAGTGATTCAAGAATTTGACCTGAATGAACATCAACTATACAATGCGGATGAAACGGGGTTGTACTGGAAACTGCTTCCAGACAAAACTTATGTTTCGCTGTCAGAAAAACCGCACCAGGATTGAAAATAGCAAAACAACGAATAACAGTTCTAGGATGTGTTAATTCAACTGGTTCGCATAAACTAACCCCTTTAATTATCGGAAAAGCAAAGTCACCTAGAGCACTTAAGAATTTTAATAATCCACTTCTATACAAAAACAACAAATCTGCTTGGATGACAAAAGAAATTTTCAAAATTGGTTCTTCCATCACTTTGTACCTGAGGTAAGTAAACGCTTAAGTACTTATCCCTATACCATGTACATACATAATGTATGAATACACAGTTTATGGCAATTTTCGTAGGTTAAACAATTCATGAAAAGAAACAATTATTCCGAGAAAGCCATACTAATCTTAGACAACGCCCCTTCACATCCACCAGTCGATGAACTAAGAACTCGTGACGGCGCAATATTTGTTATCTTTATGCCGCCAAATGTAACACCACTCATCCAACCACTGGACCAAAACGTTTTAAGGCTTACGAAATTGTACTATAGAAGAAGTTTGTTAAGTTCTGTTATATCCAAACGTGAAGGAATAGCCGATGCTATTAGATCACTTACAATGAAGGACGCTGTTTTACACTTATGTGCTGCTTGGAAACAGTTAGAACCTTCGGCTATTTCAAAATGTTGGCATCAGATATTGGGAAAAACGTGTTTGAAGAAGAAGACGATATACCATTAGCGAGACTTCAAGAAATATGGAACATTAATAAAAGACCAATTGATTCTATAAGGGATACTATTAATTTGTTGCAAGCAATTGAACCCGTAAGTTGGCAAATAACTTAACTAACTGAATTTTGTATGTTCTTTTATCTAGGTTGAGTATAACAATAAGGATATTGAAGAATGGAATGAGGATATTGATAAAAATTTTCCTGATTTGGGTAGTGAGGTTTCAGAAGATAGTGACTGTGAACTTCTCGATGCGCAGCAAAAAAAGGTTACACATACCGAAGCTCTTCAAGCAATACAAATAGTTTCACAATGGGCAGAACAAAATGAAGTGGGAGTTAGTGACATTTTAAGCCTGAAAAACATAGAGGAGAAAGCTGTCTTGGCGAAAATTTCTAGCAATTAAGTGCAAATTAAAATTACATCATACTTAAAATAATGAGTGTCTACAAATATGTACATACTCATAAGTACTATATGTAAAATTAATGAATTTAGTGAACTAAGTAATGTAATTAGTTTCACAAAAGAATAAATAAAAGCTACAAACCGCACCGATCTTTGAAACGTTTGAACAATATCACATTTTAATTTCACCTTCAATAATATGAACAATCTGAACAATCTCGTTCTTGTGAACATGCCTAAATTTTTTGTGTTCACAGTATCGCGAGTCTACTGTATTCATGTTTTATTCACCAGTAAATTGGTGTTTTTATTTACAAATCTAGATTTAAAGTAACTACTTAGAGTTCAAGCATAATTATTATAAATATTAGACCTACTTAAAAAATGCAAACATTAACTACATATTTCATGGTGCTGATGAGTTAGCTACTACCCAAAGTATTCTTCTAATGTTGGCGGAATTACATTAAAGTAATCGGCTGTTTGGCTGCCATATAAACAAGTGTGGCAATTCGTCAAAATGACTGCTACCTTATATGTAGATTGTAAATCTTGCAGCAATAATTTTTGATTTTTTTTAAAATCGATGAAGGCAAAAAGTGAGAGAATTTTTTGGAACCCCCATTATACAGAAACTCGTAAGACCTTCATCGAATTATTAAAATCATTTTGATGGGCAGGCAAACGTTCTGGTCTACCTGTGATTGGAGTTATTAATAACTCCATTAGGCCATATGCTTGGTCTCCGTATAGAACAAATTTATCATTTTCCCCAAATACTGCTTTTTGTTCCAGTTCATTGTACAACATTGAATCTCTGTAATAAAATTGATGAGAAAATATAGAAATTGGAACACTATAATATTCTCACTAGATATCAAATAGTGTTTAGGTACCTGAAAATGCCTGCATCATGCCTTCTCCCAAGGTATGCTCCTTTTAAACTGGTAATTATGCCATCTGGACATAGAACTGATTGAAATTTTATACAATGTTGTCTTTTGTGTCCAGAATAATACTGTTCTTGGTTGATTGATGGTCGGCATATTGGTCGAGCTGTTCCGTCAATGAACCCCCAGCAATTATGAATGGCTCCACCTTTACCTTGAACAGCCTGAAATTTTAATTATTACAAAATCATTAATTTATTAACAATTGTATTTCATTTTTGAGGGATCTTCAAATTAATTGAGCCTTGTATCAGGAGTGTGTGTAGGATCTTATAAGTTCATTTGATCCTTACTTTTATTCAACTGAGGTTTTGTCTATTTTGTATAGGTATTGGTATCCCTATCTTTTTTCTTAGAGGACTTAATAAAGCCTATAGAGAATACGAGAAATTCCGATTGAATGAAAGACTCGGTTGAAGAAGTCATAAGATCCTACACACACTCATTCTAATAAAAGTTCAATTAAATTGAAGATCCCTAAAAACGAAATAATTATCACCCACTTCTGCATAGTACATCATTTTCTCCTGTTTAACCAGTGCAAAGTGTTAAGATCATTTAATTTTGGTTCCCATCGTTCTATAATGAAATTAATAACTGTGTTTATTATTGAAGATAATGATTGGCTTGATAAACCAAAATATATACTTAGATCACTAAGTCTGGTTGGATAGGCTAATCGTTTTAAGAGAAAACACAACCCTGTTAGTCCTAAAAAGAAAACCAAAGCATAGAATAATTAACTTTTATTTTGATTTTTTGAGATTATAAACCTACCACTAATTCTATTGCCGGTTTCTGTTACAATTTCTTCAGGAATTGTTAGTAGTGTTGCTAATCTAGGCAGGTCATCTCGTTCAAAACGAAAATTCAGCCGAATTTCTTCATCAGTTAAGTTGGCTAAATCAAAATTAACAGGCTGCCTTACAACATTGTCCCTGTTAATAAGAATATTAGTCTAAGAGCTAGCGACCAAAAAGGTCATGTGGCTTCAGCATTTTTTATATTTTGTTAGCCGCTTCCCTGGGCAACCTTTTTCGACAATGTCCATGCCTGTCAGGCCGCGAGCGGTGGGTGCGGGTGTAGTGGAGTGGGGAAAAAACGAAAAATGTGAGCTCAGCCACTTTAATTTTTTTCCAAATCGTTCGGTCGTACTCCCTGAGCACCCAAAAATTTTTTGTAGCGATCGGTTGGTGGGAAGGGGGTGCCAGCACTAAATACAGGCCGGAAAAAATAATAATTTTCATGTGGCTTCAGCCGTGTTGGGTTTTTGTGAAGCGAGATTAATTCATAAAGAAGCCCCAAAAAAATTGCCACTTCAAAAGAGCGGTGGTAAGGCAGTGAAAGAAATGGTTGAAAACGTTGAATTTCGCTCGAAAACGGGCCGATGGAGAGGGAAAAGCACTAGCGGAGGGGACAGCAGTCGGCGACCACGTCGGCACCCTCACGGCGCGTCTATTGTGTTCGGCCAACAGAGAGTAGCCGCTGTCCTTCTCGCACCCGTTGAACGGAAACACTCGAACGCTTCCGAAGGGGCAGCTGCTTCAGCTGAGCGTCTACGCATTTTCATCAGTCCCCTGCCAATTGAATGATAGTTTATAATTTTTTGCATGAATAAAAATAAATAAATGAAGGAATACAAACAAATAGAATTTTCTTCTTCCTTATTTATATGTACTCTAGGTTTTACATTTTTAACATTAGGTGTTATGAATTTAACACATTTAGTTTTTTACAATTTAACAGTAAATTATTGACACAGAACCAGTGTACAACTCGAGATAAAGCATCATTTACGTTATCTAAAACCGTTTCGTGTCTTTTATTTTAAACAAAAGTGACGTATCGTCCGCAAAAAGAATTATTTCATGACCATCTTTCACGAAATGTGGTAAGTCGTTTATATAAATGAGAAATAAGAACGGGCCAAGTATTGATCCCTGAGGAATTCATTTTTATTATTGATCCTGTGGAACGCGTCCCATTTATATCAATTGTTTGAATTCTATTATTCAGGTAAGAAACAATGAGATCTAATGCCGTATACCTAACGCCATAGTGTTTTAGTTTCATAATTAGAGTGTCATGTTGAACGCAATCAAATGCATCAATCGGCCCGTTTTCGAGCGAAATTCAACGTTTTCAACCATTTCTTTCACTGCCTTACCACCGCTCTTTTGAAGTGGCAATTTTTTGGGGCTTCTTTATGAATTAATCTCGCTTCACAAAACCCAACACGGCTGAAGCCACATGAAAATTATTATTTTTTCCGGCCTGTATTTAGTGCTGGCACCCCTTCCCACCAACCGATCGCTACAAAATTTTTTTGGGTGCTCAGGAGTACGACCGAACGATTTGGAAAAAATTAAAGTGGCTGAGCCCACATTTTTTCGTTTTTTTCCCCACTCCACTACACCCGCACCCACCGCTCGCGGCCTGACAGACATGGACATTGTCGAAAAAGGTTGCCCAGGGAAGCGGCTAACAAAATATAAAAAATGCTGAAGCCACATGACCTTTTTGGTCGCTAGCTCTCCCTCTATATTATGTAAGATCAGATATTCCATATCATGATCATTGGCATTTCCCAAAATACCAGCTAGCAAAGCCTCTTCAATGTTTATAATTCGAAATTCAATAAATTTTTAGGTTAGAGTTTATGTTGATTCAATTCACACTTATACGTCAATAACTACTTTTATTTGGAGATGTTTAAGGTTGAACACTATAAATATAAGGTTGGCAGTAATAATGTAAGTCTGTAATAATGTATTTCCAATAACTCTCTATTATTTCTGTAGCTTTTTAACAAAGTTTTACAAATTACGTTTTACAAGAGTAATATATACTGTACGACCAGTCTTTGCACATATGTCTTTATATTTCCGGTTGGAACAGTACTGATACCAGTCTCATCTACATTGTAGATCCTCTGGGGAGGGAAACGTCTTGATTCTTGAATTTTATTAAGTATGCTAAAAAATTTGTCTATAATGGCTCGAGTGGCTAAGGTTGCTTCTGGATTACGTTTTCAGAATCCTGGAAGCCATTCATAACCTGCTTTCTGCTTGTCTTTGAAAAATAGATGCTTAAGTCCATTTTCTTCGGTTAATTGGTACCCAAGTCCACGAACTTCTTGTGAGTCCGTACATTCTAGTTTCCATTTCATGAATATGAGCTACTAGTTCTTGCTCCTGATCTTAAATACAGGATGTTTACTTCCTAACACTCTTTCAGACCCAGTAACGATTTTGTTAGTAACTTTTGCTCTTTTTTTAGCCATGACTGGCACTCCATAGGCTCTCGCTGCTGTCTTGTATGCAGCACCATTTTCTATGTCATCTCCTCTGTGGCCCAATTCTGACGGTTTGTCATACGTTTATATGTATGTGGCATCTAAAACAAAAAAAAGTATTGAGGTAAAATGATCCCCGGGACCTTTAGTTAAAAGTAATAAACCAACGTTAATGGTGTCAAAAGAAAAGTTGTAGAGGTTAAAAATACGAATAAAATGAGCGCTAACTTGTCTCGATCGGATAATAATTTTCCGAGAAAAATCGGAAAAAGTGTATTATTTACGTTTTTCTTTAAAAATTCATAGATCCGTCATTTTTTAAAATATAGCGTAAATCTTTTGAGAAATAGGAAACACGTACTTAATGTGTGCAAAACCCTGAAATTATCGGGGAATTAGTTCATGCATAATTAACGTTTACTTACGTTAGTCCTTGTCACTTCATGTGACGTCATCAAATAGAGAAGTGGCGTTATGGTTTGGTGTGAGTAATACTTCCATATATTTCAATGTAACAAATCACGGGAGTGAATTTGAAATTTAGGAAAAAATTACAATACTTGCATGTATGTGTTTTCCACACATAATTAAAAGTTGCGAGACAAGGTATTTATAAATTAAACCACAAACGAAGAACTGCAGTAAACTGAAGTTAGCGTTTGTGATACTTTTAAATATTTTTTTAGAAGCAATCGTTTTCTCCAGAACTTTAGCATATTTATACAATTTAGGGAATTATCTAATGCGATCACGTTTGCAAATGGCATTAATGAGTGTAGTATCTTCACAGTTTTAAATTAAAAACATCCGTGCAATACATTTCTTATGGAAATGGAGTTGGGGCGAAACTGCTATACCCTTTAATGCTACACCTACCATCGAGGCTGAATGCTCATGCGGTTCTCAGATAGTCAGAAATAAAAGATAGTTTTGAACGTGAAATGTAAAGGAACAAAACGTATATTTTGATTTTTCGTTAAAATAATATTCGACACGCAAGAAATGCATGCAAAGATGACTAAAATTGACCGAAAACGCCCGACGCAATGGACTGGTGTGAGTACGCGGCCGCTAGCAGCGCCTTTACAATCGCAATCCTCCTGAAACTGCGGTAGCGGCTGGGTACCCTACCACTCCACCGTTTGCTCGTTCACGGTCAATTTCAGTCATCTTTGCATGCATTTTCGCGTGTTAAACATCATTTTATCGAAAAATCACAATATATGGTTTGTTTCAAGGTGATTCAATGTCGATGGTACCTTAGACGTTTACGGAAAACGAGCCACAGTATTATTCTGAAAATTTGGTTATTTAAGTCATTGTGGATGATTTATCGACCTAAAATATTTTCAAGGATGCGACATTGCTCCTTCTTGTGAAAATATGTGGCAACTTCTCTATTTCAAATAGCACATCCTATATATTTTGGCTCTATTAGATTTGCCATTACTTTCTGATCATTTTTGCTTAATATTGTCCTATCCCTATTTATAAAGGTTTTCGAGATATTAACTATTTTCCAAAATTTTTGTTAAAAACATTGCTCAAATTAAACGTTTATTGCAGGGGTATTTGGATTTGTAAAAAGCTAACATTTTGAGTGTGGCTTGCCAAGTTCCTGTGTAAAAAGGTTTGCTTTACGATATACAGGGTAATTAAAAATTTGTGATCTTGCCGTTAAATACAAAAATGACCTGAAATGCATTTTTTAAATGAAACACCCCCTATATTATTAAACATCCTGAAAGACAATTAAAATACCTTTCAAATGACCTATTACCTAAATAGCAAGATTTCGAAATAAAAGCAAAGTTTATGCAAGAATCGAAATATTTTGGTATTATTGATTATATATAACCCTGAAATGTCATTATAAGCAGTTTATAAATAGTACGCTAAATATTCTAAGAAATTAAACTGCTGTCTAACAAGGCGCCACCTGCTGGCTGAAAGAAAGAAATAAAACCGACCAACAGGAGATCAACAGGTTTTACTTAAAGCCTAATACGCTAGATCAAACACAACAATTAGTCCTAAGAGAAAGACAGACAATTCAATAAAACAACATACAAATCTTATAGTAATAGGTGAATGTGACAGAAATAGAGAGACTGTCGCATATATTCACGTACGTTAGCAGTAGCCTCGCTTAATAATAAGTAAGGTTCGCAATTAATGTGCCGGATTCACAGGTAAGCTTTAGTTACACCAAATTTAATGTTAATGTTCCAATTGAGGATTGGCTAATAGGAAGACTCTGTGTACACATATCACTTACACACGGCGATTTATCTGGTCGAACATGCAACGACATTTACTTAAACTAAGATTACAAGAGGTAAGTACCTCCCGCAAACTCAAAAATCCTTTTGCCACTCCAGCTCCCTCAGGAGTTATCCAGGTATAACACACAGCGAAATCATAAGGTCAAAAAACGTGCTAAAAGAATTTCACGTAGCAATTAAAATTAATATAAACAGACAAAGAAAAGCAATGGGTACTCACGGTGAATTTAGCCGCATTTAAACTTAACCAATAGTTTTTATTGGAAATCGTGTAACAGAAATAAAGGATTTGTGTAAATTTCAATTTTAAGATGCACGCTAAACCACCCGTGGAATCTTACTCGAATTTTATTTTTAACAAATAGAAAATTAGCAAAATGCGCGCCAAAACAACTTTCGTCGTAACATATTACTCGCGACACACGTTTTATATTGCTCTCGACACACGTCCCATATTCCTAAATTAAAACCGTAACACAATAACAAAAAGTGACGGAATACTGCCTTTCAGACAAAAGACTCTCTTCGTCTTTCTGTAATCAGAAATACTTTTTAAAATCAAACTCATCATTTTAATGTAATTTTGACTCCTAAATTTTTTAATTCATTTATTCGTTATCACATTGATGTTTAGAGTTGAGTAACCAAAAAAAAAGAAGATTTAAATCAGTCATGGTTAAAGAGTTCGTTTGTCTGTAAACGCATATCCTCTAATGTCATGCAGCAATGTGTGTTACCACTGTGTTACGAAATACAAAAAAAAATTCACACCTGAATTTACATTGACTCTTTACTTTCAATCACTGATTTACACATATGTTTAATATGATTTAAGTAGTCAAACAGAAAAATACCAATTTGAATACAGCGTTAAAAACTATCACACCATTAATCATTTCATACTAGTCAGTTGTTTTCATATCAACACGAACAATCGTTCCTCAGTAATTTTTTATTGTTACGGTCTATAAATAAAAATTATTGATTTAGGAACTAATTTACTAGTAAAAATCCGTTTTAGTCACATAAAATCGAGAATTTGTAAAAGCTTATATTATGTAGGTAATATAAACACAGTCACAAAAACACACTGATGCAATAAACTCATTTGAACATCAAACTGCTCTGAAATTTTATTTTCCCTCAGCAATGTGTTTGTTAAGTTCAATCATTGTATTCCAAGTTTAAGAAAGAATTTTGGATTCAGACCTCCTTCTTTTATTACTTTATGCCACTGCGGTTAAATATTTCACACTCACATTGTTTTCGAAATCAAGAAATACTTTCAAGCAATATTATGTTACGGTTCAAATTGCTCGAACTCGAACGTAGGTCGCAAGCCTTCTAAATAACGGTTGTCGTGAGTTGCACGTTACGACGAAAGTCGAATTTGCCGCGCACGCTACTTTTTTTCCCATTAGTGGATCCTTTAATTTACAAAATTTATCGAGACGACGAGCGGACATTTTGTGATTTCCTTCTATTGGGCGTTTTCGGCATGCTTCGTGAAGCTAAAAGTTTACACGTAAAGTATTAATGTGGCTTCAATAATTCCAAATTAAATTGGTGTGTAAATGTAAATCCGACCGCATTCGCCGTAAGTATTTCTTTTTCCATTTCTTTTGTTGTGTCGTGGTTGTGTTAATTCTAATTACAACGTATGCTTTAGCACGTGTCTTGAACTCATACTCTACTCCGTGTATTAGCATCTGAATAATTCCTGGGGGTGCTGGAACGAGTAGTTAAGAATCCTTCGCTATAAAAAAACCACAGTTTTGCCTACATTAAAGCTGCCAACGGGCGATGCCTGCTTTCCGAGCTTTGTCGTCTAGTTTTCCTAAAGGAAATCCTGTGGCTACCAATCTTCTAAAGCTGTCAACTGCTATCGTTAGCAAGAACCTTCTTTATCGGAACTGCATGCCGTAGTACACAGCTAAATTTATTGTTTAAGAAACCTATTCACTTTGCATGCGTATGAAGCTCACGTACATGTGACATTAAACGGTTTGAATTCCTAGCATATAAGCAAATATTTATTCGAGGTAGACTCCATCCACCGACGTTCGGTTTTCTTTTCACTAGCTCCATAAGAGCTTGGGCGCTTTAGATAAAGTGAGTGAAGCTAAAACAAAAGTCCTTTTAGGTTGGCGGGAACTACTTACCGTGCTAGTCTGAGTTTAATTCTAGTTTTTAAGTCATTGTGTGTAAGTGACGTGTGTACTTCGAGTTTCCTTAATCACCAATCCTCAATTGGAACGCTAACTTTAATTTGGGGTGTAACAAACAAAAGCTTAACTGAATTTAGACATATTGATTGCGAGCTTTAATTAATTTGTTGTTGTTAACGCCCGTAAGTCTTATGCGACAGAATCTCTTACTTCTCACATATTCTTCTAGTATTTTAAGTTGTATTTGCTATACTTACATGTCTATTTGTCTCTTTGATTTGTGTTCGTTTTAACGTATTAGACCTTAAGTAAAACCTATTGAATTCTTGGTCGGTTTTATTTCTTTCTATTACCCAGCAGGTGGTGCCTCGTTAGGCAGCAGTTAATTTTTTTCCGTTTCCTCAAGGACCTCCCCAACTCACCAACTAAGCGGGACACTGTTGTGTTAACTCTTACAAATACGGGATCTTCCATGAATTTAGTGCGCTATTTTGAGCCAAATAGTATTGTTCTTCTATAGGTTGTATCGCTAGAGCCGTCGCTTCTTTTATTATTATTTGTGAACTACAACCGTTACAATTATATTATTCAACATTTTATTCGAAGTGACTGTTTGGATCAACATTCACTTTGTTTAATCCAAAATATGTCTATTTCGTGTGACTAGTCACACAGCTAAGTTCTAATTGTTTTAAGATTCTATATTCTCATTAATATCACAAAAATGTGTGACATGAGTTCTATCATTGCACTTTGATTAACAGAAAAATCACATAAAAAAATCATATATTATTCTGCTTTATTCAGTATAATTTCTAGAGGTTTCAGTCGTAATAAAGGTACATTTCTAGTGACTGTTACATAAATACTAACTTATGAGTGTTGCTAACGTAATACGTTTGAAGTTAATTTGCATTACAATCACCTGCTATAAGTTTGCAAAAGATTGTACAATAGCAAACAAACATCGAGAATCACTCGACAGCAGTTTCTTCCTTTTGGGACTCTTCAGCAGTGAGAGTGTGAGTTCACTATTGTACAAATGTGCGCTATCAACTATATTACCCCCAGGGGGTCACATCATATGCGACTTATAAGTCTTGGGACATCTAGTGTTCACTCGTGCTAACGTGCATTGGGTTTTGAATAAAATCATTAAGCAAGCTTTATCTTCTGCTCAGATACTCTCGAGGGTACAAGACATTTCGCCCACTGGACACAACGCCCAATAGACACAACGCCCAATTTTTTGCTGTAGCGGCCGCTATCTAGGACACAACGCCCAACTGCAGTTGCTGGACATATCGCCCAACTTGGACGTATCGCCCACTTTTTTAAACGCCCTACTTAGACACATTGCCCACTTCAATAGTTGGACGCAACGCCCAACTTGGACACATTGCCCACCGACGCTTAAACTTCCGATTACGAAAGTACGCTGTTACAGTATCTAATATGGACGCATTGCCCATTTCAACGTTTGAACGTAACGCCCAACTTGGACACATCGCCCAATTCGCTTTATATTTTTAATATACTATACCTTATGCTACACTGATTCGTTGTAAATTAGTATATTTAACAAAGCACATAATCCTAAGACGGGATTAAGTATGAAACACTGAGTACCTGCTCGGTCGGTGCTCGATCTTTTATTTTACCGTAAAAAGTGAAACATTTGCATCTTGAATCATAGCAGTGCGTATATTATATTGTTAGTGACAATCTCTTAAAAAATGTAAAATATAAAATGAGTTCCAAAGAAACATGTCAGGTGCAAACAAACGGAAAGCGGAACTTGAGAAAAAAACGAAAGCATCCAAAAATTGAGAGTTTTAACATCACATCTTATGAAATAAGATGGGGAGTTATGGAGTTATGCGACGGTTTCCAAAACGAAAATTTTAACACCCTTTTTTTTACTTTTTTCAACGAATTATAGTTAGTACGTTATAATGAAGCAAAAAAAAATTTATGTCTGATGGCGGGCTGGCCGTCCGTCCGTCCGTATGTAAACAAGAAATCAAGAAAACCACCAGTCCAAAAGAGGCGTTAACCTACACAGATTTTTGTTTTAAAATATTTAGAAAACTATTGAGTTTATACATTTTGTTTCAAATAAAAGTTGTTTATAATTGAATTACACACAACTTTTGTTTAAACTATTTTTTGATCTGATAAGTAATATAACAATCAAGTGACAATAATTGGTTTAACAATATCTCCACTAATATCAATTCTATTATCTATAACTTTTTTTGAACTTTTTTTCTAGGAATAGTAGTACTTAGAAGGTAGCGTTTGTATTAATAGCTTACCATTTAGGTACATTTAACAATGGGTTGCCGTTATTGAAATGTACAATTCTATTTTAAAATTACTTCGCGGTGCACTTTTTTTCTTAAACGTTAATTTTTTTTCCTGCAATGAATCGGTTTTTTTCACTTATTCTATCAAAATTATTAATTTCAGAGTTGCGACATTGTTAGACGTTTATTTTATTTCGATACTCTTTTACACGTTTTTTAGTATCAGAACGATGTGGAGTTCCACACAAGAGGCTTGTTTACTCTACATCTTATACATAAGATGTGTGTGTTATGCTCAAAAACCGAAAATTTTAACATCCAATTTTTTCGTCTGTCTATTTGTTATTGTATAAAAACAAAGATATCTTAAGAACAGCCGGTCTGATTTTAGTGAAACTAGACACATTTATAAATGCGGTGAGCTGAACTTTTCGAAATAATCATGTTATAATATAAGTTGTACAAGTATGTATACAAGGTTGCATACGCAACAACAATGTAACCAACATCACTAATAATAAAACAGTACGCTCTCAACCGTCTCATGAATAACATAATCTAACATGGCGCAGTCTAGAGAGAACAAAGAAAAAGCAGTAAAGTGTATGTGTTGTTGTAATTAAATAAAATAAATAACCGGAAATGGAAAATAAAATTACTAATTTGAACCTAAAAGGAAACGTGGCCGAAAACTGGAAACAGTGGATACAACGTTTTGAAATATTTTCGACAGCAACGGAACTAGACGCCAAACCTGAGAGAATACAATGTGCTCAACTACTGCATTGTTTAGGTGAAGAAGCGATTCAAATTTACAATACGTTTACTTTCCCGGAGAACGAACAAAATAAAATACAATCGTTAAAACAAAAATTTGAAAACTATTTTATGCCGAAAAAGAATCTCACCTACGAGCGATACAAATTTTTCACGTCGCGTCAAGGTAAAGAACAGAAGATTGAACAATTCGTCACCGATTTAAAGAACTTAGCCAATCAATGTGAATTTCAAAATGAAGAGCTCAAGAAAGAATTGATCAAAACTATGGTAATTATCGGAATCAAGGATGAAGCAACGAGAGAAAAATTGCTACAAAATGAAGATAAAAATTTGGAACAAGTCATAGAATGCTGCATATTAACGGAAAATTCCCGAAAAACTTGAAAATGATGCAAGACAAAGAAGCTTTAACAACCGCAAACAAAGAAGCAGAAGTTGACGTCATCCATTACAACTACAACAAAAACAGGTCGAATTCCCGCCAAACGAGACACTACAGACAACGCTCACTATCAAGGACGACAACTCAACCATCGACGTCATCAGGAACAATGAATAGATTTAAGGGTAAGATGATAAAAAACTGTAGCAAATGCAGTTACGATCACAAAATAAATGAATGTCCCGCTTACGGAAAAATATGTAAAGTTTGCAATAAATACAATCATTTTTCACATTTATGCAGGTATAAAAATAGAAAAGTTAATCAAATTAATCAAAATAACGAATTTTTATCGATAGACAATATTTATTCAAGTAATACGTACAATTATTGTGTTATAAATTTACCAATTAATAAAACACGAAAACATACGTTAGGTTTAAGATAGATTCAGGAGCGAGTGCAAACATAATTTCAATTAATCAGTTAAAGCAATCTGAATTTAATTTTAAAAATTAGTTAGAACAAATGAGGTTTTATTAACCTATACAGGAGAAAAAATTCCAATAATAGGAAAATGTTATTTGGAAATAGAGTTTAATGCATGTATTTTAAAAACACAGAATTTTATGTAATTGATGGAAACGCAGAAGCAATCTTAGGTCTAAATACATGTCAGGAATTAGGTATAATTAAATTACATGATAAGGTTAATGTTAAAACTATTAATGCTATAATTCAAAACAATTATGATAATTTAATTAAACAATATGAACAAAATTTTAAAGGAATAGGAAAATTTGCAAACCTTATCACATTGAACTCAAAGAAAATACAAAACCAGTTATAAATCCTGTAAGAAATGTTCCATTCGCGTTAGAAAATCAATTTAAAGAATGCATCGATAATTTAATTAAATCAGATATAATAGAAAGGGTAACCGGAAGTTCAGAATGGGTTAATTCCTATGTTTTAGTCAAAAGAAGATGGATCGTTACGAATCTGTCTAGATCCCAAATTCTTAAATGATGCCATTAAAGATTCTAAGTATAAGTTACCAAATATGGACGAAATTAGTACTAAATTAAACGGTTCAACAATTTTTACTAGGCTAGATGCTACCAGTGGATTCTGGAACATCCCTTTAGATTCAGAATCAAGTGAATTATGCACTTTTGGTACACCTTTCGGCAGATTCAAATTCTTAAGAATGCCTTTTGGCATTAAAATAGCTAGCGAGGTATTCCAAGAATACTTCAAAGAAATATTCCCAATAGAAAATGTAGAAATTTATATCGATGACATACTGATACATGCAAAAACAAAAGAAAAGCATGATGAAATATTAAAGCAGGTTTTTGAAATTGCTCGAAAAAATAACATTAAATTTAACTTAAATAAATGTCAATTTGGTCTTAATGAAATAAGTTATCTGGGATTTAAATTTTCAAAAAATGGAGTTTCTATTGACGAAGATAAAGTTGATGCTATAAAAAATATGCCCGAACCAAGTAACAAAAAAGATGTACAGATATTATTAGGATTAATTACGCATGTAGGTAAATTCATATCAAACTTATCGGAAATAACAAAACCTCTTAGGGATTTATTAAAAAACAAATACATTTTGAATGGGGCGAAAGTCAAAATAGAACTTTCAATAAATTAAAAGAATTAATAACATCTGAACCGACACTTAAATATTTTAATCCAAATGAACCGGTAGTAGTTTCGGTTGATGCATCTAATAATGCCGTAGGAGCAGCTTTGTTGCAAAATAATCAACCATGTGCTTATGCATCACGAGCCATGTCAGACACTCAATCGCGATATGCCCAAATAGAAAAGGAGCTTCTAGCTATCGTTTTTGGTGTAAATAAATTCTATCAATACGTTTATGGTACAGAATTTCAAGTTGAGACTGATCATAAACCACTAATTTCAATTTTTAAGAAACCTTTAAACGCGTGTCCTCCAAGACTTCAACGAATGTTATTATCAATTCAAAAATTTAAGATAAAATTAATTTACAAACCTGGAAAAAATTTAGTAGTTGCTGATACATTATCTAGGCTCAACGTAAATAAACCACTAGAAGACAATTTAAATTTAGAAAACCAGGTCTGTTTAATTCAAAACAATATTCAAATTTCGGATCAAAGACTAAATCAATTAATAAGTGCTACTAAAGAAGATGAAGATTTAAACTTAATTAAACACTACATCGAAAATAAATGGCCAAGTAATTTAAATAAAGTTCCCATAAATTTAAAACAATTTTACAAAATAAAAGCAGAAATAACGCAGTCAAAAAATGGTCTTTTGTATTATGGACAAAGAACAATAATTCCAAAAGCGTGGAGAAATAAAATACTATCTGACATTCATGTAGGTCACTTAGGGGTAAACAAATGCATTGCCAAAACTAAAAACACGGTTTATTGGCCAAACATTAACAGTAATATTGACGAATTAATAACTAAATGTGAAATTTGCAACAAATATGCGAACTCTAATAAAAAAGAGCCAATGATTTCACACGCGATCATCAAGAAACCGTGGCAAAAAGTAGGTGTAGATATATATGAATTAGAAGGACAAAATTTCTTAATTATTGTTGACTATTATTCTAAATACCCTGAAATTATAAATTTAAAAATAATCTAACAGCCGAAAATGTAATTAATAAAATCAAATCAATAATGGCAAGACATGGCATACCTAAAGTGGTAATAACTGATAGTGGTAGGCAATTTACTAGCGAATTATTTAACGAATTTGCAAAAGATTGGAATTTTACTGTTATAAATAGTTCTCCATACCATCAACAATCTAATGGATTGGCAGAACGCACAATACAAACAATAAAAAAATTAATAAAAAAATGCAAGGATACAAAGCAAGATATTTACTTAGCTTTACTATCGTACAGAAACACCCCTATTTTAAATGACATTTACTCGCCCGCACAAATTCTGATGTCTAGATATTTAAGAGACAATTTAATATTTGATGACAAAAATTAAAACCGAATGTAATAAATAAATGTAAGTTTGATGCCACACTAACTAAATCTCAAAATAATGCACAAAGATTTTATAATGAGAAATGTGTAAGATTTGAAAACAAATTTGAGAAAGGTGATTTAGTTTGGTTTCAAACCTATCCGAAAAGCATATGGCTAAAAGGAGAAATTGTATGCAAAATTAGAAATAGGACTTATAAGATTATAAAAGATGATGGACGATGCATAATTCGCAATCAAGTTTATTTGAGAAACAGAAAAGAAAATAAAATGCAAACTCCAACATCTTACGTTGCAGAACATGTTTTAGATGTAAAAGAAAATGTAAATCGTGATACAAATCAAAATGAAGGTAGTTCACTCAGTGCTCAAATGTCAAGTGAAAACGTATCACGAAACGACCGCAAAAAACTCAACGACTATCTTTTATATTAATATGTTTAATTGTTATTGTTTATTAAAGTAAGAAAGGGAGATGTTATAATATAAGTTGTACAAGTATGTATACAAGGTTGCATACGCAACAACAATGTAACCAACATCACTAATAATAAAACAGTACGCTCTCAACCGTCTCATGAATAACATAATCTAACAAATCACAATAATGATTAAAAATCACATTGTCTTCACATAATTTGCATTAGTTAGCCATGGAACGCAATGACATTTAACAATTGCTCAATTATTCACTGTGTTTGACAGATGTCGAAGTTTTGAAATTGTGATTTACTACTTAATACGTATTCAAAAAAAAATTACAAGGGAGTTTTTGATGAATCTATTTATTCTTCATCGAGAATGTGACAAAATTGTTGCAAGAACATGTATCCTAATTTGCAGCCAATGTCAATTGAGTAATTGTCAAATCACATGGTGTTCCATGGCTAACTAATCCACATTATGTGGAGACAATGTGATTTTTAATAATTATTACGATTATTTCGAAAAGTTGGCGAGTTAGTTATACCACTTTGCTATACCAACTTGAAGGTTGTTCCGTTTGAAAAAATCAAGTTTTGACCTTTTTTGTATGTCAAAATTATTAATTTTAAACCGCCCTGTATAAGATAAAATAAATTTATGCCCTATATGGGTTCAAATAACAGCTAAATTTTAATTTTGGTAGGATCATATTTTGCAAAAAAATAACCCTAAAATAATTATTATCTCAAAAACCGGTGTAGATAGGTATAGGGAAATTCAGAAAAAATTATCAGTAAGAAATTGAAAATAGTAAAAATTGAATAATATACAGAGTATTTCATTTGAAATTAACAAGTTATGTTACTACTTTTGAGTATAATAAGCGGTAACACCGCCAAAATAAAAATATTTTAGAAAGATAGATCGTGCCTATTTATGACAGTAGCCAAATTTTCAGATTACTCCTATGCTTCGTTTTCCATAAACGTCTAATCAATGACCCTGTGTATAAGCATATTTAACTTGTTTTTGGTATTTATTACGTGCTGTATATTACAGTTCTGTAACTTTTGATTAGGTAGATTATTATAATTTGAGAACATAATAACGGCTACTTTTCGAATTTCAATTATTTCATTGTTCCCTTCAGCTTTTAATTATCCAAGTTCCAATGCTAAGTATATGTTTTATTATACAAAACAAAGTAGGCGATGTGTCCAAGTCGGGCGTGTGTCCATAGAGAAAATTGGGCGGTGTGTCCAAGTTGGGCGTTGTGTCCATAAAGCGAATTGGGTGATGTGTCCAAGTTGGGCGTTGTGTCCAAGAAGCTAATTGGGTGATGTGTCCAAGTTGGGCGTTGTGTCCAAGTAACAAAGTAGGCGATGTGTCCAAGTTGGGCGTTGCGTCCAACTACCGAAGTGGGCGTTGTGTCCAAACAAAAAGTGGACGATACGTCCAAGTTGGGCGTTGTGTCCAGCAACTCCACTTGGGCATTGTGTCCAAGATAGCGGCCGCAACAGCAAAAATTGGTCGTTGTGTCCAGTGAGCGAAGCGTCCAGACCTTACTCTCGAGACTTGAACCAGCAGGAATTTTTAGAGGAAACGGCGTTCGTATAAAATGTCGAGTCTGCGACGTGACGTGCGTTAACACTTTATCACAGCCCTATTTAAAGGAAGAGGAAGAGATTAATTTGTCACATTGTTCATGAATAATAAACAAATTCATCAAAATTTCGTTTGAATAGTTATTTCCTTCCATTGTAATTATTTCCAAGACGGTATTACAGTGAATTTATTTGCGTACAATCTAAATGTTTTGGGTTCAAATTAGTGCTGAACTGTCATCAATTTTTTAATTTTACCAACGTAAAGAAATATATACTTTCTGCGAAGGACGATGCGGGCGACGACTTGCATGCAATTTCATATGTACGTTTAGTTTAACGGATACCGCTTTTGTCGCTAACTTCACCATTTGTCGCTACAACAACCACTAGAAAAATTGTTTTTGTGAACAGCACAGTAAACAGTGTCAATCAATCATTAAATTAATAGCGAACCTGAGTGTTGAGTGTCTCAATAATGGTAGAAAACACAATAACATGCCAAATGTGTTTCTTGAAAAAAATTAAGGAGGAAACCATGCTTCATTCTGTGAGTAATGATTCAATGCTGCACTCGAAGCTACCGAACTTTGTAAGTATTATAACATATAATTTATTTATACATTTGAATTACATTGAAGGATTTGAGGATCGATGAAGATCTAATTGCGTGCAACATATGCAAGCACAAAACTGAAAGTCAACCACAATCGCATCATGTTAATGAAGAAAATTATGTAGAAAAAATTAAAGATGAGTTTGTCGAAGAGATTATTAAAGACGAATATGTATTATTTAACACGGATTTACCTGTCAGCATTGACGAATCTATTTCATTAGATATTTTGTTCTACTGCGACAAGTGTAATTATGCTACTAATGATAAACAAAATTTAAGCAATCATATATTCACTCACTCTTTTAAATGTATTCTGTGTAATTATAATACTTTTAATAATGCATTATTAGACTTGCACAAAGGGATACATAGTAGAGTTAGATCAGATGAGAATTTATTTCAATGTAATTATTGCAGTTATCAGACTAAAAGCAAGCTAATTTTCGAGTTTCATGTTAAAATTCATAAGAAACTGTTTAATAGCGAATCTAAAAATGACGAAGAGAAATTATTCAGGTGTGATATGTGCAACTACAAATCCGACACAAAAACTAATTGGACTGTTGACAGTAGAACTAATATGTGTGATTGTTGCACTATTATCCCGAGTAGCTTGAAACTTCATAGATGTGATAAGTGTGACTACAAATGCCGTGAAAAATATTCCTTGATCCAGCACAATAGAAAGCATACTCAAGAAAAACCTTTTAAATGTAATGTTTGTGATTATTCCTGTAGTTACCCTAAAAGCTTGAAATACCATTTGTACAAACACTCGAACGAGTGGCCTTTCAGGTGTGATAAGTGTGACTACAAATGTTGCGAAAAAAATTTACTGATTCAGCACAATAGGAAGCATACTCAAGAAAAACCTTTTAAATGTAATATTTGTGATTATTGTAGTAGTAACCGTGGAAGCTTGAAACAGCATTTATACAAACATTCGGGCAAGTGCCTTTTCAGGTGTGATAGGTGTGACTACAAATGTTACCAAAAAAATGCTTTGGTTCTACACAGTAGAAGGCATACTCAAGAAAAACCGTTTAAATGTAATATTTGTGATTATTCCAGTATTAACTCGAGGAACTTGAAAATTCATTCGTACAAACATTCTGATGAGTGGCCTTTTAGGTGTGATAAGTGTGACTACAAATGTTGCGAAAAAAATTTACTGATTCAGCACAATAGGAAGCATACTCAAGAAAAACCTTTTAAATGTAATATTTGTGATTATTGTAGTAGTAACCGTGGAAGCTTGAAACAGCATATGTACAAACATTCTGGCAAGTGCTTTTTTAGGTGCGATAGGTGCGACTACAAATGTTACCAAAAAAATGCTTTGGTTCTGCACAGTAGGAAGCATACTCGAGAAAAACCTTTTAAATGTAATATTTGTGATTATTGCAGTAGTAACCGTAAAAGCTTGAAATACCATTTATACAAACACTCGGGCGAGTGGCCTTTCAGGTGTGATAAGTGCGACTACAAATGTTTTCAAAAAATAGTTTGGTTCTGCACAGTAGGAGGCATACTCGAGAAAAACCTTTTAAATGTAATGTTTGTGATTACTGCAGTAGTAACCGTGTAAGCTTGAAAAAGCATTTGTACAAACACTCGGACGAGTGGCCTTTCAGGTGTGATCAATGCAATTACAAAACTCACACTAAATCTGTATTGATTCATCACATAAGAACTCATTCCAAAATAAATAATTGATTACCCTAGTAGGTAATCAGTCTGGAAAAGAAACATATTGTATAAAAATCCGGACGAGAAGTTGAACGTACAGAAGAACAGTTTGAATATAAATTTTATGATTATCGATATCGTACATTTCTATTGTATCTATATATAATCAAATAAATATTTTACCATTACAGTGTAAGGTGCAACAATTCAAGCTTAACTAAGTATAATATTCTATAAGGATAGATGAAGTCACAAGTTGTATTTGTTTAATCCTTCCCGTAGGAATTGTCAATGATATGTGCCAAAGACGACGAAGCGCTTGAACCCTTTTCTCAGAAGGAAGGTTATTTTTTTAAATCCAAATTATCGAATCTCTAGTTTTTGGCGACGTTTCGCACCCGTTTATTAGTGTGTGCTTCTTCGGGCCACTATTTATTGATCAAAAATTAAACATTTATAAATACAGCATTCACAGACATTTATAATAAATGATATAATAAAGAAACAATATAACAACTACAATAATTAATCGACATCTACAAAGTAATAAACTAGACTAATAACTTCTGAAAGTTTGATAAAAAAGGACTAAAAATTTAAAATGTAACGTACATGTTTAAATCATTATGTTAGTTTTGTATAATTTGAAAATATAGACTTATGCGATTATGTAAACAAACATTTAAGATAACAAGATGTCAAATAAAGTAAAAACGAAATAGTATATAGTATATACTCATGGAACCGCCACACTCGCCTTCGCCTCGTGTGACAAACATTCCGCTAGTGCGGAATATGCCATATTCCAAACTTGTTACAGATTATACTTTTTCTACGACAGAGAAAGTGTGCATCAATAAAAAAATGTTTTACAATAGTGTTAGTTTTGTTCTCTATTTTAAGTTGGTACCTTTTATTTGTGGTGGTAGTTACTAACTTTGGAATTTAGGTTAAGGTTGGAAAGAACAATAAGGCATTTCAACGCTTTTGTCAAATGGCCTCTGTGGGGCAAACAAACGTTTGTTTTTATTGGTATGTGTGTAATTTTTGTTGATTTTTTGTACTTTTAGTGGTTGTTTTCATTAAATTACTTATAGAATCTGTGAAAGGGTATATAAACTCAATTTATGTTTAATCCCAAACAGCACACAGATATCCATTAGACGGCTATTAGCTATTTATCATGGATATCCAGGATGTTTAGTGGATGGATGTGGATGTATAATAGATATCCAAATGTCCCACTTCATCCACAGATATTTATGGACATCCCTAGATATTCATCATAGACAAGACATGGATCTGCGAAAGACATGTAGTGGAGACGCAATAGACTTGCAGTGGATATTTTATAGAAACACAAAAGTAGATTAATACAGATTTTTATTAGAGTCAAATTTTCAGTAGTAATGTGTTGAGTTAATTTTTTATTAAAACCTCGTTCTTTAATTGATCCAATTAATAAAAAAATATCACTAGAATTACTCATTCACTACTCTTACTGGAGCATGGCGTAACCAGTTTTTAATACTTCAGTTTCCATACAGTTTGGAAAAGTTTTTGAACTGCATCTACAAATATTTTAATTAATATCCTGTTTATATGAGATTGATTAAATACTTGCCTATTATTAACAAGGATATTTCCAATGTTTGAAATATTTCTTTCTTTTTCCCTCCTGACCAACTAAATCTTGATGCCACCATATTTGAAAATGTTTTTTTGAGCAAAGTCTTAACTAATTCATCAACTTTATAGCCCCCAATTTTTTGGAAATGTGCACCCTAAGGCAACAAAAAAGTTATAGATTTAGATTTACAAATTAAAAATTAAATTAATTTATTTCGTAAGAAAGAAAAATATTACCAATTGAATTTTATAATTCTTGTCTGTTCTATGTTTGTGTTCGACAGTGTGTAATTCTTCTACGTTTTTTAAAGGAAAATCTCTCGTAATATTTTCATATATCTCCATAGGTTGTGTCTCATGTTGAATACTTTTATTAATATTACTGTTAGTTACATAGTCCTCTAAACGCAAAAGTCTGTTCTCAATACTAATAACGTGTAATTTAATAAAAGATAATAGCGCCAATACAGCTTTTTGAAACTCAAAAATATCTAAAAATATGCTTGAAGGAATAGCACTAATATACTTGATACCTGAAGAGGTTGTAGAAATTGATCCCAGCTCCTGTGTTGCGTCAGACTTTGATGATGTAGCTGTAATAATATTGCGTAAATATTTACAATTAATAAAAAAATAGCGGTTTATCATTACTTTGTGCCTGTGATGAACAATTGCTCAATGGAGTATTACTTCGTTCATAACCTATCGAATTTGCCACTACGGCTTGTTTTTGAATGATTGAGGGAATTGTCGGATACGGCAGGTCACCATCAGAATCATTAGTACTAATATACTTAGAGGTACCTGAAGAGTTGGTAGAAATTGATCTCAGCTCCTTTGTTGCACCAGATTTCGATGATGTAGCTGTAATAATTTTGCGTAAATATTTACATTTAATAAAAAAACAGTGGTTTATTCTTACTTTGTGCCTGTGATGAATAATTGTTCAATAGAGTATTATTTTCTTCATAAACTATCGAATTCGCTATTACTGCTTGTTTTTGAATTACTGAAGGTATTGTTGGATACGGTCCATCACTATCAGAATCATTAGAAATGTCTTCATCATCTGAGCTCAATACTTTTCGCATTCTGTCTCTTCTTTTCTGTTTCGCAATTTCTTCGGAATCACTGTTCAAATCGGTCTCTTCTTCAGCTATTTTTATCTTTCCCTTAGCAACATCATACGTACTTTTGAACAGCCTTTTGGTACCGTAAATTACTTTTAAAAGAAGGCCAATAACCCGTTTATCCAATGTTTAGGGACCAGTTGCACACCGTCGTCGAACTTTTTATTCATATTGATGGTATCTAAAAATTAGTTTTATTATTTTATGCTCAATTGTACCTTTATTTCTTAGGTTTTTTTAGTTAATAATTGCAAAATGTCCCAAATCAAAAGGGATGTTTAGGCATTTATGAGAAATACTTGAGACTGGCCAAACTTCTACCAAAGTAGACAGTTTGCTTACTTTAAAACAATTAATAGAGGACGATGGCCAGGGTTTTGTGTAAACATCAGAAATATTGAAATATCTTCTTCCTACTACGGTCATGCAATTCGGAATTGCATCATACACAAAATTATTTATGATAATAATATTATTGTCGATGATTCAACAGTTGTTTTAAATTGTTTACTTCGCAAAGAGGTTTTGACTAATGGTCCTACTGAATGCGGATGCAAAAATTTAGAAGTTTTCTTTGTGGTTATTTCTAAATTATCATTTATATTATTTTGTTCGCAAAAACGTTTAAATAATTGTTGCAACGGTTTTTCTTGTTTTCTCAATAACTTCTTAAGTATCCTCATAAAATGCTCAAAAGGGAAAACACTGTAATTGTCAAGAGGGCCCAATACTTTTACATCATCTACAAGATGAACTAATCCATGTACATTATGTGAGAAACGTACGCTTTCCCATAAATTGCTTTAAAATTTTCTACGAAGAGAGTTAGTAACTCATGCACATATTCTAAGCCTTCTATAGTATGTTCAGAATTACTGCATGAAGAGTAAGAAAATGGTTATATAGTTTCTTTGGCAAAATGTTATAATGAACAACCGGGGAAGTGTAAAGAAGAAATTGGCGCAATTCTGTTGCTTTCCACTTAGCAAATGTGTTAATTTCCCGAGGTTTTCGAACAAATTCTTTAATAACAAAACTTTTTATTTCTAGCAATCTGCTAGATAAATTGAGTACTTTTTAATGGGGAATTCTAACTTTAAGATCACCTGATAACCATAAACTAATAATTTTTTTTGTAACACCTATACAAATCAGGTGCATGTACTCAAGGGGAACTTGAGTTACCATTCCAAAATTGGGAATTAACTCCAAAACAGATCGACCTAAGTGAAAATCACTATTTAATTGGCAAATAAATGATTCATAAGTTCGTTTAGAACAATTTATTTCAGGAAAACAAATTTTATTTTGTATGTATAACCTCTCTTGTGTACACTTTGTACAACCATAGTACCCAGTATGTCCTTTAATCTTTAGTATAAAAGACTTAGCGGGAGCATCACATATTAGACAATAAATAGAAATATTATACATTTCGTTGTTGTATAGTATGCCATTGTTAATTAAATCTATGAGTTCCCGAACAAATTCGTTTAGAAAGTCGTTTGAATTGGCAGGTTTTGAATAACCATGATAACAACCTGCTATAAATACTTTCTTACTGAAATTGATCGAACAAAGTATAGGCCAAAGTTGACTTGTGTTACTATCCGACAAAGGCAAACACCGTCAATGCCAATTTTTAATTCGATTTTTTTGGCCACATATTTTTTTACATTTACTTCAAGAATTTTTAATATATTAGATTTAATACCAAAGTGGCAGTAAAAACCTTCTCCCATGGGTTGAACTACTGTTGTTCTTGGAGTTTTTAAAAGTGTTCGAGGATCTTTAGGAAAAGTTTCACAATTAACCTTTTTTTTCTCAAACCCTCCATAAGCGCCGATAGAGCTGCATGAGAAATGTTGAACTGTACAGACAAAGATGCCAAAAAATCAGAATCTTCAGTATGATTCAGGTCTTCGTGACATTGATCGTTAATAAATTCTTCTATGATTGAAGCAGGTGAGTCGGTTTCAGTTTGAGTTTGGAAGTTATTATCTGATATATTGGAAGATTGTAAACCAATAATGTGCAAGCTAGGACTGGCCTGAGAATTGTATTGAGATTCAGTTGAAAAATTATTGCTCACACTTGTATCACCACTAAATTCCACATCATTTGGAAATGCAAGGACAAGATTATTATCACAGTAGTCTACTTCCCCGTCACCATCAGTACTCTTAGGGTTTTGTGAAACTTCAAATTTTGATGTACAAGTAGTAGCGTCGTTTTTAATTAGACGATTCAGATGTCTTTTGAAATGTTTGCTACTGATTTGCGTTTTCGGTGTCCAAACATTATTCTAAAATTTAAATTAACCTACTCCCAGTCGTAGAGTATTTTATCTCATAATTTTAAGCATTTGAAGGCAGACACTATATACATTTCTAACAATAATATAAAAACCGGTTTTTTAAATTTAATTGAAAATTTGGCGTAATTTAGAAGAACAAAAAATTAACAGAAAAATTTGCAAGTAACTTATAATTTAAAAAATTTGATTTTGATTCAATGATTAAATAATTAAATAAGCCCTTTTTGTTTAAAAAACTTGGGAACAATTCAGAAGTACATCTAATTGTAAATCCAATTTATATAACAGAATGTTTTGGACAATTTAAAAATTACAAGCTTTCGGTAAGTATATGATTAAAAAATTACTGCTTATTCAACTTTAATCTAATTCCAGATAATTAATGCGATAAATAATTGAATTGGTTTCTCCGGAAGCATGGTACCCTAGAGAAATAAACAAATTTGTGTGTGGCATCTGATTGTATTCCTGCAAGATGCATTGGCAGATCTGAAACATCGTTTCATACATTGTGTTTTCTAATAATTTATGTGTATTTAAACAAATACCTGAGGAGATGCGTAATTTATCATTATGTGCAAAGTAAATGCTTGCTTTACTTGCAGGATAAAATAACTTTCTTTTCGAGGATTAATTCATCGATACCTCGAAAATAATAAAAATACCAACTCATCGACGGAAATCTTCATTAACATCAGCCCATTAGAAAACAATAAATTTATTTGAAATCTGTAGAAAACTTTGTACGTCAGTGTATTTCTGTAAATTAAATAATTCTGCGATACATATCTAAGTTATTCAATAACATTTTAATAAATTGAAAGAAGAAATAAGTACAAAACCTTGTTTATTCGGTAAAGTGAAGATAATTTCTGCATGTTTAAAGGCAAACCACCATGGTTTTAAAACTGCAACTAAAATTAATTACTTCGCATTTGGATGCCTACGTTCAACCTAGTGTAAGGGGGCATTACTTATCTAACTTCGAAAACTTTGTATGTGTTGACATGGATGTAAATGTGTGGTGTATCTGCGTTAACATCACCATCGTTGTCTCTAATTGTGGGTCCATTATATTTCATAGATGCTTCATTGCAATACCAATATTTTAATCCGTTGTTACCATGTTGAATGAAATTATGAGGCTATCCTCAAAGAACTCAGTTCAAGCATTTTGGCTTTTTTCTTGTCTTAATAAACAAGGTCATTTTAGGTACACAATGACTTAAAAAGCATTTCTAATTTTTAACCACAACAATAAATGAAGACTAACTTTGACTTACTAATGGTAGTGAACAACACACTAACTTATTAAGTTGAACACTCAACAAAATTGGGATCTATATGTCAATTCGTTATAAATAAAGATAAGTAATTATTAGGTACGTTAATAATTAGACAGATTAGTGATTAAGGATCATATAAATTGTTTAATTAAATGCGGTGACGGGTAATAATAAGATTAAAATGAGGAATGAAAAATATGAATTGATTGTCGATAATTTAATAAATGTTTAGTAAGACGTTATGTGATAGATATTTTGTTGATTAGTCCATTATAGGTGACGCTCAAGTTTTGTGTGTCTGTTTTGTAATTGATGTTGTTATGGTGTCTGTTGATGTATATCATTTCCGACAAAATTCTTTTATTATAGTTACATTCCACATCCAAAATCACAGGGTTATAAAAAACAAAAATATGTTTTTTTTCTTTGTAATGTTGTGCTATAGCTGTTGTGGAATTGTTGTTGTTATTATGTTTTATGTTGTTGTTAAGGCAGTCAGTTTTATGGTTACTAATATACTAGGGCTAATAAGCCCTAACTGCCACTTGAATATAACCTCATCCAAAGTTGCTTGAGTGCCTTCTTGGCTGCTAAATGTCGCTTTCAGATCCATTGTTTGCAAGTGGTAGTTTCGGTGATTGCAATAATCCGGCGAATCTAATCCCACTTCTGATAAATTGTTGTCAGAGCCGAAAAATATTCAAAAATCCAGCACAGTTTTTATTAAACAATATATATATAATAAAAACAAAAATGGCGTACTCAAGTACAATAAAAACGGTCTTAAAGAATGTCTGCCTCGTTCCACTAACAGAAAACAAGTCGTTGTGTTTTTGATGCGTTTCCTCTACATCTAATCGTTAGTTATATTTACGTTTCACCAACTATACGTTTAGTGTTACCAACTATTTTAAAATTCAATATACAGGGTAGGTCCCAATAAATTCTCTACAATACAAAATAGTTAATTTTTACACAGATTGTTTGAATGGCTTACCTACTCCATGTGTTTGTTCTTTATTTAAATATAATATCCACGAACTCGTCGTTCTAGCATGACATCTTGTTATCTTAATTGTTTGTTTACATAATCGTATACTATATTTTCAAATTATACAAAACTAACAATGATTTAAACATGTTCCGTTTTTTAATTTTTAGTCCTTTTTTATCAAACTTTCAGATGTTATTAGTCTAGTTTATTACTTTGTACATGTCGATTAATTATTTTAGTTGTTTATTGATTATTTATTATTATATCATTTATTATAAATGTCTGTAAATGCTGTATTTATAAATGTTTGATTTTGATCAATAAATAGTGGCTCGAAGAAGCACCCACTATTAGACGGGTGCGAAACGTCGCCAAAAACTAGAAATTCGATAGTTTGGATTTAAAAAATAACCTTCCTTCTGAGAAAAGGGTTCAAGCGTTTCGTCGTCCTTAGCACATATCGTTGATAATTCCTACCGGAAGGATTAAAGAAATACAACTTGTGACTTCATCCATCCTTATAGAATATTGTATTTAGTTAAGCTGTACACTGTAATGATAAAGGTTTATTTAATTATATATATAGATACAATAGAAATGTACGATATCGATAATTATAAAATTTATATTCAAACTGTTCTTCTGCAGTCATACGTTCAACTTCTCGTCCGGGTTTTATACAATATGTGTTCTTTTCCATACTGATTACCTACTAGGGTAATCAATTATTTATTTCGGAATGAGTTCTTATGTGATGAATCAATACAGATTTAGTGTGAGTTTTGTAATTGCATTGATCAATACCTGAAAGGCCACTCGTCCGAGTGTTTGTATAAATGGTATTTCAAGCTTTTACGGTTACTACTGCAGTAATCACAAACATTACATTTAAAAGGTTTTTCTCGAGTATGCTTCCTACTGTGCAGAATCAAATTATTTTTTTGGAAACATTTGTAGTCGCACTTATCACACCTGAAAGGCCAATCGCCCGAGTGTTTGTACAAATGGTATTTCAAGCTTCCACGGTTACTACTACAATAATCACAAATATTACATTTAAAAGGTTTTTCACGAGTATGCTTCCTACAGTGCAGAACCAAAGCATTTTTTTGGTAACATTTGTAGTCGCACCTATCGCACCTGAAAGGGCACTTGCCAGAATGTTTGTACATATGCTGTTTCAAGCTTCCACGGTTACTACTACAATAATCACAAATATTACATTTAAAAGGTTTTTCTTGAGTATGCTTCCTATTGTGCTGAATCAATAAATTTTTTCGCAACATTTGTAGTCACACTTATCACACCTAAAAGGCCACTCATCAGAATGTTTGTACGAATGAATTTTCAAGTTCCTCGAGTTAATACTGAATAATCACAAATATTACATTTAAACGGTTTTTCTTGAGTATGCGTCCTCCTATTGTGCAGAATCAAAGCATTTTTATCGCGACATTTGTAGTCGCACTTATCACATCTGAAAGGCCACTCGTTCGAGTGTTTGTACAAATGGTGTTTCAAGCTTTTACGGTGACTACAGGAATAATCACAAACATTACATTTAAAAGGCTTTTCTTGAGTATGCTTCCTATTGTGTTGGATCAAAGAATAATTTTCACGGCATTTGTAGTCACATTTATCACATCTATGAAGTTTCAAGCTCCTCGAGATAATACTGCAATAATCACACATATTAGTACTACTGTCAACAGTCCAATTAGTTTTTGTGTCGGATTTGTAGTTGCACATATCACACCTGAATAACTTCACTTCATCGTTTTTAGATTCGCTATTAAACAGTTTCTTATGAATTTTAACATGAAACTCGAAAATTGGCTTGCTTTTAGTCTGATAACTGCAATAGTTACATTGAAATAAATTCTCATCTGATCTAACACTACTATGTATCCCTTTGTGCAAGTCTAATGATGCATTATTAAAAGTATTATAATTACACAGATTGCATTTAAAAGAGTGAGTGAATGTATGATTGCTTAAATTTTGTTTATCATTAGTAGCATAATTACACTTGTCACAGTAGAACAAAATATCTGATGTAATAGATTTGTCAATGGTGACAGGTAAATCCGTGTTAAATAATACATATTCGTCTTTAATAATCTCTTCGACAAACTCATCTTTAATTTTTTCTACATAATTTTCTTCATTAACATGATGCGATTGTGGTTGACTTTCAGTTTCGTGCTTGCAAATGTTGCACGCAACTAGATTTTCATCGATGCTCAAATCCTTCAATGTAATTCAAATGTATAAATAAATTATATGTTATAATACTTACAAAGTTCGGTAGCTTCGAGTGCAGCATTGAATCATTACTCACAGAATGAAGCGTGGTTTCCTCCTTAATTTTTTTCAAGAAACACATTTGGCGTGTTATTGTGTTTTCTACCATTATTGAGACACTCAACACTCAGGTCCGCTATTAATTTAATGATTGATTGACACTGTTTACTGTGCTGTTTACAATAACAATTTTTCTAGTGGTTGTTGTAGCGACAAATGGTGAAGTTAGCGACGAAAGCGGTATGCGTTAAACTAAACGTACATATGAAATCATTTGTGAAGATAAGGACTTAAATTCCCATTTTGATTATCGTACTAGTTTTACAAATTTATACATGTGTAACGTAAGTTCTGGACAGACTAGATTGTTTTATTAGTAACAATTTTAATAATTCCTATAACGGCTTCAATTTCTAGTAACGGTAATAAACTGAAAAGTATTTCTAGATCACTACGTCACATTAAATTACCTACTATTTCTTTGCCAAAGTTTAAAGGCGACTATAAAGAATGGTTAGAATTTAAAGACACATTTAAATTCAGAAATTAATGACATTCAAAAATTTCATTATCTGCGTGCTTCATTAGAGGATGATGCTGCAATGGTTGTTCAATCTCTTGAGTTTTCATTGGAAAATTACAATGCTGTATGGCAACTTTTAAACTCACGTTTTAATAACCCAAGGTTGCTTGTTCATAATCATCTAAAGTCACTGTTCGAACTTGAACAGATATACAGAGAATCAGCTTAAGGTCTTAGAAATATTGTAGATACCGTTTTAGATCATCTACGCCCATTGGAAACTCAAAACAATCAACAAGCATTGGGACACTTAAATTATACATATATTATCATTAATAAATTTGATAAAACAAGTGTCCGAGAATGGGAAAACCAAAAAACTAATAATGAATTTCCCACCTTGAATGAATTTATTCAATTCATCTAAAATCGCGCAGTTTTCTTACTATCTTAGAATTGATGATTCTAATCAAGATTTAAGGCAATATACATTGTCGTACTCACTTTGGCAGAAATAAAGTAGCCAAAAACAAGTATCCGCCCATCATAATCGAAATGAGTAACAGCAGATTGATTACTTCCAATTTAAATTAAATTCTGAATTTGGTGGTAAACCAATTTCTATACAAAAGATGAAAATGCTATATAATTGGTGTAATTAAAAACTTAAATTAACTTACCCCTGTTGTAGGGAATATAATAAACAAAATTTGCTGCAAAATACCAGCCACATAAAATTAAAAACTTATTATTATGGTATATACGAATAATCAAAATTATGGTGTAAGCAATTTTCACTTCAATCGTCGACTTTTCATTTTTCCAAATATATCAATGTGTTTAGACCCGAAAAACGAACGCCTATCTCCTGAACTCGTTTCTAAACGCAAATTTAGAAAACGCATTTAATTTATTTAAATACATTCACAAAGCATATATACGGAGTATTTAAAAAAAAGAAAGTTACAATCTAAACTTCTTCAACCTTTAGAGTAATCGAGTTACCCAAATACAATCTCTTTCTATTGTACAAACAAACGTTTTATTAAATCCAAGTTATGGTGGAATGAGTCCGATTGGTTCTTTTCTTCTATCTTCTTTATCTATTAATAATTGTCGTTTTCCTTTGAATCTTTTCGAATTATTTACGTCTCAAAAGAGTTGTTGCCTACTGTCTTAGATTTATTAAAAACTGTAAATTAATGAAAGAGAACCACAAAACAAGTGCTTTTTTCAAAAATTGAACTAGATATTTGCTTAAAGGTATTGGATTAGATTAGCTCAAATTATGATTTTTCTACGGCGTTAATATCCAACGTTCTAATATGCAATTGAAGAGTAAACACAATTTATCAGCGCTTTCACCGTTTCTCGATTCTGATAATCTTCTTAGTGTAGGAGGGAGGCTAACTAATGCAACTGCTTCATATAATACACAACATCTTTACTTCTTCTTAGTGGAAAACAGCATTTAGCAAAATTAATTTTTGAACACGAACATAAAGTGTTGTTACACGCAAGCCCTCAACTTCTTTTATCGCATATTCGCAAACTTTTTGGCCTACATCAGAAATTAGTATTGCCAAAAAAACTGTCTTCGATGCTTTCGGTTTAATCCAAAAGACAATGTTTGCAATTATGGCTAATCTTCCAAAAAGACGTGTAAATGTTTTTTCTCCTTTTGACAAAACTGGCGTTAATTATGGTGGACCATTCATTTTAAAAGACAGAAAGGGTTAAGGTGCGATAACGTACAAGGCTTACATTTGTTTGTTTATATGCCATGTTACTAAAGCGGTTCATATTGAACTAGCTTCGAATTTAACAAGTGATGCATTTCTTGCTTGTTTAAGACAAATTGTTGCTCGACGCGGTAAATCTACTAACATTTATTCAGATAATGGAAGTAACTTTGTTGGAGCCCAAAATAAACTAAAAGACCTTTACGAGTTATTAATTAAATCAGACAAAGAAATTGTTACTGAGTGTTCTTCTAATTCAATCGTTTGGCATTTATACCGCCAAACTCACCACATTTCGGTGGTTTGTGGGAAGCTAATATGATTAGCGTAAAAAGACATATGCAGAAAGTCATAGGTGAAAAAAAATTGGTTTATGAAGAGATGACAACTGTATTGGTGCCAATTGAAGAAATACTGAATTCAAGTCCTTTGCATCCGTTATCATTTGATCCTAACGACTTTTTACCTCACCCCTCTTACATTTTTTAATTGGAAGACCAAGCGTTGGCGTACAAAATGTAAATCAAGAAACTATTCCTATGAATCGATTATCAAGATATCAGCTATTGCAGAAGATTCCAATAGCTTTTGGACGAGATGGTCAAGAGATGGCTACCAGGGAGATAAGATATAAATATGTTTTGTCAAAATTTAATAACGTACAAATAATATATAAAATTGTTAAACGTGTTGTTGAAGTAAAAAGTTCTATTAAGTATTTTTGTATGCGAGTCATATTTATCTTAATAACAGTCTACTGCTACAATTGAGCCAACAAAAGGGGAGAATCAGTAATTGAAAATGTGGTTGTGAATGGAGAAGGGTTGAGAAATATTAAAAAAATAAAAGTAAGGGACAAGGGGAATCAGATCACCTACCTTTGGAAGTACTGTTAAATAGAGGAGAACAAGAAATATTAGTAGAATAGGGAGAAGTATGGGGAGAGAAAAAATAAATGTGGACGGAGGATAGTATAGAAAAGTATAGATTGAATATGGAATAATAACAAAAACAGCGGCAGATGTAGAAAAAGAAATAAAAATGATAATTAAAAAAAATGAAAGAAGAAAAATAAGGTACAGAAAAAGAAAAGAAAGAAGGAAGGAATAAAAACTGGTGGAACATTGTGCAGTGCCAGAGCAAAAAAGAATTTAAAAAAGTACAAGAACAGTGTAAAAAGAAAAGAAGAATATAAAATAAAAATAGAAGAAAAGATAAAAATATTAAAAACGAAGGAGATTCTTAATAAAGGGAAAAATAAAGGAAAAAGAAGAAGAGTTGATGTAGACGAGTAAAAATGGAGAGAACGTTGTATTAATTGCTGGAAGGGGAAAAACAATATTCAAACAAAAGTAAACGAAAGGACGAAAGACCGATAAGGTGCAAAATAAAGAAGAATTAAGTAGAAGAAGCACTCATTATAGTAAAAAGAGGAAAATTTACGGGCCAGAAGATGAAAGAAAGACTTGGAATAGTTTTTGCTAAAATCTGGAAATGAGTAGAGGATATTTTTGTAATGGAAATGGGTAATAATAACATGAAACATATGAAGAAGGAATGGGAAGAATTGAGAAGAAAGAAGAATCTTACTAGAAGAAAAGAAGAATGGACGAAACAGGTAATGGAAAGAACGAAAAACTTAAGAAGAGATGGATGGGTAACAGAGGAAAATGAGTTGTCGTTATGTACTGCTGTTTCTAGTTAATTTAATGTAATTATTAGAACCGAATCTTTTCTTAATTGGTAAAAATAAATAACTAGGAATTCTGTGTTACCGATCAGCAGCGCGTAATTTTTAAATTTTGACATTTAAGCAGTGTTTTGTCAATACTTATTATAAAGATACTGTATATTACAAATGTCAGGTAATGTCAGTCCAGATTTATTTTATTGTGATTTTGGCATTGAAATAATAATATCACCAATGGACTATTTCAGTTTGCCAGACAAAGATAATGTTAGTGTGTATGTCTATAAGTTAACATGGATAAGATACATGATGCGCGCGCTTCATGGTTTAGTGATATAAAACTCTCATTTTGGCACTGCTGCGATTATTACCAGGGGTTCGTTCAAATATTGCACACCAGGTGGGAGTGTGCACCTTACGTAGTGTCTGTCAAACGTGTTGGTGGGCGCGTCAATTTGTTGATTCTTATCAACATATACAAACGTGTTAAGAAATGGAAACCATATCTTCGAAAAGTCGTGAAATAATTCACGATGATAGTGGTGACGTTGTATTACATTGGTATCATAACACCCTACAGAATACCAAAACTTTGCTCTAGAATTAGGTTAAGTTAACGTTTCTACAATGTCAATTCATTTAGTGCACATAAGGTGCTTTCTGTTATGCAACTGAATTGACCAAATCTGAGTATCTCAGCTCATTTAAATATAATATAATCGCCTTTCTGAATCCTAACTCAACAACTATCCGTTTTGTAGGCTCGGCGTCACTTAGTGCAATCGGAAAAAGGGGAGTTAGAAGATCTGACTTCTTTTTTAAGCGAGTCGTTAAAGAAGAACGTATCTATAACTGAGTCACCAGGTAGTAAACTGAAACAATCTGATATTCATGCATAAAAGAACGTAGCTATAAGATGCGTTCTTTTTTCCAACTGAAGTGAGCAGCCGTATTTGATCTGAGTATCTCAGCTCAACTCAACTACAGATAAAACTCACTTTACCATTTAGTAAAAAAGAACAGTCCACATCCCTTCCACTCTGAGTCTAATCTCAACAACTTACCTACTTTCTGAGCTTCTTAACGAGGTGGTGCAGTTGGGGTGAGGGGAAGGTAAAAAATCTCACTTTATTTAAAGTGAGTCGTTGACAAAAGAACGCGCACGGGACTGAGTCGCACTGAAGTGAACTGAGCTGATCTGAGAAACGTTATCCTATTTCACATAATCAGCTGTGTGATGTATCAAGTAAATGTTATATAACGTTTACGTTACAAATAGTTACCATATGAACATAACGTAAATATTCGATAACGTAAACGTTATATAACACGACTGAATAATGAAGAAATTTGACCCGCAAACTCGCGAAATTTAGGGTAGCTATCCTCGCAAGAAACCTTGAAACGCAATACATTTTGGTAAATCAAGAGAAAATAAAACCTTTACTGTTTATGTTTATCTCAATACCAATAATTAAAAGTTGTCCTTTGAGAAGCATAAATAAATAATTAATTTAAAAAAATCAAGTTTTACAAAACCAATGAATTTACTGCGTGGAAAACAAACTGAGTCAGCAAAAGCGTTGGTAATAAATAGCATCAGGAAAATAACAGTTCTAGAAAGTCAAACAAAGCAAAACAACTATGAAAACACCGAAAAATAACATCGTTAACCTCGAGTGGATTTCTAGAAAAAAATCTTTATAAGCAAAAGAAAACACTATAAATTAAATTTGTAGAATGCAAATAAAAAATCCATTACAGACTAAAACGAGGGTAACATACAGCACAACCCTCATAAAATACGTCTATTTCAAAACGAAGGTAACAATGTGTAATTAAATTTTTCAATTTTGAAAGATATAGTATAGTATTTCATGAAGGAAATGACCAAAGACTCATTTCCGAATCATATTTAATTTTTTTTCTAGAAGACGAAAATAGAAGATTACTATGGAGAAATGAATAATGGCAACTTTTGTAAATAGTTTCAAAAGCAGTTTGTTACGATAAATGCACGTCTACTGACAATTTCCATGTTTTGTGAATATATATTAATATGTCAACACTGTTTTCCTTAAGTTAAATTTTTCTGAATATATACTCGAAAATCGTGAAGATGTAGGTACACTTTGTTATAACTGCGTTAGCTAATGGTGATAGATTAAAATGGTAGTAAGCCATTTGTTCTGAAGTCATCATAAGGCCAAATTTCTTCATGAATTTGTAGATAAAAAGGTTCGCTTAAAGTGTAAAGTTAACGCAGATAAAGATTTCTTCTTCTATCACCTCGTGGTAGCGGTTATATAAATTTTGTGTTTTACAGTTTCTATGTGTGGTTTATTTATTTCGTCTTCTATACGGGTAACATCACTGAAGTGGTATTCACACTTGTGCATTTTTAGATACGGCATCACTCTGAATTGCTGCAATCTTCATGCAGCAACTCCCATGCGTTCACATTAGTGCATTTTTAAATGCATAGAAAAAATCTCTGTAGGGATTTAATTTTTCACAAATTACAACTATATGTTTGTGTTTAGAAATAGACAAGATTTTATCTTAATAACTTAAAAACAGTGATAACAGTTGTACTCAAAGCGAAATGGAATATGAAGAAATGCTTCTTATTATTATCATTGGTGCAGCTGCATCCCTTTTATTGCCTAAAAATAAAAGGAGATATGGTACCAACTGACATCAACTGACTATTGGCAAGAAATAAATCCCTGCAAAACACTATAGAAATGCAGCATTAAACTGGAACAAAATAGAATGAGTTCTAATAGCGCACTTCAGTTAAAAATTGAAAAAGGACAAAAGAGTCTACCCTAGTTCTTTCTCTTTTCATCAAGGCAGCCGCAATATACTTATGGGTATTTAGTAAAAATTTCCAACACAATGATTACAAAGACTGTTTTAGGAAACGGATAAATAACGAGAAGAGCAACAATAATGAATAAATAACACGAATAAAACGATCCAACCAAACATCAACAATCAACCAGCAATCAACAATTTGTAATTGGTAACATACAGCAAACTGCAGGGATTTCTTGTACTAAATTTAGGGTATTTTCAATGTTTCTAAAAGCATGTTTCCTTAAGCGGGGTTCACATCTATGCATTTCCATGCTGCATTTAAAAACGCTTCAACGATTGCATTTTTTAACGCGCATCTTCGAAAACTGCCAGCATTCACATTAAGGCATTTTCACGCGCATTTACTCCACAAAATTTATTTTTAACCAACTTAATAGTTTTTGACATAACTTTATTTTTGTAATAGTGGTAGAATTGTTGCTTATCTTTATGAAATAACCTCAAGTAAACTTTAAAAAATTAGCTTTTTGCACTTTTGTTTCATAATGGATGTTGACTTAGAAGAAAATTTGTTGCTTTTAATAATTGCTGCAAGTGCTGCATTATTAATGAAAGGGCAGAGAAGATGGTGGGTAAGGCCATGGATTTTAGAACGCGAAGAAAATAATCAAGGAAATACTCATTTATTGCATAAAAATTAGCTATATTGGATAAAGAAAATTATAAAATTTTATCAGGATGAACGAAGACACTTTTAATGAGTTGCTTAATTTAGTCGAACATGACATAGCAAAACAAAATACGATGTTTAGAAATTCAATTTCTACCAGGGACCGATTAAGCATTACATTACGTTATCTTGCCACCGGGAATCCTACAAAAGCCTCTCATTTTCATTTAGAGTTGGTCATTCCACAATTTCTCAAATCATACCTGCAGTATGCAATGCTATATATAACAATTTAAAAACCGAGTATTTGAAGGTAAGATTAAAAACTAGAAAGTGAGTAATTTAATTGTTTATTTGTTTTACTATGGTTTTTAGATACCTACTACAATTCCTGAGTGGCTCAAAATAGCTGAAGATTTTGAAACTAAGTGGAATCTACCACACGTGTTAGGCGCATTAGATGGCAAGCATGTATTAATAAAGGCTCCTGCGAATGCAGGATCAGATTATTTTAATTATAAAGGCACACATAGCATTGTACTCTTGGGGTTGGTGGATGCTAACTATAAATTTATCTATATTGATGTGGGAAGAAATGGTCGTATATCTGATGGGGTGTATTTAAAAATAGTACCCTTGCTACGGCAATACAGAATAATACTCTAAATTTCCCCGATGAAACACCACTACCTGGTCATGTAAAGCGTGTACCTTACGTAATTGTTGCTGATGCAGCCTTTCCACTGTCCTACAATATCTTGAAGCCATTTCCAATCCGAAATATGACAAGAAAACAACGGATATTTAATTATCGATTGAGCAGAGCAAGGAGAGTGGTTGAGAACGCCTTCGGCATACTTACCAATAGATTTCGTGTATTGTTAAATACAATTAATCTAGAACCGCATAAAGCAAAAACAATCACATTAGCATGCATAGTTTTGCACAATTTCCTAAGGTCAAAATGTTCTTATAGACATGATCTGCAAGAAATGAATATTGACCGAAGACTTACTTTTGCATATGGATTGAGTCAGCAATCTGGGAATAGGGCAAATCAATCGGCCTTAAACAATCGGGATGAATTTATGGAGTATGTGAATGGTATTGGGGCAGTTGATTGGCAAAATGAATTGGCATAAAAATTTTGAGTTTTAATAATGTATTACAAAATGTTATATTAGCATAATAAAATTGAATTAGAATTTTATGTATACTGTGCATCCATGAGTTGCATAAAATTGATTTTTATGTTCCTGACTGTTTCCTCATTTTTTATTTTTCTTAACTCAGCAGCAACCGTTCTATGGAGATGTTAAAATGCATTATCTTTATTTCAAAAAATTTCAATTGTTACCTTCCGAATATATCAAACTCGTCATCTTCATTTATTCGTTGCTTTTTCTGACGATACTCTTCCAACGATTGTACCGCTGAGTTTAATAAAGCAGTTACGGCTGTTGAATTATTATATGGTCTTTTAGATGTACTGGGTCTAGAAGGTGGGGTAGAGCTTTGAGGAGATGGTGTGTAATTATCTTCAACAATGTCATCAATGCCATGCCCTTGTAAATCGTTTATAGACCCTTCAAATACAATTTCATCTGCATTGTCGGGATCATTCACGCCCTCCTTAAAATAATTATTTTATAGTAATATTACTACATACAATTCGATCAAAGTCTTACCGGCAATTCATAATTAGTTTCACTGTTGACCACAGGTTCGCTTTCATGAAGAAATTGTAAAGAGTCGAAACACCATAACTTTGGTGTATATGCATCAGAAGATGCACCACTTGCTAAACATTTTTAAGTAATACAACCTCCTTTCCATATTGTGTACGAAGTGTATGAATTTTCCTTGTTATATCATCATTCATTAGTCCTACACATTCGCTGGGGTATTTTTCTATCAACTGCATTCTTATAAAATCCAACGCATCTATTCTTTTTAATCTATTTTTATATTCTTTGGATTTTGTGGTATACAATATCGATTGGGATTCATACAATGTAATTAAATCCTCCACAATACCACGTGGCCAATTAAATACTCGCTTATTAGCAGGCATTTTCCAAAATAGCTCACGACTATAAAATATGTAAATATATATATACACACAAAAACTAGATGCAGCAGACTTTAACCTAACAAAATGAAGTAGTTAGTTAGTTTAATTTTCCGCATCACAAAATTGGTATCGAAAATATCCCTAAAAAAGTCACTAAAAATGCATACAAAAACGCACGAAATTAGAACATGTTCTAATGCCGGCATTTCGAAGCAGCATCAAAAATGCATGTAAAGATGCATAGTGCGTACTCTATTAATGCGCGTTTATTAATGCTGCATGCCAGTTGCAGCATGGAAATGCATAGATGTGAACCCCGCTTTACTGGTAAACAAACAGAGCATTAGGGTAGACTCTTGTCTTTTTTAAAATTTTTAACTGAAGTGCGCTATTGTTTGCATCATGCGTCTTGTGATGCTGCAACTTTAACAATGTGAACCAAGAAATGCACGCCTTTTGATGGTGCAACTAAAAATGCAGCATGATAATGCACAAGTGTATTAATCGTCGCTAACTTCACCACTTACCGCTACAACAACCACTAGATAAATTTCTTATTATAAACTTGTCGATCAATCATTTTATCGATAGTATGGCAGAAACAAGAATAACATGCCAAATGTGTTTCTTGAAAAAATTAAGGAGAAACCCCTCTTCATTCCGTAAGTAACGATTCAATGCTGGACCCGAAGCTACCGAACTTTGTAAGTATAAGATTCTGAATAATTTATTTATTCAATTGAATTACATTAAAGGATTTGGGCATCGTTGAAAATCTAGTTGTGTGCAACATATGCAGGCACGAAACTGAAAGTCAACCACAATCGCATCATCTTAATGAAGAAAGAATTATAGACGAGTTTGTTGATAGTGCGATTAACAATGAAGAGACTATTAAAGACGAATATGTATTATTCAACACGGATATACCTGTCAGCGTTGACGAATCTACATCATCAGATGTTTTGTTTAACTACGACAGTTGTAATTATGCTACTAATGATGAACAAAATTTAACTAATCACTCTGTTAAATTCAATCTGTGTAATTATAATACTTTTAATAATTCATCATTAGACTTCCACAAAGGAATACATCGTAGCCTTAGGTCAGATGAGAATGTACGTCAATGTCACTATTGCAGTTACCAGACTAAAAGCAAGACAATTTTGGACTTTCATGTCATAATCCATAAGAAACTGTTGACGCACGCTAATGAAAAAACGTTTAAATGTAATTTTTGTGATTATTGTAGTAGTGACCGTAGAAGCTTGAAAAAGCATTTGTACAAACACATGGACGAGTGGCCTTTCAGATGTGATCAGTGTGATTATAAAACTCACACTAAATCTCTATTGTATCATCACAAGAGAAGTCATTCCATAATAAACAAGGTTATGGAGAGACATACTTAGCGCTTTCCATTTGATAGTGATTGACCAGATTGATGGTCCAAACTAATTCTTATCGTACAACGTTTATTTTGAACGGTTGGTATAATCATTAAATTGGAGTACAGGAGACGGCGCTTTATATTTTTAACCAGAAATACATCATCTCCCCCGGAATTTATAAGGCCCAGATGATTCTATATTTGCATATGAACTTCCCGAAGTTGACGATACGTGTTACATTATTATAATATTTTAGTTTCCTGTTATTTTCACACCTAAAGCCTAGTTTTCACAGATACGAATTTCGCAATTTTTATCCGAAAAAACATGGCGATTCGATACCGTCGGAATTTCGTAAAAAACCGTTTTCACAGATACGATTTTAATAGTGACTTTTGTGTTTTACAGTTTTGTAGTTTTAGTAAACTTCAATCAATTATGGTTGTTAACGCCGCGTACATGACATTGACACAAACATTGAGCTCTAGAATTGTGACTGTTGTCCCTCGTATGGAAAATCTTCGTAATTATGGGGGACACTAAATTTAACTAGTATAGTAGTATTTCAAATAACTCTTTATTCGTTGGCAAATAATTAAAATTGCTATCTTGATCAGTTTAACGAGATTGTAATAATCTCTGAAGTTTCTTGTTCAGAAAAATATCCCGTACCGACATTCTTTCTTTTTGTATTTTCTTTTACCGATATTTGTTTTTTTACAAATATACAGTAAATATAAATTACGAAGATTGTTTCTTGCGATACACTGCAATCTCTAATATTTTAGAATAATAATAACAGAGAAAACAACATAAAAAAGAGAGAAATACAATTTCGCATCCGAAGTTCGGACCGAGTTAAAATCATTTTAATATTTCCCGAAGCCATGTTTTTTCGGACAAAAATTGCGAAGTTCGTATCTGTGAAAACTTGGCTTATCACTCAATTTCAAATTAAAGATTAATTCAAACAAACTGAATAGTATATCATAGTAATATTTATACAAATGAAATATTAAAAACTTTTAAAACATATTTTTAAATTATTGCGTTGTTTCGTCGTGTGGTAACATTATTTCGCGATATTCAATCCATGACGAAACCGGAAAGCCAACGCATAACGCCATCTATCCGTGACTGAAGGAAACATTAACACATATAGAGAATCTACTGCTTGTATCTATGAGACATTCTACATTCCGGGGGAGATGATTTATTTCTGCTTAAACTTATTAGATAACAAGAAGTATAAATAATTGCTTGGATACATAACAAGTGTTACGTACCCAAACTCACTGAATTGGAACTGTTCAACAAATTTTGCAAATGCAACACCCCTACTCACACCTCTGTCACTGTTTCACCTCTGTTTCATCACCACACTGTACAGGTTGATACTGATCTTCTGGGACACCATACATAACACTTACATCACAATACAATATTTATTTTAAAATGTACCATACGATTAAATAAACACCTCTATCAAATACAACCGCACATAAGTATTTATGCAGTAATTTGAGAAAATGATTCAATTCGCTTGTTCTGTAAAGGGTTTATAGAGGACATTAAAATAAACAACCTTTTTAAGTAAAACTTTTATGTTAGACAAATAGTTACGCCGAAACGGTGCGGCGCCCCGAAGTCAAAAACTAATGAATTTTATTCAAATGTTGTGTAAAGTAAGGTATATTAACCCGATACAAGTTTAATAAAAACTAATATTGAAAATGGCGGAGTAAAAAATTCTTTCAGAGGAACAACTTCATGTAGGCACGTTTGATATTTCAAGACAACGGCAGCCATGTTTAAAAGCTAGAAATTCAGCGTCGTATTTAGAAATTTCAATTGCATCAATATAAAATTGTTATACGGCGTGGTCAAATTTCCAAATAAATTCAAGGATTTTGTATAATATACATTTAAATGATTAAATATATAGTAGCACTATCGTCTAAAGTTTCCAAAGTGTGGGCATATTGTTAGATATGAATGTTTATTTCAAATTCGAATAAGACGCCTTTGATCTATTCTTAAAACACGGCGACTACCAATGCCCGCACCATTCCCTTCCAAGAGAGTTGTTCTTCTGAATAATATCCGTACTCTGTGTCACTGAACATATTGCGGTGATTGCAATTTGGTGTTTAATAAAATAAATTCCATATTGAACATGAGACTAATAATTTTAATTCTGTAATTAACCTCAGGATCTTGGGTTCATAAATAACATGCGTGGTTTGTGTCTTTATAACAACATTTTAATATAATAAAAAATCGAACGTACTGGTGTCCACACGTTATATTTAGATTTTTTGAGAAAAATTACAATATATACGGGGTGCGACATTAGTGTGAGGAAGCTCGATATATCCGTTATTATAAAAATATCAAAAATGTATTTAAATATAAGTTTTAGATATACTTGAGCTACATGTTTTAAAATTATTTACAAATATACAGTGTGTTTCATTTCTTGTGTGTAGCGCAAAATTATGTTTTTTTAAAAGGAACACCTTTATATTATTATGAATTTGAATTGCGCTTACTTTACCCATCACGGCAATATAAGGGTTTAATATATGTTACACAGAGTACTTTAAGAGATATTGCCATTTAGAACCTAAAAAAGTGTTGTATTCAACACCCGGTATCTCTTAAATTAAACAAAAGAAAAAATAGTTTCTACCTGTACGAATTTCATTACTCGGTGACATCATTTTCTTAATTTTTTTAAATAGAACATCTTGTATTTTATATCATCATAAGAAAGTTAATTAAGTGTACTTTTAATTTTATTAAGCATTCTCTATACTTAAATTTAATAATTACCGAGATATTTCGTGTTTAAGTTTACTTTTGGATTTTCTGTAAATAACACCAGAAATATATCATCTCCACCGGAATGTAGAACGTCCCATAGATACAAGCAATAGATTCTCTATACGTGTTAGTGTTTTCATCAGTCACCGTTAGATAGCGTTATGAGTTGGCTTTCCGGTTTCGTCATTGATTGAATATCGCGAAATAATTTTGCCACACGACGGAACAACACAATAATTTAAAAATAGATTATTTTAAGTTTTTATATACTATCTAGTTGTACTATTGAGTTTGATTGAATTAATCTTTAATTGCTATCTGCAACTTCGGGAAGTTCATATGCAAATATAGAATCATCTGGATGTTATACATTTCCCGGGAGATGATGTATTTCTGATAACATTCGTTGTAACACTGTACAATGTACATCAAAACTGTGATAAGATTTAAATTTCTCATGCTGAAAAACTGCTGAATACCAAATTTCGTTAAAATCGTGTTTTTATTAAGGGAAATATTACAAAAAAACTTTTCAAAAATTATAACTTTGACACCCTTTGACTTTCTTTTGCATGCACATTTGTACTGGGGTAAGTTAGGTTAAATCGAGTTATTCTTAACCCTAGAATATGTGGTTTAATTTATGACCTACTTTTTTGTTACACCCTGTATATTCACAGTACTGATGACTGCTTTTTCAAACAATATTAATGAATTATTATCTGTAATATTTAATTCAGTATATATATTAACTTATACATAAATAACGAAGGATACATTTAAAATTATTTGTGGTGAGGTGGAATTAAACACACCTAGTCAATAGGCACTCATTTTAATAGTAAAAGTTAATAAACTTAATTAATTAAAATATTACAGATAATAATTAATTAATATTGTTTGAAAAAGCAGTCATCAGTACTGTGAATTACAAAATATTGATCGATTTTATACACTACAATGCGCTGGCTTTCACGTTGCGCTGGTTTGCTACGTTTTTTCAAATTAAAATAACTACCTCAAGTTTTACGGCGCGTTTTATTGAAATTTAAAAAGTAACATTACATAATATCATCGTTTATATAAAGTCCATTCGTTTGACTTATTCCGATGACGTCATGTACGAATTAAATCACGAAATGACCGTCGTCTTCGTAGTTTATTTTGGTCTTTTATTTACAAATGACATTGTTGTTGGTATTAAAACTGTTCCTACAAAGAAACGAAATTTGTTGTTGATGTTATCCTTATTGGTTACTTGAGTTAATAAGAAACACATAAAATGACACTCTTGAAATAATACGTTAGCTAACACTGTAGACGTTGTATTCAATAAATAAAAAAGGATAACCATACGTGTGCACTTGATTCATCGATCAATCGGGACAAATAAAACGAATGAAATATACATGTGCAAACATAATTACGGAATTATACAACTTTATTCTTCGAAATTCAAATCACTACCGTCCTTAAGATTAATTATTAATGGTATTTTATCTTCTTGATCAAATCTTATTTCTCTGTTTTCCTCGTCCTCGGGAGAAACTCGATTGAATCCTTTCTTCCACATTTCTATGCATTTTCTCTGTCCCATCCTTCTTCTCCAACGTGTTTGTTATAGTACTGCTTGATGAGAGAAGGTAAAAGAGAATTCCGAAATGCACTAGAGAGATGCACAACTTTAACGTCCGAGTGATTACTCGTACATCGGGTTTGTGCTGTTATCTTCACAGACGGGTAGTTGTTGATATTTTAAGATAGAAGTGTACACCATTCGTAATACGAGATATCCCCAAAGACCCCTTCATTTTGATTAGACGGTTAATAGTTATACATGGAACTGCGTTGGTTATCCGAGATTAAATCGTAAAGATGGTAGGCGAAATAAATGAACCACACATATAAACTGTAATTAGAAGACACACAAATTTATATAACCGCTACCACGAGGTGATAGAAAAAGAAATCTTTATCTGCGTTAACTTTACACTTTATGCGAACCTTTTCATCCACAAATTCATGAAGAAATTTCGTCTTATGATGACTTCAGAATAAATGGCTTACTATTATTTTAATCTATCACCATTAGCTAACGCAGTTATAACAAAATGTACATCTTCACGATTTTCGTAGCGTATCTTCAGAAAATTTAACTTAAGGAAAACAGTGTTGACACATAATATATATTCATAAAACATGGAAATTGTCAGTCGATTGTGTATTTATCGTAACAAACTGCTCTTGAAACTATTTACAAAAGTTGCCCTTATTCATTTCTCCATGGTAATCTTCATTTTTCATCTTCTAAGAAAAAAATTAAGGATAATTCGGAAATGAGCCTTTGGTCATTTCCTTCATGAAATACTATACTATATCTTTAAAAATTGAAAAATTTAATTATACATTGTTACCTTCGTTTTGGCATAGACGTATTTTATGAGGGTTGTGCTGTATATTACCTTCGTTTTAGTCTGTAATGGATTTTTTATTTGCATTCTATAAATTTAATTTATAGTGTTTTCTTTACTTATAAACATTATAAAAATCCACTCGATGTTAACGATGTTATTTTTTGGTGTTTTCGTAGTTGTTTTGCTTTGTTTGCCTTTCTAGAACTGTTATTTTTCCTGATGCTATTTATTACCAACGCTTTTGCTAACTCAGTTTATTTTCCACGCAGTAAATTCATTGGTTATGTAAAACTTGATTTTTTTTAAATTAATTATTTATATATTCTTCACAAAGGACAACTTTTAATTATTGGTATGTAGATAAACATAAACAGTAAAGATTTTATTTTTTCTTGATTTACCAAAATGTGATAGTTGTGTATTGCGTTTCAAGGTCTCATGCGAGGGTAGGTACCCTAAATTTTGCGAGTTTGCGGGTCAAATTTCTTCATATTCAGCCGTGTTATATAACGTTTACGTTATATTCATATGGTAACTATTTGGTAACGTAAACGTTATATAACATTCACACGGCTGATTATGTGGAATAAGATAACGTTTCGTACGGCATTTTAAGTAACGACCTTTTTCGCCTAAATGTTCGGATTTTTCTATAAATTTCCAGTACAGTCTTCTATTGGTTGATTTGTAATTGAAAAAAATAGAATCTACGACGACCCATTTTGAAAAGTTTTGAATTTTTTTAAAGCATAAACGAGTCTTTCTCAAGACATTCCTAAAAGTCTTATCGTTAATCCATTCCTTTGTTTTGTGGAAGTTTGTCCCTTCGCATCCTGTTGCAAACTACTTCGTGTATCAGCCCGAAGTTGCCAGATAGTATCAAAGTGACTTTCGTTAATTAATTAAAGGCTTTAAATTGCTTTATTTCGCTGTGTAAAAATTATTTGATGCAACCTGTGCCTGTGCGTTTATTAACCTTTTCGTTAAGTACAAGAGTAGGGGAAAGAAATTTTACATAGAATCGGGGGCCGCCACAGAAAACACTTACGGGTCTGACTTTAGAGAGGATGTGACATCAATCTATAACCATGGTCTTTTAGTTTGTCGACGTCTTGCGCGGAAAAGTTGGACCTTTATCAAGACATGTGAAAGATAATGGTAAACTGTAAGTATATAGTTAAGATTAATACTAAATCTAAGTGGGATTAGGCCCAGTTGCACCAAACTCGGCTACATTTAATCGTAGGTTAAAAACAATAGTATCCAAGGATTAAACATAGTAACGATTGTTTTTAACCTACGGTTAAATTTAACCGAGGTTGGTACAACTGCCCCAATATACAATAAATTAACAAAAATAGCGTCACAATGATAAAAAACAAGCGTTCTATTCGGACGAAGTAACATGTAAATATAGCAGAACAAGTTATATGAGAACTGACGTTCCATAAATGTAGCCTCCAACCATTATTAACATAATTTTTGGTATATTGATTAAGAGTGTTATCGAACAAGATGTTGTCAGATGTATTAAAAACTATGCAACAAACGTCAAAATCAGATCAGATTCTTTCTTTCATAGCAACCGATTATGTTTATATTTCGGCTATACCCTTATGTATTGTTTTATGATCACTGTCAAAACCCATTGCTTTCCTGAAATATAGGAAAAATTTTTCCCCATCCACAAAAGTGATGTTCCTAATAATTGCAACAATTATCGCCCGATTGGCATATTAAACAATGTTCACCAAAGTTTTCGAAATGTTGTTATACAGCATAATTTATCAAAGTATTTTTCAAGATATTTCGTCTAATCAACATGGTTTTCAGCTCCGTTATTCTACCACGACCAATCGTGCTTGTTTTTCATAATTTAATAACAACTCAACCCACAAGACCAAGTAGAGATTGTTTATTTGGGTATAGCTAAGGTCTTTGATCATATTCCACACAACATTCTTCTTGTTAAAATGAAGACCTATGTTTCTAATAGCTCACTACGGTTATTCTTTCGCTCATATCTTATCAGTCACCACCAATATGTAACATTTAACAGTTATTCATCTCGCTCGATATTCTCCAATTCTAAAGTTCCTCAAGTGTCAAATTAACAGGCTCTGATCTGATCATACTCATTTTATTGAAGACGGTATTAGTCAATGAGATAGACAGCAAACCCACTTGTTTTATGAACTATCTAAAAGGCAAATCTCTATGAAGCATACTTATTGGCATTATCACCAATTAATTCGTTCTCCAACTTTAAATTTTTAATGCCAAAACATCAAAAACTTGCATATGAAACGTTATTCGAAGAGAATATTGCTGTTTTTAAATAATTATTTACCATCTAAAATAGCGTTACTTATAAAAATGTAATTAGTATTATGTATATTGTTTAAGTTTATTTATTTCATCTCTCTCTCTCTCTCTGCTCTCTCTCTAAACAATAACAAGTATCTAAATTAAGATGGTGGTATAAAGGTATAAGATATTTGTTTCAACTAGATAACATAGATGATATAACATAAAAACTGTTAGTCAATAGCGGGAATGAGCAAATGCGCTAAAAAGAGAGATAGATTTACGTTGAAAAAAGTGAGATTTACCTGTTGGAACACGATAGACCATCGGTTAAAAGCTATGCGGGTTCAAGAACACTGCTATTTTATAACCTTTTTATACAATATCTAAAAGAATAACGCTGATAGATATGTGTTTTTCTGTATGATTCTACATCGCCTTTTTTTTACAGTATGAAGTAAGCATCAGTAAAGACCCAAAATCAGCATACACCGAAAAGGTTATCTTATTTTTTTTAATATCTTCAAATTTTAAATTGTTTAGTTGATTAAACACTGGGAGTAACTTTTTCAACGTGTATTTTGCGGATATATTGATTAATGTTCGCTTATCACTGTTGATGAGCTGTAACTTATGTGATATTTACCATATAAAACCAGCATTTTAGGAAAAAGATAACAAATTTACATTTTCATAGTTGGATTTCCCACTACCTCGCAGCCTTACAATATACGCATACTTAAAAAATGTTGAGCCAAATAAGTTTAAAAATGCAGTAACGTAACAATTCTTAACAGTGAACTCCTAATAGTAATTTATATTAATTGCAGCTTCCTAATTAATTATCGGGTCTTCTTGTAGAAGTCTGATTTTGAAGGATGAGTCGTCAATCTATAACCATGGTGTTTTAGTTTGCAAACGTTTCGATCGGAAAAGTTAAGTCTTTATCGTGGCATGTGAAAGATAATGGTAAACTGGATGACTGTTCTTATCACAAAATCTGGTAAGCATAAAGGTTAACATTAATACCAAATCTAAGTGGGCTAAATACAATAAATTAACAAAAATAGCGTCGTAATGATAAAAATACAAACGTTCTATTCGGACGAAGTAATATGTAAATGTAGCGAAACAAGTGTATATGAGAGAACCTACCATAAATTTAACCTCCAACCTTTATTAGATAATATAATTTTGGGCAATTCTACCTGTCTAGGACTTGCGTGCTCGCATAAATTGTATTCCTTTTCTTATTTTAAATGAATCACAATATAGTAGATGATGTACACAATTATCCATTTTTCTTATAATGGTTGTAACAATATCTCCACCATTATACAAAACAGTATGGTATTATATAGTAAAAATGAAATAATAACTTTAGAAGAGAGACCGCAAAATTCAACCCTGTTCATCCGCTTTCTAACGCAGGTATCGAACGGACTTAACTAGCTAGTTTTTTTTAACTATAATTGAACGATACGTTTAGATTTTACAGTCAACTATAACCCTTTATTAAAGGCCAACCGCATTTTTTTAGATACACCCTTCATGTGTCAAGAGAGATAAACAAATACGATAGAAAAGGATAACGCTGCAAGTTCACACAAGAATTTTTGGATAAACGTCTCAAACACCTGGCATATCGATGTTTACAATAGAACGCTTTTGATTATAATTAACACAATTACATAATTGACATTCAGTTTGAACACTCATTGTAATCAAAATAATAACATTTATTTCCACCCTATCGATATTGAAAGTACACGGGCGGTGGTACAAGGATCAGAATACAAACCATTGAACAATCACTCATTACGTGTAATTAGCGGTTTTAATTAGCAATTATTCAATTACATACACGCCATCTTGGACGGGTGTGGTTTCTTGCAAGAAGGTCATCTTACTTCATCAGGGGGCGGCGGAAAGGGTTGAAGCAATTACACCCTCCGGAAGTACCGAGAGTAATTGAAAAATGCACAAAGCATGCACACATGTAGGTACTGCATGTACCACAATAACCACTTTTTGCACTTGCAAGTACACGCCGTGTACTTAGCGCAATTGCGTGTACAGAGAGTATGTAATACTTCATCAAGGGGGCGGCGAAAAGGGTTGAAGCAATTACACCCTCAATAAGTACCGAAAGTAATTGAAAAATGCACAAAGCATGCACACACCTACGTACCGCATGTACCAGCACAACCACTCTTCGCACTTGCAAGTACACGCCGTGTACTTAACGCATTTGCGTGTACAGAGAGTATGCAATTTTGCCCCACCCAATTACACCCTCACCAAGTACCGAGAGTAATTGAAAAATGTACAAAGCATGCACACATGTAGGTACTGCATGTATCGCCACAACCACTCTTCGTACTTGCAAGTACACGCCGTGTACTTCGCGCAATTGCGTGTACAGTGAGTATGTACATCGATTATGTGATTTTGAATTTTCATTGTCACCTAATTATACAAAAGACATTATTTATGAAAATCATATGCCGGAGGAGCGCGCAAATAAACTACGTTTTCAAATATTTTTTAACAAAGCCACATCCTCGTCAAAATGGGTGTAAATATGTGTAATTAGCGATTTTAATTAGCCGAGATTATTTTAATATGATACTACTTTTAAACGATTAAAAATTAACAGATGTGTGTTAGAACACTACAACCTTATGCTGATGGGACTTTTCTACCTGCCCTCCTCTGAGGGTCTTGCTACCTGCCCCGCATTCTTTCCCGTCTGCATAATTAGCATAATGTACCGAGCTCAATTACTTCATGTACTCGCGTATGCAGGCGATTCGAGATTTTTATAAACAATAATTATTACTTTCAAAAAGGTACGTCTTAGAAAGTATCCCTCTTGGTCGACTTCTGGTAAACGGAGGCTGGAAGTTCTTCACCAAGTCATCTTCGTTTGGCGCCCCTTGAATTTTGACGACCCAACTATACAACCTTTTTGATACAACTCAGGTTAATTCACGAAAGTAGATTTATGTCGGACCACGCCTTTCCCCCTCTGAGCTACGTCTATCGTTGTACACGTAACAATAATAACTACTTCAATATTATGTGTACTCTATAATAGATGGAGGTGGAAAAAGTAATCAACTCAGTAGGTTGTAATCGCCGAAGTTTCGCCCACCGCGTTGTGTGGGCTTTATCACACACATTCATCTTTTGTACTTAAGTGCTGTTGCTGTGTGTTATTTATATAAATTTTGATCAAACTACATTTTTTTAAGTTTTAATTGTTATTTATTAAAAAATTTTTAAATTTACTTATCCATCTATTGATGAATTTTATTAGTGAATTGACTACCAACTAGTTTCTGTAATCAGCCTTGATAAAGCCCACACAACGGTTGGCGAAACGTCGGCGAGTACAACCTACTGAGTTGAGTATTCTTCCCACCTGCACCTAGAAGGGCTCTTATAGAGTACAAATAATATTAGAAAAGTTTTTCGAGGCAACTTTACCTAAATAATAACTACATTTAATACTTTTTAACATGTTCCATACCATATCGAATGTTCGATACCATCCTTTAATCGAGTTATTGGTTTCTGGTATGCTTGTATGTATAATTTTAGATTACAAACGTGTCTAACAATAAATAATGTAATTATTTATAGATTTTAAATTAAATATTTTACTCTTTGTTACAAATAAGATTTCCTAGTTAAATACCTACTGATTGAATACAAATTCTAGTCGAAAACTCGTTTTGGAAATTAATTCAAAATTTAAAAATACAGCTACGTATTATAAACTGTATTTAAACGTAAACCACCAACGAAAAACAACCTAAAAATTTGAATTATAAAAATTTTTGCTCGTATATTATAAAATGTTTAAAAAAACAAACAATATAAAAAATCTATACCTCAAACGACGTATACACGTATTGTAAATGTAAAACTTTGTAAAAAAAACATTAATTTTTGTTGTTAAGTGAAAATAATCACGACCAATAGATGGCACTCCAAAATGACATTTTTACTATGTCGGGATCATACGTCACTTTTGACAAAATAAACCCCTTTGAACTTTGACAAATATAAGGTTAGAATTACACGAGATATTCAATTACAGCTATCACCACCAGAGGTAACCCACTTTGCTGATTATTCCCAATTAATTTTTACAAACATGTTGCGAGATTCGAAAGGAGGACCGCATGTACGAAAAAGACGGCGATTCTATACACACGACCACTGCAGATTATTCACTCTTTTTAATGGATAAATATTGTGATGATATGAGGCTGTAATCTTTATGAGAAATTAATTTAGAATTTTGATATTAACTTTTACCTTCACTACATCCATATAACTTGGCTCAATCAAATCTCAGAGGTTTCTTTTAATGAGTACAATTTTGTATGTGCGTAATTTACCTTTTTAAATTTAATAATAATTCTCTGTACTTTACCAGGAATAATAATTATTTTTCTTCTTTTAGAATAACAATCTGAACTAACTCTCACGATGTTACTATTAAATATAACCACACAGTAAGCAACAATACAAATTTTTATTTACACATTTGCAACAGATGTTTTATTTGTATGCGACTAATTAATTTACAAGAGTTCAACTAAAACTACACTAAATCACTACAAATTTTATAACTAACCTTGGGTCATCAATACAGGTACGTGACTTAATGTTTTCTTTCTGGCTCTCTGTCGTATTTTGCAGGTTATTTCGTTTCGATCTTGATCTTGCTGTCTGGCCTGTAACTGCTAGCCTTGTTTCAATTCAATTCAATTTATTTGTCATATAATATATTAACAAACGATTCGACTTCTCTTTACAAATTTACAATTTTTATAATAACAAAACAAACCGAAAAACAACAACAAAAAATAACTCTCCCTAATTCTTTTCTTCACTCTATTCTTATTATTACCCTTTCTCTTCTTTTATCCATTTTCTTTTTACCATCAGCTTCTTCATCCATTCAATACCTCCCCTTTCTCTCCCAGCTACACTCTTCTCCCTCTTTCCTCGTTTATTTTATTCGGTGCACTCGTATTGATTTTTACGTAACGTTTTTTTTGTTTTATATAATTTTTTATATAATTAGCCGTCGTTCTTTCAGCACGGTCTGATACGGAAGAGAGTTTAGCATCGCTTTGCGCCCTTATTTGTTATTTTTCATATCATGGCCAACTAACTTGTTTCTTTAAATTCAAATTTTATTTAAGTTTGCAACCTTTCGTACCGCCATCTAATGGTACTTTTCCTCAATTACACTTAATCCAGCTAGTTCTCTGCTATTCATTTTCCAGAGTTAATTGCTTTTACGTTAATTAAATAGCAAACCAATCCGTTATTCTCCCATTGTATGGGTTTTACGTGAAATTTCTGCGAATAAATTTATCGGGTGTTAAACTTTCGCATTATCATAACCTTTATAGCGATTAGCGTTTTTCTTAATTATTTTGGCTTTATTACTTTCGCAGACTGTTATTGGCATTGAATTAGGTTTCTACACCACTTTTGGGTTACAAACACATAGTCTCACACACGCACATTGTTTTATTAATTTCCTATTTGATTATATGACCAATGACCTTGAAAATACATAATTTTTCAAAAACTATTACTAACTCTATTTTAATCTAGGGTTTGGTGCTGGATTTGATCTTTGGAGCTGCTTTTTGGATCATAACTAATTGATTTTGACAAGCAAACATGGATATTTTATAAACGAATGATGCATCCATTTAATCTATTGGAATTATTAATTAATAAAATAAATCTATGTCAGCCAATACTTATATTTTTTAAATTGTAACCGGTTTCGATTTTATAATTAAATTAAAATCATCTTCGGACAAAATCTGTACAAAAATAAAAACGCTAACAATAATAATAAATTAATCTTATACTTACATTCAAAAATTAATTCTTTTTTTGAAAAAGATAATGTCAAATTGACATAAAATTATTATTTTTTAAAAGTAAGTAAAGGTGGCGCAAAAGGAAGATAACTAAATTTGGCAGAATGTTTTAATTTTTGTAGTTTAAACAAAGTTCGAAAAGGTTAATTTGATTATTAATTAATGAGTTTGGATTTGTGGTGTGAATATAAATATTTTCGAGTATATCTAAAATGTGTTTATTGTTATTATTAACATTAAAGGGATGAATAAGTTGTTGATTTTTAACTGAGTGTTTTTCTGTAATAACATGATAAGCAAAAGTAGATTTTATGGAAATTGGGTTATTATTATATTTTTCTGGTTTTTCTATATATCGCAAGTGTTCTTTAAGTCTTATTTTAAAATTTCTGGATGTTTTGCCAATATAAAATTTATCACAAGAACAAGTAAGTTGATAAATACCACTTTTGTCATTTAATTCTAAACAATTATAAAAAGACGAGAAAATATTATTAAGGTTAAATTTAGTAGAGAAACTAATTTTGTGTTTAATATGTTTTCTTAATTTGTTTATTTTGTTAGAAAAGAAATAATAATAAGGAATAGAAATGTATTTAAATTCTAATTTATTATCAATAGGTGAAAGTGTAGTATAAGATTTTAAATGATGTTTGTACAATATTTTTTTATATAAATTGTTAATTAAATCAAAAGGGTAATTATTTAATTTAGCTATATTAAAAACCTATTAAAAAGAAAATGAAAAGAAGAAATTTTATGTGAAATAGGATGACAAGAATCAAAAGGTATAATTTGTGGTGTTGTGGTAGGTTTTCTATATATCAAAAGAGAAAATATTATTATTTTGTAATGTAATGGAAAGATCTAAAAAATTAATTTTATTGTTAATTGAAAGTTCAAAAGTAAATTTAATTCTGTTGTGTAAATTGTTAAGGAAATTAAGAAAATATTGACATCATTTAAAGATCCTTAAAAATACAGAAAATATCATCAACATATCTTTTCCATAATATTATGTTTTTTAAAAGAACATTTTTAAAAACAAAATTAGTTTCTAAATTATCTAAGAAAATTTCTGCTAAAACAGGAGATAACGGAGAACCCATAGGTAAACGTTGTTCTTGTTTATAGAAAATATTTTGAAAAGTAAAGAATTGATTTTTGAGAATTTGCTGAATGAACATCCTGTTATGCCTACTAATTTAAACTATTATTCTCAAACAGTCAGACTATAGTAATAATAATAATAGTCAATTTGATTCTGATTCAGTAAAAATACACTTTTTGTTCACTGACATGTACTATCAGGTGTTGTTTTAAAGATTCAGAAAATTTACTGCTAAAGTCGCATATTTTGCATTTTATGAAAATTAGATATAATGTGCATTCACAAGGAAACGGTCATTCAGCTGAATGTTTCATTAAATGCAGATTCAAGCTCTTTGAAATTTTGTAACGCTTATTACACAGATTGCATTGAAACGGTTTTTCTTCAGAGTGAGTAATTTTGTGCCTTCGCAAATTAATTTTGGCGGTAGTTTTAAAATCACATTCATCACAAGTAAACGGTCGTTCACCTGAATGTTTTATCAAGTGCAGTTTTAAATTGTTTGAAAAGTAGCAGCGATAATCGCACAAATTACATTTAAACTTTTTTTCATTAGAGTGGATAATTATGTGGTTCAGCAAATTTCTCTTGGCGGCAGTTTTAAAGCCGCATTTATCACAAGTAAACAGTCGTTCACCTGAATGTTTTAACAAGTGCAGTTTTAAATTGTTTGGAAAGTAGCAACGATAATCGCACAAATTACATTTAAACTTTTTTTCATTAGAGTGGATAATTTTATGGTTCTGCAAATTTCTCTTGGCGGCAGTTTTGAAGTCGCATTTATCACAACTAAACGGTCGTTCACCCGAATGTTTCATCAAGTGAGTTTTTAAATTCTTCGAAAAATTGCAACGAAAATTACACAGTTTGCATTGAAACGGTTTTTCTTTGGAGTGGATAATTTTGTGGTTCTGCAAATGACTATTGGTGGTAGTTTTAAAGTTGCATTTATCACAAGTAAACGGTCGTTCACCTGAATGTCTCATCAAGTGCACTTTAAAATTGCTTAAAAACTTGGTACGATAATCGCACAGTTTACAATTAAATGGTTTGTCGTCAGTGTGACTTTTCCTGTGAGATTTCATATAGGCTTTGTTTTTAGATTTGTAGTCGCATTTATTACAGGTGAAAAATCCATCATCAGTATGAATTCTTTTATGTTTCGTCAAATTAGTTTTGGTGTTGCATACGTATTTGCACTTATTACAACTAAAAGAAACCCAACTTTTAGTTCGTTTCTTATAATACCTTGGGTTAGTATTTAAGCATTGTATCCGATTACTAACTTTTGAATGGTTTTTTAAATCAACAATATTTTTGTGCGTTTTCATCATATGAGATTTTAAACCATTTTTAGAGTATGTTCTAAAACTGCACATTTCGCACAAGAATTGACTGATATTTGTATGAGTCTTCAAATGAAATTTCAAATTAAATTTGCTGATAGTCTGATAACCGCAATCGTGACATTCAAATGAAGAATTACTGGCTTGCGATACCTGTTGATAACCTCCTTCATTTAAATTAAATTGTGCACCAATATGTGAAGTCATATGTTCATCTAAAGAATGACCTTCTATGCAAGTGTAATTACAAATATTACATTGTAAAGATCCAATCATATAGTGTATTTGTTTATGATTTTTTAAAGTTGAATTATCAGAAGTTGTGTAACTACACTGATCACATGTCAAACGGTGGGTGAAAACATGATCGGATAATTTTTTTTGGTTATTAGTGCCATAATTACATTGATAACAATAAAAAATGTTTACCAAAGTACTTTCTTCAATAATCGAAGGAATGTCAGTGTTAAATAACAAGCAATCATCACTGATAATCTCTTCAGTCTTAATTCCATCGTCAAGAAGCTCCTGTTTCATTTCTTCTTTAACCTGACGTGGATATAATTTGTGGACTGCATCGATCTCTACTTTACATTTGTAAGACGCGACTGGGTTGTCGATGATGGTCAGATCCTTCAATAAAATTAAGGAATGCAATTGAACACTTAGTAATGCGACTCTTACTTGTTCGGTAGTTCCCTCCGATAACTTCGGCATGATATCGTTGTTTACTTCAAATTTTGGTTCTTGCTTAATTTTTCCTAAACTTTTGCATGTAATTTCGGACATCGTTTTTAAATTCTGAGAAACAGCATAGAAATCACAATCAAACATTTGTCATCCGCCATTTGCAATAATCCAGTGGCGGATCATGCGACGCCCACTTGTCTTAAACAATAAAACTACAATTTTAAAAACTTTAACTCTACCTTGACGTGGATTTTGATCCATTCCACTCAATAAACATACAGTAACGTAACAAACAAAAAATACTAGAAAACAGCACCAAAAAACTTTACTCGGTTTGCTGATTATGATAGCTTAGCTATTGATACACGTGTCCGAGTAAAGTTTTTTGGTGCAGATTTTAGTGTTTTTCTGTTTGTTAAATAGACGCTGCAGTTTAGTGTTTCATTGCTTTGATACAGTAACGTACTATCTGAATCAAGAAAGATGAGCTCTACGTCATCAAGCAAATGCGTATGATCATTGCCGTCTTGAGCGGCAATGTTTAATATTAAAAACTAAAGTCAAATCAGAAACTATAAACCTTTTCTCGTATAAACGTGACAGGAATAGTCACAGTCTAACTATCAAAATTTACAAACTTTCACTTCTAGGTTAGAAATTTTTTTAATTTACTAAAAGCGATTTAGAGATAAAATATGGAAACAAAACTATTTATTTATTATTATTGGAGTTTAGTTTAAAAATATTAACAAAAACCATTCACATTGCAGTAAAATTATCGCACCTACGGTAGTTTTCATCTGTAGATGTTACGTGCTTTTGTTGCGTGTGTACTTCTGTACAAGTTATCTTGGCTTTATCGGCCGTTACAGTTAACTGTTGGCATTTTTCTTAGTTTATACTACTCATACGTGTCAATGTTTACACGAGATGTCGCAAGACACATATTTTACTTATATATTAAAATTCTATAATTTAATGATAAAATCTATCTAATTATACGTAAGTTTGCCCTACAGTAGCCATTTTTAAAGGTCTTTGACCGCTATCTGACAGCGCATTGAAATGCCTTATACACGTAAAATGAAAGATTATGACAGTGGTAATTGTCGAACACAGGGTCGGTAAAACAGAGATTATTTATTAAAAATACAACTGAAGTCATATAATTCGTAAAAATTAAGAAGGAAATTATTTTTCTTTTTCTCACCTTCTCATAATCATTCATGTTTGTCTTGATTGTAACACAGAACATACTCGATATTGAACGTGTGTATTTGATAGTTTCGAGCAGTGATGCCGTAGGCTCATCTTTCGTGATTCAGATAAACATGGTGCCACCAAAGAAGATACTTGCGTCATTATTTTCTGATGTACGAAATAACGTATCGATCAATGTTAGAATAAGACATAGATATTTATTTTTTTATTTATTTATTTAAATACAGCCGCACCACAGCAAAAGCCAATTATGGGCGGGAACAGCAAAATACAAAACTAAAACGAATCGGATAATATAAACGTAAAAGTAATTAGACGTAGGTAATACAGATATAATCCAAAACAAATGAAAGTAGTAACGTTAACGTTAAACAAGGTAAATAATGTAAACCGATCAACCAACTAGGGAGTCGCTACAGATTGATTTTATCTCGGATATGGACGTATGAAAAATATCAAATTTACGTAGAGAGCTGCTGCTGCATACAGAGAAAATATGAGATGACTCCAACACACGCGTACGGGGAGTGGGTAGGTAGAAAGTGATAGGAAAACGAGACCCAGGTCGACGAACGGAAAAAGATAATTTTGCCAACAATTCAGAACAATCGACAAGGTATAATGAATAAGTTTGTATAGAAAGAGAAGAGAAAAGGTAGCGCGACGACTACTTAAATCGGAAAGGTTGAATCTAGTCAAAAGATTAGATTGCGGGAAACCTCTAGGAGGGTAAATTCCATTAACGTAAAAAGCTAGAAATTTTAAGAATTTGCGTTGAATGTTCTCCAGAGCGTGGATATGAGCCTGATACGTAGGGTTCCAGACTACCGAGGCATACTCCAGTCGAGTTCGAATGAGGGTGCTGTACAGCAAGAGAGGTAAGTCAGCGCTTAAAAATCTCTAGAGTTTCTGATAATAAAACCAAGAGTTTTAAGTGAAGATGAAACAATAGATCGAATGTGCAAACTAAAGGATAGAGACGATTCAAAAGTGACACCCAGATCTTTAAAAGCGCTAGAGCGAGTAATGGAGACGTCGGAAAAAGAATAGTTAAAAAGAATTGGGGACTTTGCTCTGGTATAAGACAGGATGTGTCATTTAAAAACGTTCAGATCTAAGTGGTTAGACCGACACCATTTATCAAAAAGATCAAGCCTTTTGTGAAGCACAAGAGCATCAGACATATTACGTATAACCTGAAATATCTTCATGTCATCCGCATACAGTAGGCAATGATAATCGAGTAGGGGCGACATCATTGATAAAGATATTGAATAATAGGGGCAAAGAACAGAGCCTTGGGGTACGCCCGAAGGGACACTTGAGACACGCGACCGGAAGCCAAGCAGTTTAACAAATTGGGTTCTATCAGATATATAACTCTTGAGTAATTGTACTAAGTTGTTACTCAAACCAAAAGCGTGTAGCTTCGAAATGAGAATCTCATGGTTCAACTGATCGAAAGCCTTACTAAAATCGGTATACACAACGTCGACCTGGAAACCAGAATCCAAGGATTCAGCAAGACACTGGTGCATCACAGTTAAATTGGTAATTGTGGAACGCTCTCTAATAAAGCCGTGTTGACAGCTGTGAAGCTTTTCGGAGATCCTAGAAGCGATGTGGTTATATAAGCAAAATTCGAAAAGTTTTGAGAAGTTACAGAGAAGCGCGATGAGGCGATAGTTAAGAACATTGGATCTGTCGCCTTTTTTATGAACGGGAACAATTCGATCAGATTTCTAATCAGCAGGAAAGCTTCTGTGTTGAAGGATCAGATTGAATATGTGAAGTAACGGCGTCGACAGCACAGAAATGCAGTCTCGCAAGAAGAAGGCAGGGATGAGATCAGTGCCTGCGGTAAGTGTGGGTTTAATCTTTTTATAGCGAAAAGCAGATTAGACTCGACGAAATGTTTAGGCAGAGAGATCACGTCAACAACCTGATGTTGAGGTACAAAAAAGTGGTGGGCATGCGTAAAATAAAGAGGGAAGATGTACTATACGCGTTATGAATAAAGTTACTCAATTGACTTCAATTTCATTTAAGTTGACGTTCTGTCAAATGTCGGTAGCTGTCATTCTTGCTTCATTCTGTATTTTTGTTATTAATTGCTGTCACTTGTGACATTTTTAGGTTAGTATTTCAATTGACAACCACATATCGTACCAACACAGTTTTAGTTACTTCCTAATTTTAACCAGTAACTACATAGTAAATACTCAAATTGACCTCATAAGTTTTTAATATTGATTCATATGCACATACTTATGACGCAGGGATCTTCTTTCCTGGCAATAAGTTTACTTTCTTGATCTACGGGGATATCATAAATTATCTTGATCAAGGGCGGTTGTGGAATGTAAAACGTATGTCTTAGTTTACGTTTGAAATAATTATGTCACTGTCACACTGACAAACGTTTTACATTCTACAACCACTCTTGACCAAGATAATTTTTGATATCCCGGTATGATAAGTAATATATGCAATTGTGTCATCACTGATGACGTCACAATTTTGAATCCAACTTGCATAAAGCGGCGGTGACCATATTTTAAGTTAAATAGACATTAAAATCGTCTTCAAATAATAACAAACTAGTACAGTGTCCGCCAAGGGAACGTGACGAGTTTTGGTATTAAACTATACAGTTATGTAACAATATATTTATTTTCACATAAAAGTAATCGATAGTATATTACATGCAATTTTATTTATGGAAAATAATGTCGCTTAGAGTGACGTCCTTCACCGTGTACACACTGTTCCAAGTGGTTTAGCAAATTGTTCATTACTCGGTCTAACATATTCATAGGAATTGCATGAATTTCATTGCGAATGTTTTCTTTAATTCCTGAATTGTGTGCGGTCATTTAAATATACTTTGCTCTTCAGGTAACCCCATAGCCAAAATCACAAACGGTCAGGTCGGGAGACCGTGACGGCCAAGGGAACATCTCCATTCCGCGAAATTACTCCTGCTGGAAACAATTCTTGTAATCGAGCTATTGACACTCGTGCTGTGTGAGCTGTTGCTACATCCTGTTGAAACCATACAGTATCCATATCAATGTTTCGTCGACGAAGCTCTGGTTCCAAAAAGTTATTCAACAGTTGCAAATTGACCGTGACTGCATTTCCGAGACCATCTTCAAAAAAATATGGACCAATTATATCTACAATGGCAACAACTAACGATGATGTTCCTCCACTAACCGCTATTCTACGAAGTACAGTGGCGTCGTACTATACATGCTGAAAACATCAGGTTCCCTTGGCTGACCCTGTGTATACCAGCATGATCGGCATGTTTTTTTTGGATGCAAAATATTTCAAATTCTTGAATCATTGTTAAATAAAAATAGTGTAAAAAAGCATTGTAGATTCAAATACTTACTCTCATTGTATTGTAGTGCTTTCTCTGTATTTGTTGCTAAAAAATAAATGGAGAGACGGACACCTATCAATGATATGGTGATGATTATAATGCCCAAGAAATACATATTCTAAACGTCGTTAATATTTTGGCTGTATAATCGCTTAAATATGTTTCCTTTCGATCAAAGTTTTGGCTAAATTGTGCTAAAGATATATTTTAGACACAAACCTATAACACTTGTAACCCTCGTAGATATTGTTGTTGTAATATTCCCTGATGTGTCCGCTTTCGCATAAATTTTCGTATTTGTTATTTTGTTTCTTTGGACATAAATTGTTACCTTAACGCGTTTGAAAATGTCTTCAGCTAAACCATTCTAGTAGGTAGTAGCGGTACGTTCGTTCATTTTTGTCGAGTATTCAATCGTGCTTAGCACGTATTGTGCGTGAAAATCAAAAATTTTGAGTTTGAAGTTAGAAAAATGGGTATAGTGTCAGGTAAATAAGGATGGCCCCAAAATATACACATAATATAAAATTTTATTTAGATACCATCTTTGAAAAATACCAGTAAGTGTCTCACGTCACACCGATCCCTCTACCACAGTTGATTTAATACCAACTTAAACTAAATACTAAGCGCGCTAAATTCAAAATTGATTTTATACGCTACAATTTCGGCCAACTTGACTTTTGATTGTCCTCAATCAACGTCAAAATACATAAATAATAACAGAAATCAATACGAGCCTTAACATTACACGTTTTGGTACAGCATATATATATATATACACAATAATTTGTAACAATGCAAAATAACATAATTCAATCAATCTAAGCTTAATAAGATGAAAGCAATTTTAAACAAAATAAACAAAATTTCAACGTAAGTACTATCTTAGCATAGACACACTTTCACATAAGTAACAATTGAAATTCTCATTAAATTTCCATAAAATATCATAATTCAAACCCAGAAACTTGACTGTTAACTAAATCTGATTTCACTAAATTCATAATGTTTGTTTTCAAAATCATAACAAATACTACTACAAATTTTCACAATGTAATACAGTATTAATAAATTCATATTAAATAATTCATAATTCTCTTAATGTAAATAAATCATTAGAACACTGGTAAGGAAGGGACAAGATTGGGATTCGGGTTAAGCCATCTCTTCATTCGGGCAGCTTCAAAGGTGCCCTGGAATGGTTGCTGGGTTAACTGTAGGCCCTCGATGTCTTGCAAAACATATCTATCGTTTCCTAATACAGCTTTAATTTCATAAGGTCCTCGATATTTAGGAATTAGCTTCTTATTGACATTTGGCGTAGTATCAATATTTATGACCATCGCATAATCCCTACTTTGTAAACCGTTGCAGGTTTTCTTTTCTTATTAAACATTTTCTCACTTTCTTCTTGACATTTCCTAACATTTTCTGCAGCTCTTTCTCTTAAAATTACTAAATTTCTTTCTTCATCATTATTTAAATTCTGCATGCAATCCGCTATCCCGTCAAATTCTCTCCTTCTTTGTTTCACACCAAATAACAAAACGCTAGGACAGTTGCCTGTTGACTTACTTCCTGTGTTATTCATACAGAACTCAGCATCAGCTAAAACTTCATCCCATTTTTTAAATCCTTCGTTAACTTTGCAATGACAGGAGTTAAACTTCTATTAATCCTTTCAATTTGTCCATTTGCCTTAGGTGATCCTGTTGCAATCAATACGTGTCTGATATTCCACTTATTTACAAACTCTTTGAACTCATTCGAAGTATAACACGAGCCTCTATCTGATATAATACGATTCGGAACACTGTAAGATTGAAAGTATAACTCTAAATGCTTAATCACTTCCTTAGTATTGGTTGTCACACAAGGAAAGAATTTTACAAACTTCGTAAACCCATCAATAACTTCAAAAATGTATTTTCTTTTATTTTTAGTTTGTTCCAACGGTCCAAAATGGTCGACGTGTATAGTGTCGAAAGGAATATTCTTCTTTTCTATGGAATGTAGGAATCCTTCTTTCTTGCCAGAATTGCTTGTAAATGAGATGCACTTAATGCAATTACTTATATAATTCTTAATTACTTCCTTCAAGTTCGGATACCAATAATATTCTTTAATCAAGTTATGAGTCTTTTCAACGCCATAATGCCCCATCTGATCATGATAATAATTCAATACATGGAAAACCATATTCTGCGGTATATAAAATAACAACATTTTGTCTTTCTTTCTATACAAGATTCCATTCCTTAACTCAAAATATTTGTGTTCTTGTTTTTCTAGTTCCTTCACCACATTACAAACGTCTTGATCTTGCGTCTGCGCTATCATAAGATTGCGATCAAATGAATTGTCTTCAATAATTAGTACGTTCTGTCTACTTAATGCGTCGACATGTTGCATTTTGCTTCCGCTTCGATGTTCTACTTTATAGGAGTAATTTTGCATAATTAAAGTCCAACGTAATATTCGGGGTTGATATCCTTTTTCTCTAATGTTTGTTTCAGACTGTTACAATCAGTTAGTATGGTGAATTCTATTCCCTTAAGATATATTTCAAATCTCTGCAACCCGTATACAATTGCTAACGTTTCCAGCTCAAAACTGTGAAATTTTGATTCACTCTCTGTCGTAGTTCTGCTGTAATAAGAAATTGGGTGAAAATGATTGTCGGTTTGTTTCTGCATCAAAATGCAACCAAAACCCTGTGAACTAGCATCACAAAATAATTGCGTTTCTGCCTTAGGATCATAAATTTTCAAAATTGGCTGCGAAATAAGTTTCTCTTTCAAAATCATAAAAGCATTTAAATGAGTTTCTCCAAAGCAAAATAAAACATCTTTCTTAGTTAAATTATGCAAAGGTCTTGCAATCTTAGAAAAATCTTTAACAAATCTTCGGAAATAAGACACTAAACCGAGAAATTTGTACAACTCATGTACGTTGCGAGGGACTGAATAATTTCGTATAGCTTTCACATGGTCTTCACTTGGACTAATTCCCTCAAGACTTACAATATATCCTAAGTAAGAAATAGACCGCCGTAAGAAATAACATTTTTCTAATTTTAACTCTAATTTGTTGGAAACTAATACTTCGAAAACTTCCTTCAAAATACAAAAATGTTCTTCTAAAGTTTCCGTTGCAATTAAAATGTCATCAATATATATAACAACTTTTTCTTGTTCTAATAAATTTCGAAAAGCAGTATTAATGTACCGAGTAAATAAGGCAGGGCTGTTCTTAAGGCCAAACGGCATTCGTAAATATTCATATTGCCCATCTTCTGTGACAAAACTTGTAAATTTCCTTGAATCTTCTGACACAGTAACGTGAAAAACGCATCCTTAAGGTCTAACTTTGAATAAAACTTCTTACCTCTTAATTTATCAAGTAGGTCTTGAATGTTTGGGATTGGAAAGTTATCTCTTAACGTCATACTGTTTAGAGAACGGTAATCAACGCACATCCTTACTTGATTGTTTTCTTAACGACTAGTACAACTTTGCTCGCAAACTCGGAATCACTTCTCTGTATAATATTTCTACTCAGCAAATCTTGAATAATGTCCTTCAATTGCATTCTTTCAAAATAAGCCAATCGTCTAGGTCGGAAGAAGAAAGGGGTAGGATTAGGAGTTGTTCTAATACGTAATTCTAAATTTGTTCTTGGAACCTCTGGCCGACTTTGTTGAACATAACAATCTAAAAATAAATTCTTTAGAATATGCTTATCCTTGTTACAAATTGAATCATCTACTTCTAGTTCTACATGGTCACACTCTACATGCGTCACATATTCAATATTCATAATTTCATTTACTGATTCTAACTCTCCCTTATCAAAATTTTGTGAAATGGTTACATTATTTTGCGAAAACCCTACTTGAATGTTTCTCTCAAATAAATCACGGCCCAACAAAACGTTATACTTAATGGTATTAATGGGAACTACGTAAAATCTAAATTAAATCGAGTATCATCAATTTTAACTTCAAAATTAACAGTGCCTAATACTTCCAACAATGAATTGTTAATGCCGCATAATTTATTGCTAATACTGACAGATTTAATAATGCTTTTTTTCTTAATGCAATTTTCCAAAATCAACGATATTGGACTACCTGTGTCTAAAATAGCTTTTGTACAAATATACTCATCTGAATGTTTCAATTCTACCTCCTTTTGAAATGCTGGACTAAATTTTGTCTCCTGCAACAAGTTGGTGGTGCTGTCCGGGTCAACATGCGGTTGATGGGGAATCACACCTCTGCCCATGCCTCTGTAGAAAGGACGACCTCGATTTGAATTTGTTCGCTTCGGACATTGAGTAATGAAGTGACCAATTTCACCACATTCAAAGCACGAACCTCGTTCACGTTTTGGCTTCGTACAATCGGAAATCATGTGTCCTTGTAGATTGCAATTATAACATCTGGGTGAAGGTCTAATCATAAAACTTCTGCCTGATGTATCATTGGTTACCGGAAGGGCGCCTGATCTTCTTACGTCACCACTTGAACGATAAGTCGGTACAGTTACATTTCTGTCTTCATTCGTTATGTCGTTAAGCACAGATATCAGTTCATTAAGAGTTTGAAACTGCTTCATTTTTGCCATCGCACGTAAATTTGCATCAATAATTCCGTCAATTACATACATAATTAATTCAGACTCTGTAATATTTAACTTATTTCCCAGCAAAATTTTGTCCATATAATATGTGTTGAATTTTCTCCTCTCTTCCATTTCCGGCCTTCAAATTTCCTCATAAGTTGAATAACATCTTCTCGTACATAAAACATTTTATTCATTTCTGCTTCCAGTTGATGTAGTGAATACTCTACATGTACCGGTTTTGAATGATACCACTGCAATGCTGCTCCTCGTAATTTGCAAACTACGTTCAATAAAATTTGTTCATCCTTAACTTCATATTTGTCTTTAACTTTGTGAATTCTACTAAACCACAATTTAATATCATCATCGGGAGTGCCATTGAATTCAGGAATCAAAGCCCTTAACTGGGATTCTTCGAGCTTCCCTTTTGTTGTAGATTTATGGCGTGTACTGTAGACGCGACTATTTCCTCTAAACTTAAATGAAGTTCTGATTGTGATTGCGATATATCGTTGCCCGTTGCCATTTCGAAAACGTGAACTTTTAACGATCATAAAATTCACCATAAATATTCCCATAACATAAATTATTTTCAAACTACAACTAACAGCGTATAAGGCACTTAATTGGATCACATCCCACTTCTGAAATAATTTTCAGGTAAATAAGGATGGCCCCAAAATATACACATAATATAAAATTTTATTTAGATACCATCTTTGAAAAATTCCAGTAAGTGTCTCACGTCACACCGATTCCTCTACCACAGTTGATTTAATACCAACTTAAACTAAATACTAAGCGCGCTAAATTCAAAATTGATTTTATACGCTGCAATAGTTGCCCCGATTTCCTTTATGCGGTATAATTAAACTTGATTCCGAAATATTTTGTGGTGTTTAAAGTAACTAAGAATGTAGTATTCTCACCTAGTCTTTGCACTTGCCGTTTTTTTAATGAATTTTTACCGCACAACGTTGCTTAAATATACCTAGAATTTTACAGGAACCTGTTGCGAGATTCGAAACGAGGACCGCACGTACGAAAAGACGGCGATTCTATACACGCCATCACTGTGGATCATTCACTTTCTTTAATGGGTAAATGTGATGATATGAGGCTGTGATCTTAATGAGAAATTAATTTAGAATTTTTGATGTTAACTTTTACCTTCACAACATCCAAATAACTTGACTCAATCAAATCTCAGGGGTTTTCTTTTACCGAGTACAATTTTGTATGTGCGTAATTTACCTTTTAAATTTAATAATAATTCTTTGTACTTTACCAGGAATAATAATTCTTTTTCTTCTTTTAGAATAAAAATCTGAACTAACTCTCACGATGTTACTATTAAATATAACCACACAGTAACCAACAATACAAATTTTTTATTTACACACACATAAAATTAAATGAATTTTATTTTTTTACATAAAGTCTTGCAAAAGCGCATTTAAAATTCGTAACCGCGTGGTTCTCACATAACGTACCAAATCCCGAACGTGCAACATGTGTTTTTAGATGTATGCGACTAATTAATTTACAAGAATTGAACTAAAACTACACTAAACTGCTACAAATTTAATAATTAACTTTTGGTCATCAGTACAGGTACGTGACTTAATGTTTTCTTTCTGGCTCTCTGACGTATTTTACTGTTGCAGGTTATTAATTTCCTATTTGGTTATATGACCAAATGACCTTGACAAATACTTAATTTTTCTAAAACTATTACTAACTCTATTTTAATCTAGGGTTTAGTGCTGGATTCGACCTTTGGAGCTGTTGGTGGACCATAACTAATTGATTTCGACAAGGATACATAAACAATTTACATCAAATTCCTAACAACTGCAACAATCTTTCCGATCACCTCCGATTTCTACCAAATTCACACAATTGGAGTTTATTTACATGGGAATCCTCGTGGGATCACTTTTAATCATCAAATTTGGACCTGGGATGCGGAATAATACCGTAATATATTTAAATTAATTACATACAATTATCAAAAAAAAATTTTAAATTGATAAATTTGTCGATTCAGTATGATTCCTCTATTATTAACCTTTTAGAAGTTATCGTGATTTAAAATTACCGTCACGTAACTTTGAGGTTATATTTCACAGTATTTCAAAACTTGTTTACAAAAGTTAAAGACCCGTCTTTTCTGATCGTAAATATGTTTTTAAAATTTAAATAACTTTTTTGGCTTCCTGAACTGTAAAACACATTTCATAGTTGTCTTAAAACTTTTTACACACAATGCGGTAAAGTAGTGGCTGATTTATCTGCTATTTGGAAACGTTTTACAAATAAACAAAGTATAAAATCCGACAAATTGATTTTAAGAAATAGACTGACACATATTAGGTGGTGTATGTCCTACTTAAAATCAGTAGAAATAATTTTGTTCTTTTTTTATTTTTTGATGATGATCGTCGGCCAAAATTTTATACAAATTTCGTGTGTAAAGTCATTTTACGGCATAAAATCCTATTTTCACACTCTAATGTAAATAACTATTACGGTTCTAATGCAAAACGATAGTACAAGTTCTGTTCCCGCTAAATCTCTGGGTGAAATATTATCGGGATTAGACTCCTCATGTTGCAAAGTGCATCCTCTGTCCTAAATCGTATATGAAAAAGCCTTAGCTTCTGCACAAAAACTTAGCCTTTTTCAATGATTTATTTATTTCTATAAATGATCGTCTCATCAGGTGAGTGTTAGAAAATTTGAAAAATGCAAATTTGCCGCTTAAACATAGTGAATTAATTTATGCTAATGTTATTTAATCGTTTCGTTGTAATTATTATTCCTAGTTGTAAGTGTGTTTATCGTTAATTGCCAACTTGATGAGACAATCCATTTCTAGAAACCCTGTATATAACTCGCTTCCTTTTAGCAGCTTTGCAGCGAATCCAGCTAATTTATGAGTAGAGTGTAAATTGCTTGGGGCTAGATTCAAACCTTCCCATCATAGAATTAAGGACATTCCATCCGGACGCTGTCCATCAGATCAACATAAACTCTAATCGATGGGATCTGAGCTGCAGAAAAACCCTTCTGGATTATTGAGTTTAATTGTTGATGATGGAGGAAACGACCCGCGCTACGCCTACATGAATTCCGTCTATTGCGTTTTGGCGCTTTTACTCCTTTCTTGGAATTTTAGCATCTCAATGTTGTCCTTTTATATTTTTATTATCAGTATATAACGAAAAAGTTTATAGCAGTATTATTGAACATAGTGGGCGTTGCAAAAGGTGTCCTTTAGTGTATGCGCTTTGACCTTTTTATGCACCTTGTGCTGACGCTGGCATAGTTTTTTTAATTCCTTGATATTTTCTTGAATATTTTGAACTCGGCTGCACGCTATAAATTTTGTCTACAAGATATTATTAACCATTAATAAGAAAAGCTGTAATTATTCGGCTGGTTCTTTCTAACTTCATTAATTATATCACTCGAACCGACACGCTTTTCAATATCTGAGTAATTTTTTTCCCCTCAAAAGTGGGAACGAATGAAACGGTAGAGCTGTACAAGTTTGGAAAAAAACTATACAGCTTCTACGAGCTCGGTTGGCGATTAAACAAAAAAACCCATTCTGCTTGTTGCAGTTGATGTTAATATCATCCTTTGGTCAATAATCACTTGTTCTGAAGTTTAGAACTGCAACTTTTTTTTATTGCACGGTGATTATAATGCGTTAAAATGTTTCACTGTTTAAATCTATTATAAAACCTACCCTTACTTCTCATTTGTCATTGCCGGAAATGTTTGTGGTTAGTTGAACATTTCTCGTACTACAGTAACCTTAACCGGCAAAGAGTTTGCATTAAATGGGAAATAATTTTGTAATTGAGATATCCGAAAATTTCTTTCGGCAAATGGATCACCATATCAAATGACAAAAAAAAGCACTTTGACAAATGTTATGTGACCACTGTCATGGCGACAAATTTAAAACATATTCCTTAAATATGTACAAAAAAATTATAAAAATTTTTCCCATTTGATGCAAAGTCTTTGCCGGTCACTGTATAAAAAACTGATAGAGCTTGGTAACTTTGAAGATCGAAACATGAATCGTCAGATTTATGATTGAATGCAATTGATTGATGCGTGCGATGCAATCTCATTTATATGTCGTTGAATAGGTCGGTGCTGAATCGACAAGGTTGTTCTTCATTGAACGGCACTTTGTAGTTTCCTTGTTTTCATTCTTTACGCATTGTTGCTAATGTTATAAGGTTACTGAAGACAACCATATAATATAGTATTTAATATACAAATATTTAATTTATTTTATTAAGAATCTGGATTGTTAAAATATATTGCTTAACCGTTAATTTCTTAATTCCAAAGAAACCTGGTATCCGTGTACCGGTTTCTGCATTAAATCCACCTTCAATCGAATATCTTCAACTTTCTCGTACTTAGACAAAAATTTGTATTTTCTAATAACCGTCGCAATAAAAGTTTTCAACGCCATAAAGGCGTAACGAATACCAACGCAATTACGTAAGCCACCTGAAAACGGGATCCACGAATACGAGTGACGTTTTGCGAGTTCATCGGGTAAGAACCGATCAGGATCGAACTTGAAAGGATCCGAATAGACTGAAGGATTTCAACGCGTCGCAATTGTGAACATCACCACTGAACTTCCAGCAGGTATCGTGCATTCTTCTGCAAAAAAAATTAATTCAAATTTCATTTTTGAAATTGTGGTAGGTACCTAGTTGATTATTTCTGGTAATTTCACGCACCAACGCTGGACCCGCAGGAAAAATTCGCATGGTTTCACGTATCACTCTGTCTAGATATGTAAGTTTGTTTAAATCTTCAGGTCTTATTGACCGATCTAGTCTAATCACATCCATAACTTCTTGATATACTTTCTCCTACAACATCCGGTCTTTGAAAAAATATTAAAAAATATAGAATAAATAACGTACTTGAACTTTTTGGTGCATGCCAAGCATAATAAACGTAAAACTATCCATAGACGCGGTACTGTCGCTACCCTAAACGCAAGAAAATTTAACAACCACTCTAAAAGGTATTCCCACTTACCGCAATCATAAACGTAGTAACTTCATCGCGTAACTACTCGATTGTGAATTTTACACCATCATCTGAGAGTTCGAGCAGTAGTTCCAAAAATGTTTTTCGTTTCGTACTTTCATTGTCTACTTCTAATAGACCCGATTAGTGTGACGTCACGTACAAACCGCTAAATTCAAAATTCGGTACTTTGCAAAATTGTGGACGAAAAGTGAACCTTAAGTACAAGGACTTAAGGGTTATATTCAAATAGATGAATATAAAGTTGGTTGGTTTTCCAATATATACGCATAAATAAGAGAAATCGTTGTCATATTCACTAATTCTGAACCTTTATCTTTCATCTAGTATCAATATTACATTTTCAAATAGCATATTTTGATTATAAATTAAAATAAATTTTTATACTACAAATACCATGCGCAAAAATCAGCTGCGCAGGAACAGTAATTTTAGAAATACGCACCGGGTTAACCCATAACCTAATTACTATGAAGTACTATTAAATTAAACTATAAATTACGTATTATAAAGATCCAAACTAATAGAAGTAAACGAGTCAATAAGCTAATAAATAAACAAAAGTAACGCCAGGAACAACAAAGGAAAACAGCAATTACAAAGTATAAGGTTAACCCGGTGCGTATTTCTAAAATTACTGTTCCCGCCAGCTGATTTCTGCGCATGTATTTGTAGTATAAAAATTAATTTTAATTTATAATCAAAATATGCTATTTGAAAATGTAATATTGATACTAGATGAAAGATAAAGGTTCAGAATTAGTGAATATGAAAACGATTTCCCTTGTTTATGTGTGTGTATATTGGAAAACCAACCACTTTTTATTGACCTATTTTATTATCACCCTTAAGTCCATGTACTTAAGGTTCACTTTCGACCACAATTTTGCCAAGTACCGAATTTTGATTTTAGCGGTTTTAATTTGTACGTCACCACTGATCGGGTCTATAATGATGGTTCCCAGTAGCCTTTGTGTTTTTGTCTTATTACCTTTATTGTTTTATTTAAAATTTAGTGTTGAACGGTGTCAAATTTTATCCACTATTGTAAAAGGCTTTGGCTAAAGATCTATTAATTAACTTGTATGCAAAACCAGATTCGTCTAATAAAGCCTTTGGTGATAGTGAGCGAAACTTTGGCAAATGTAGTTTAAGCAGTAAATTTTTAACAAAAACTAACTAAATAAATTCAAAAAAATGTCAAATATTATCATAACTAAGGTTTGGTCAAAACATTTCCATTTTCATAAACCAAATAAGTGAATATTATAAACTTACGCTTTCAGTAAAACTATGCATCCTCTCGAGTACATTCTTTAGAATACGATGTTAAGTTAAAGATAAAATCCGATTGATAAAAAATGTTAAGCATACGTTTGTAGATAATTTCTAAAGCTCTAAAACAAGTAAATTGTAGACGAGTTAGAATAAAAGTTTACGTAAGTACTTGTTGATCCATTTAAGGTAATCCGATTCGTTGATTTGGGCGTTTATCGTTGTACCCATAGCGGTTTCTAAACTCAAAATTTTGAAAGTGATAAGATCGGCTAGGAACTTACCACAAACAATATCTAACGTACACCTGCTCACGTACAAAAAAATATCAAATTCTTTTCTTCCAACTTCTTTCTCCAACTGTTTTATAAGTGTATTAGATTGTTGGACAAAAACTGGTACAAAACTGTCTAAAATGTTCTGATTGTACGTCGGTATTATCATTTTTCTGTGAATCTTCCACTTAGGGACATCAGCCGAAAATAAACCGTGACCCAGTAAAGGATGGAGAAATTTATACTGTTCAGTTTGTTGGAGAGCGTCTGGGCTATTCATTATGATTTTCAAATTCTTAGGTTCGGAAATGACAAAGTATAATTTCGAACTTATCCAAATTGGAACTGGACTCTTATAGAGATTGAATAACGACCAGAAATTGTACAAAATATCTGAAATGTTTTTTTCGCAAATTTAAATAACTGTAAGGGTAGGTACTCACCGCTGATAGAACCGACGAAATGCAACGTATTTCCGATGAAAGGAAGAGGAAATGGTCCTGGTCGTTTACATGCGGCGCGATATAAGTGTCTTCTCTCCCAATGGTACCTCAAGTACCATACAAAAAAAATAAATAATTCCTCCATTTCGAAAGTACGGACTGTTTAAAAGAAAACAAAGAAAACCATTTATATACATATCTACATGTTTAAATTAATTAAATAATCTTTTGTTGTCAATAATTATTTTTGTTGTTGTTGTTAATACTTTTTAATAAAGAAAAATTAAAATTCGGTTACCTACCATGCGGTAATAAATTAATGGAATCAAGAAAATCATTGGAGAAGAAGAATATCGGTGTCAGGTTTGGAACGGTTGGAAAAATCCAGCAACTACTACCTTCTAATAAAGATAACCGAAACTCTCAACAAAACGGGTCACCGAGACGCCAAGTCCAGAGCGGTAGATAAATCGGCAATCGCAGAACATCTACACGAAAAAGGAAAACACATCATCAACTTCAAGGAAGCTAAAGTTCTATCAAGGACTAACAACTACTATCCAAGGATAATCAGAGAATCCCTAGAAATTATGAAAAATAAATATAACTTCAATCGAGAAGATGGTTACCGATTAAGCAACACGGGGAAACTAACTCTTCACAAAAACAAAGAAAACAAATGTCACAACAAAATTAGTCAACACCAAACAGAAGATCAACCAATCATCGAAAACCAACCACCCGTCACTGATCGACATCAACCAACCTTAGCGGAACATAGGTATATAACGAGGAGCAGAAGACAACAACATCAGTCTTTAGAGTAACTTCTGAAGAAGCTAACAGCATGGTTAGCGGAACGTCAAGCAGAGAACATAGGAAGGAAGGACGAACACGGCTCAACCCGGAAGATAATATTCTTAGAAACTTAATCATGTTTCGAAAGTAACAGTAACAAATACAGCGGGTGTCTTACTGGGAACCGCCATTAACCGTATACGGAAAAGTATACATGGAAAAAAATTGAAGAATGACTAAAACCAATAATGCAAACTCAACAAAAAGGCTTTCATTGTTGTGACACTTTCGGTTGCACCGGAAGTCGGTATCAAATTCGTTATTTTAAATGGAACACCCTATATATTATTGCATTTTCGGATTCTCCATCAAATTTTAGGGTCTCTTTGTATAACATTCCTTGTAGCTAGAAGTTATAGAATTCGAGATTTTATTTTTTTAGTAAAATTTTGACAGATACAAAAGTTCACAGAAATCTAACTTTTTTTCGGGAACTCCATATTGGATTAGTTTTTGCTTTGTATAAAGAGAATAGACTACAGCAAATAAAAACGTGTTCATAAATTTATTGTTACATCTTCAAAGAGCAATAACTTTTTATAAGAAATGGAACACCCTGTATTTTTTACTCTGTCGTGTGCAGGTTGAAATTCTCTTTCAAATCATATAAGCATTGTTAGCATTATGGGTACTACTTTTGGAGATTTAATATTTTCTACTATTGGGGCGTACCAGTAGATCTGTTATCGAATTGGCCTTGTTTAGTATTATTTGAGAAACAATATAATTGTGTGAATTTGACATAACCCAATAACTTTTTAAATCACTTAACAATTAACATAACATTTGCTTCAACAAATTTTCCTTAGTTTTAGTTATTTCTTCCATTTTCCCTTTAGGTTTTAAATTGCTTATACTTTTTCTTCACCAACAACTATATTTAATTCTAGATTTACTACAACTTCGCGGGTTTTTCAACGAATGCACGGGCTTTTACTACGATGCGCGGCTTTGCTTTGGTTTTAAAACCGTTTTCAATAACTGGGTTAATTAATTTTATAACTATAACACTTCCTTTCAATAATTAACGAAAAACATTCTGAATTAATTGTTTTATGCACGGACTCAAAAATTACACGTCAATCATTCTCTACTGCTCGAAAGCGTCTCTCTGTCCCACTTTCAATTCGTTTCCTCACGTACGCACAAAAAATCGATATATCTTCTTAACATACAATAAACCTCTAATATCTTACTACTAAACATTATATATCTTTTTTACATGTATACATTAAAATATATCCTTGCACAATCACTGCAGGTTGTCTGTGACTGTTTAAAATGCCTTCGCCTATAGAAAGTCCCGCCGATGCTGTAACGGTCTGTTATCCCTTTTCTTTGTGCCAAACGATATTCATCGTGAGATCTGTGAAGAATACGGAGAAAACATTATAAGTGATAAAATGGTACGAAAGTGCGTTTAAAGATGGCCGCTCTTACTGCGTTTTTCATCATGCCAATTAGAGCGGTCATCTTTATTCTAAATTTCTAAATACGATTCTGAACTTCTAGTCATTAAACATGGCTGCCGTTGTCTCGCAAAAATCAAACGCGCCAACGTTAAGTTGTTCCCCTGCCAAAACATACGATTCGTGTATATATATGTGTCTACTTAAGTTTTTATGGTAATTTTTTGTTATCGGTTTTAAAAAAAAGTAAAAGTATTGTTGATAAAAGGTTTTACATTATAAATATTTGCAGTTATAAATTTCAATACTAAATTTATTTGTTAAAATATGATAACTTTTCCATTTGTTATTTTAAACAATCTTGCAATTTAAATACGTAATGAATGCATAATAATTATTTAGTTTAGAAATCGAAGGATATGTCAAAGCTTTAGTAGATTGAATTAAAATTTAATTATGTTTGTTGACTAAATCCAATTTTAAAATGAACAATTATTATGCATTCATTATGTATTTAAACTGCATGATTGTTCAAAACATACAAAAGTGAACATGTCTTTAACAGATAGTAGGGATAAATTCAGTATTAACTTTATAACAGCAAATATTTATAATTTATTTATTTATTTGTATGGTACATTTTAAATATTCTATTGTGATGTAAGTGTTATGTAAATAATGTAAATAATCACCAAATATAAATTTTCATGCTAAATAGGTGTGATTTTATATTTGAATATAACTTTTAATTTAAAACAACCTTTCATCATAACACTTTTCTGTATTGTAAAAAATAATGGTCCTTTACTATTGAGCAAAATTCATATTTTTTAACTCACTTCGTATACGGCTTAAAAAATTGATCTAATGGTTGCACTTTAAATTTTGTAAAGATTTCCATATGGTTCCAACTGAAGTAGACACACTGTATTGCTATGAATAAACCAAGCACTCATCTTTTTATTTTTATGTTTTATGCTTAATTTACTCTGCATCTCAATTAGCTCTTTATTTTTAAAATAATTTAAAAATATATAAGTTGGAAATAATCTTTATATAGGTATGCAAATAAATACTAATAAAATATTTAATTCTTCTAATGATTACAAGAAAAGTCAAGTTTTAAAATAAAATAAATAATTATCAGCAAAATTCTTATTTCACAATTAGTTTTACAAAATATTAATTCAAATTTTAATATAAGTGACACTACAAAAATACTACTAATACCTTACTTCTACGTGGATGATGCTGTATTCATGTTACACTAACACTTCAAAAAGATAATTAATTATTCTCAGTTCTTGACCTCAAATTTATAAACTATTTAGTAAGTCAGTCCAATTCAAGATTGAATATGAATTTGTCTTCTAATTGGATATAATTCTTGCAGTAAAGAATGTAAACTTAATCTTCTTTACATTGACAACTTTTTTTTTTTTCGGGTCAGTCTACTTCCAACCCTAGCGAATCTATTTGATCAAGCCAACCAAATCCATATATTGCTTACTTCTATTACTATTCTTAAAAGCACTTTTATTTATCTTTAACTTGTATTTTTATTTAATAATCTTTAATTTTCAATGTTCATTATCATTTTTTTAAGTTTATTTATGATCGAAGACTTGTCTTTTTATTGTCTCAACAGGCGCATTTGCTAAACTCATTCACATCAAACTGAATATCATCCTACAATTCAACTAACTTAATCTACACTACTTACTGTTGAAGTATAAAAATTACCTCATCTCAGTATATAGAGACAAAGTAGATCATTACCTTATACAAGTTTGTCATCACAAACAAACAATATATTATGTAAACTTTTGGATTCGCAAGACACACGTGATATTTTATAACTGAGCTAATAATGCAAATGAAAAAGATTCTAAAGATTAGATAAGTAGTTGAAAAAAACAAGCAAAATGTACAGAAATCAAAAATAAGTAGAATTTAAAAAGAAAGACAAAATTATTGAAAAGTTCAATATTTAAGCTTCACGTTTGCCAACAGGTGTGTAAGCAGTTTAAAAAAGTCGATTCATCGATCATTGAAGCCAACTAACGTTTGGCTTAAAAATCGACAGGATGAGAAAACTCAAGTGTAAGTTTAGAATTGTGCGTCTACAGGTAGTACGACATCTAGTGCACAGCTTACACTTGAGTTATTTTAAACGCAAAGAATTTTAAAAGAACAAAACAGCTTGGTTGGCGTCAATGATTAAAGAATCAACTTTTTGAAAACTATACACATCTGTCCCCAAATTTGTGATAGATTAGTTACTTTTGTGGTCTTGATTAATGTCTTCGGGGAGCGTTTTTTTGGAGTTATTAAGCTGGCCTTGGTTATAATGTATTGCTCATTCGCATTTGTTAAAATTTGAGAACTCTCTGGTACACGTGACAATTTTTGAATCTCATTTTGTGGTACACTGGTTGTTTAGTCGACAAACGTTACTATTGCCGTAGGGATTTTAGGAATATCAGAAGTGTAAATATTAAAGAGAAGTGGGCCTTGCGGAACTCCTTCCCGTGTTGGTTTGGTTTCAAAGATTGCTGTTTTGATCTATTCGATCTATAGTTTGACAAAGGGTAGTTTCTCTAGATATCTCGTCACGATATTATTTTAAAAAATGCTGTACTAGTTATTATAAAAATGCAATGTAAATTAAATGGGATTTTCATTATTAAACAATGAAGAGCAACCAAGCAAAACTTAAAAGTCGATGTTGTATTAGACGTTAAGTATAGATCAGTTTCAGATATCTGATTCTAATTATACATACATACACAAAAGAAATCGTTACATATATTGCAGTGATTGTAAGCTGGTAGCAAGGTATGAATTATTACAATTGTGTACTGTATAGTATAAAGATAGGCATGTACGTATAGTATAAGGTGTTAGTATTGAGACTAAGTGAAAGTGTAGCGGACGATAAAGAGATGGTTGACAAAATAATGATCGTGTAAATTTGTGTCAATAGATAGTTTAATATTATAAAATCCAATGCGCGTATCGTAGGAAAAAATAATAAAAATCTAATGGACATAAGTGTCATTACCAATATATCAATAAATGAAACATCGAAATTGAAGAACAGAAAGAAAAAGCGCCAAGGTTATTTACGGATAAAGAATTATCAACGTGAAAAGCCCCGCAAGTCACCGACATTTAATCCAACAGCGCTCAAGGTTAAGCAAACTTATACCAGGTCACCAGTAAACTTAATCAAAGTTGGTTTTATTTAAATTGTAATAAAAATTTATGTACAAAATAAAGTTTGCAGCGGAGTTTTATATTTTTAAGTTGCGGTTTAACGTGCACCCTACGTAAATTTCATTTAAATTTTAATTAGTAAATAAAGATTGTACATTTCCTTATTTGTATTCGTATAAAAACTTGTTGTAAACATTCAAACCATATTATTTTATTAAAGAAACCAAGACTCTAAGGTAAACTATAAAATAATTAATAGAGTCTCAGTTATTGATTTTGATTGATTGATAAATCAAGCGCACACTTATGTAGGGATATCTTGTTTTTATATATTGAATAAAACGTACACATTATTAGCTAACATATTATTTTAAGAGTGTCGTTTTGTCTTGTATGTCTCCCCCATTAACAAATAAGTAAAAAACAATGGTTGGTATCCAGTGCTATTTGTCTTTGATTTGCGGACGACGTGCATTTCTAATTTGTATGCGACCGATGTTAGATCAAACTCAAATGCTCCATCGCGTACTCTGTTCAATACGTAACGGTGACGGTCGCTTTGTGACGTCACACTGAACAGGTCTATTCAACATTTAGTTCTATCATACATAAATATTGTATGACATTTATTGTGCATTCTTTTTCTCCACTTACCCCAAAATAGCATGTTTTTCTTTTGTTCCCTTCTCACTTAGTTAAGTACATTTTTTTTGTTTCTGCGTTTGTTCCTTTTCTAATTCAAACTTCCGTATATTTCTGTCCCGTGTATCATTCACTACTATTATTTGTTTTGTTATTCTTATGCACTTCCATATCCCATTCTTTCATGTTGATTGGTGTGGGTGGACATACCTGTTTTTAGTCCAAGGTGTTTACGAAGGTTTCGTGACTCTCTGAACTGTAAGTGATTGAGGTCAGCTTGCTGCTCTGAATCGACAAGGTTGTTTGTATTATGCACGTTTGAAATTATGCTACAGAGATTCTTAACTTGCATCATATTAGTTACAAAATGTTTAAACTCAGTAGCAGGCGGAAATGAAAATCTACCGATTGATTATAAGTACAACCAACATGAGACTTTAACGTTCCGAATAGACCAGAAATTCTAAATTAATTAAAAAATGAATATCTGCTAAATAATGAAATTGAGGAATAATAAAATACTGAATTTTAAACAAATTGAAGATGAAAAAATGAATGAAAATCCCTGCGCAACCTGTCAGAGTGTGCGCTGAAAAAATCAATCGACGCGCGACGCTTTATCCCATCCTCGTACACAATGCTTACGCGAAAACTCCAACCCCAACATCATCAATAAAAATGGGAGAATTGTGCGAGAGATTTTTGTAGACAAAGATGTATACGAACCAGGCGATACCGTCACCGGAAAAGTGGTCTGTAACTTCGAAACCGAGAACCAAGTCAACGGTGAGAGCGCGCAGAAAAAATAACGTTTATCTGTACGACACAACATGTTTTGCAGGAATTCGCGTTTTAATTAAGGGCAGAGCTAAAGTGTATTGGAAAGAAGGGCGTTACACTGTGTACCAAGATGACAAAACCTATTTCGAGTTTGAAACGGCTTTGGTTGACAGTAAGTCAGATGGGTGTAAGCGTTTTTAACTTTAACACAACAGGTTGCAGACGATACAAGTTTTGCGACTGGAACCCACGAGTTTCCTATTTCGTTTGATCTGCACCGGGTACTTTGCCCTCATCCGCGGAGGAAACTCACGGGAAATGTCCGGTACAGGTGCAGCCGTAGTCGGTCGCTCTTGGTCGTTCGATTACGTATGCAGATTACCATTTACAGTGAACGCAATCCATAATCTCAATCAGTTTGAGGAGATAAACGTAAGCTAGTAAGCATACAAAACATCAATAACCAAAAACTCTTCAGCAACCAATCCAATGCATCGAGGAAAAAATACCGTTTGCTTTATTCGGCGAATCTCCTCCAATAAAAATCCTAGTCAATCTTCCTCAAAGTTGTTATGCAATAAATGACACGATCTCTTTCTTTGTAAAAGTAATTAACGAATCTGCCATTGGCATCGAAGATGTTCGTTTCAGAATTGTTCAAGGTTATAAATTTCTTTGCACGAAATCGTGGCATGCAACACATATCGTGAGAGCGACGAGTATGTTAGTTGCCGAAGTGAAAGTCGAGGGCGAATCCGAGAACCAGTGGAACTTAAAGATAACTGTGCCGTCCGATATCTTTATAGGAGTTTTGGATGACTGCGATATAATAAAAATATTTTGGAAGCTTAGGGTCAGCTCTTAAAATAACTGTTTTTGTCGATTTTTAAGAAATTATTTTTTAGGGCGAGGTGTACGCTTCCCTTTTTCCTCATACGAGCTTTTACTATCGACGTGCCGTTGGCTTGGTTTTGAGAGACTGAGTTGGGAGAAGGATAAATATACAGTTGCAAGTTAAATTTTTGTATGGTTTTTAGATGAGGTTATTGTTAATAAACGATTAATTTTGTTTTGTTCATTCAAAATGTCAATGCTCACTTAAATCAGAAATTAAATTCCGTTATAATACTATGAGGGACGTACAATTATTATCAAGAATAGTAAACTTTACCATGATTATAAGATAAATGTGAAATTTAGAAATTTATGCGTTTACGGTCGTACAATAAAGAGTCATCTACCCGTCAGTTTTGAGTAACAAGTGTTTGTATAAATAGTACGTCATCAAAATGTATTGATTTGGGGTTTCGCAAAGCTTTTATTGTGGTGGCTTGGCAGGATTTAAGAGAAGTGTCTTATTGATTAATAATTAATTAATTTAACTAATACAATTAAAAACAAAATTTAAAGAATAATTTGTACAGTAAAAAATTGGCGCCCAACTTAATGGCTCGATGAAATCCATGTTTCGTTCGGTATATTTTATATTATTTTATTACGCTACTAACTTTCCTTGGACTACTACTGAAGCCAATTAGGTGTGCTCACGCAGTTCGCGTCACGGACCGTGTTTAATTTTCCATGTGGTCCCCAAAAATAGTAAAATGAATAATAATTAAGAATTTAAAGTATTAAACAGAAGCAGAAAATATGGAAAAGAAAGAATACAATAGTCAGGTTTAGATTAAGAAATGAAGAAAATGTGAATAATTAGAGAGTGAAACATATAGTCTATTAAAAGGGTGCAGGAAAGAATGATGAGAAAATGGGAGAAAAAATAAAATGGCTACAAGAAAGAAAAAGAACAAAACTTAAACATATAATAAAGAATATCATTCTTCTATTTATCGATCTTCCCATCTCTGACATTTTGACTGTGGACACATCTTTGTTTTGCATGAGGTCAAGTGCGGACTGTATTGCGGTTGTTTCCGTGGTAGGAATCCAGATTTTGGCGATCTTCTTTTGAACGGAAATGACAGATAGGAAAGCTAGTTTCTATCCCCAAATTTTTTTGAATGACATTATACTATTTTTATCTATAAAATTTGACAATTTTGAGCACTATACGCACTTGAACAAACTTGGATAATGTAATTCAGAGAAAGTTTTTCAATTTAGAAACTAGTTTATAAACTAAGTTCGGACCTATTTTCTTTCCAAGTTTTGCTACTTCACATGTGCGTTGACACTAATTTTAGCGATACCAACCTCTGTCATATCGAAATTTAAATATTTAAATAAAATGAGCTGTAAAAAAAAGGGAAGTGGTCCTGAAACAACAAAAACTTTTATTGCATTGTATGAATTGTAACCGGTTTTATATAAGGTGGGTTTACATTTTTACATAACAGAAATTAAGACGATCACGGCGTAATAACCATTTTTGGCTTCATAACCTACTATTTTTTTGGTGACACAGTTCATATATCCTAACAATGTTTAATAATTTTTGTAACCTTCCCAATTTTCCGTGTTAGGAATTGACAACATTATGTCCTTTCGTTTTGCGCAAAACGCAGATAATTTTAGAGACATCTAAGGATACACTTCAGATTAATAATATAGGTTTAAAACTTGTCAAAGTTTCTAGATGCGAAATAGTTCAATGTCATTCGAGCTTAACACATAATTTCACCCCATTCAAATCCCCAAATCAAAAGGAAGGTTAGGAAATCTTAAAACCAAAAATTGTTGATTTCTTAATCCAAATAAACCTTGTGTCCATGTATCTGTTTTAGCAGCACACTTTTAACCTAAGATCTTCTATTTTTTCGTTGAAATTTAAATTTCGCGCGTCCATATTAGTTTAGAAGATAAATAGGTTGTCAATGTTGTTATGTGTACAGGGTGGGATAGTTTGGTGGAAAGGAACAACCAACACAGAGGGTTTTGTTTGTTTCGACCAGTTGTATAATACATTTCCTTTGTTCTTGCATATTATAATAACTATTTGATTGCTAAAATTTGACATTAATTTTGGGTACCACTCTGTGAAAAAATCTGAAGAAAAAAGGTAGAGCAAAGGAGGAATATTTCCAGGGATGAAAGAAGATTGAGTAGTGGAGGAGATGTAGGAAGAAAAAGAACAGTTGGAGGTAGTGATAAAATCATCTAAAGAGGCAAAGTGGAGAGCCTTATAAAATAGGTACAGTATACGAACAAGGGAAGGGATATTAAGATTGAGAGAGAGGGAGGGAAGTGTTAAAATCAGAAATACGTGAATAGAAATTAAAGAATTAGCATGGACAATATTTTAAACAAGCAAAGAAAGACCCAATTACAATTATGTGAAAAAAGATGGTGGACAATGTTGAATGGAAGCGGAGACAAAAGAGAGTTATGTATAAGAAAGAGGCGACTAAGTTCAATCACCCAGAAGACGATTCTCAAAGTTGTTCAAACCACTAACTGTTGGAGGTCAGGCTAAAGAGTTCCTGCGAATGTAAAGATTCGAAGAAGGAGGTAAGAAAGGGAAGGAGAAACAAGAAGCATGTAGAACACTTGAATCAGGCAGAGTACAAAAGACTAAAAAGAGTAAATTTAAAAAAAATGATGTTGAAAAACAAGAATTTAGAGGAATGAAAAGTAGATCTGGATTTTTTAAATAAGAAAAACAAAGGAAAGCATTAGCAAAAATGATATGGGAATGAGAAGGAATGAGGAATATTATAAATAGGGCACGTCAGATGGAAGAAAACAAGTCAGAAGAGAAAGAAGAAGAAGAAGGAGGGAGTAAAGAAAGATGGAAAATAATCCAGGGAAAAATAGAAAGCACTGGAAATAATAAAAATACACACACAGATAAGATACAGAGAGATGAGCAATGAAAATATACGGGAGAAAAGTAAGATACAACAAAAAATGTATGGGGAAAGAAGGATTTATAGAATAGTGGAAAGCTGTAATAATTTGTCCGAGATATAAAGGAGGTGACAGAAAGGGGATGAACAATTATCGAGGAGTAAGCATAACAAATATTAGCAGCAGGACCAACATAAAGAATGAAAAATATATGGTTTATTCCTAGATATAAATGAAGCATTTGACAATGTGAACAAGTGCAAATAATGGAAAATACTAAAAGAGGCAGAGTGAGAATAAATGAAGAAATAGTTAACAGTTTCTATGGAGAGAGAACTAGATAGAGATGGTATTTATATACCTAAGATATACGGTGAGTGCGACAATAAGGATAAAAGAACAGATTAGGAATTAAGAAGGGGATATGGGGTATAGGAGAAGAATATTTGGACAAGACTTGGAGAAAAAGGGGTATTTTTAGAGAATAAGAAAAATTGTGTTGATGTATAGAGCGGAGGTGTGGGAATAGAGAGAATTGAAAAAACGGGAAGAAAACATCAGGTTATATACAGTAAAAGAGGAACTGAAACTGGAAAAAATTAGGATACAGACAAGAAAAAGGGCAATAAGATATGAAGAAAAGATGGAAAACAAGAAAGAAAATATACTGTACAAATGTTGGAAGGAGATAGAGGATATGCAAGAGAGGAACAAAGAACATAAGAGATGGAGGAAGAGAAGGATGGAAAACAGAAATAGAACAGAGGGATATGCACAAGATGCGACTGAAGCAGAACGCCGAGGGGTTGAAGAATGAGAGAAGATGAGAAGAGAAGGAGGAGGGTTAAAGAAAGTGATGGTTGAGATTTTAAAGTACGCGCCCATCCACGGGATTTGGAAATTTAGAGCGAAAAGCGGTATACGAAAGTGGCAGGAGGAGAGGGGTGCGCGCGAGGGTTTCTTACGCGAAGTCGTCGACGCGTCGGGCGGCAGATCGACGAGAAAACGCGCAAGAATAAAGCTAGACAGACGGCGTTGTTCGAGGAACGCGAGAATGCAGTGAGGGCACTCGAGGAGTACGACGCGGACGTGCGATTAGAAGAGAACGATGGATGAAGAAGCCCCAGGCGCAGTTGAAAGAAAAAAGAAGGCGAAGGAAGCGGAGCTTAAGAAGACGCGTCTGATTCGATTAGACGAAATGATGGAGAAGGAGGAGGAACGTATGAAGAGGGAGGTCATCGAGTTGTAACGAAGATAAGAGCTAGTTAGGCATGCTAGAAGTTGTACAGTTTCTTACGTTTTGAAATTGATGATTTGAAGAAACTTGAACAGAGTGTTAGCGCGCATTTTTTAGGTTTAACAAATCATACACCAACTGGATTAGACACCTAGGTGTGAGTAAAGTGAAAATGTGACTAAAACACCAACAGACTTTGACAGAAAATGTTGAATTGTATAGCAAAAACTGTCGAAAAGGTCAAAGCCAACTGGATGAACCACTTCATTCGTTCGTGCGGGCTTTCGTTGACGAGCTCGCTTACAACATCTAGCTTCGATATCGCATCGATGTTCGGAAGAATGTAGGTCGAAGTCCTTAGACCAGTACGATCGGGCACGTGTTTTCGTTGATAACAGAAGGTAGATATATAAGGTTGGAAGAGGGGAGAGAAGTATAAAAGAAAAGGAATTGATGGCTAAGGTCATGTGTAGGAATGAAGAAAAAGGAAAATTAATATTAGTGAGAGGTTGTGTAGATTGTGCAGGGAGGATTGAAGAAAAGAAAACCTCCAAACACGAATTCCAATGGAAGAAAAAGGGGGAGAAAATAAGTAACATGAAGAAGGCGACTGAGAAAGAGAAAAAAGGCAGAAGTTATTTATTTAACCAATTAGTGTTGTGACATCGAGTGTCGTCTCGTACTATCGTAACACGTCCGAAAATGCATTTGCTTTAAAGCAACTTTGTCGACAGATGTGTAAGCAGTTACATTGGTAGTATATGATGTGCCCTCCAGTACGGAATATAATCGACGACGCGCTTTTGTACAATAATGAACTTACACTCGAGTTCTCCCACTCCTGAAGAGTCCCAAAGGGATGAAACACCTGTCGAGTGGTTCCGGTGTTTGTTTGCTATTGTAAAATCTCTTACGAACTTACATCAGGCAACACTTTGCTTTTTAAATTTTTTGACAGATCAATGACAACTGGAAATGGAATATTCCAACAGACTGTCATATTGGTCTACCAATCATTGTCGCGCGTTTAATGGATTTCTGGTCAATCAGGTGTCGCTAAAATACTAAAAAACTTTCAACAATAAATAAAAAACTTTATTACATACAATATGTACAATTTAGAATATCTCAGGATGTCATTATAAATTGAGTGATTGTAAACTTAATACTATTGCCAACTGGTTGTTTTGTAACGGCGCGGGACGACACCGCTGCTAAAGCCATCGTTGATCGTAAACACCGATTCCCTATAAAATGGAACACAATAAAAACAACGTCGAGAATCGGAACGGCGCGCGCATGCGTCTCGTCCGATACTTACGCAACAAATCATGCACTGTTAGTATTAGTTAGTTAGTACTACAAACATCATAGCTTAGTGTTTTTAAGTGTTTACGATCGCCAGGCACAAGACTGCAAAAGAAACCATCACTTTGATAGAAAAAAAAATCTTAAAGGATCATGCCAAAAAAATTATACACGTACGAACACGATCGCAAGAAGCAAGCTTGTGTAAAACAACTACATACACAATAATATTGGAACGCTTCCAACAGCACAGACTCGTTAGCTATGCAATAACGTCCAGCTGAAAGAAAAACCAGATTATACTCGCGTCCCTTCGTGTATCAACATAAGCGGACGCAACGTAAAGCGCGTTGCGGTTCCGTGCCGAGTCACGCTGAAGGCTTCGGCAAGAAACCGCGTCCGTTGGAACTCAAAATGCAATCCTTCAAGCGCCATCCACAGCTCCTCAAACACTATATGCAAACACGTTCTTTTTTTTTTTAATTCTTTAATAGAGCTATAACAAGATTTTTACAAGTGTGCATCCTGGAGTCCCAAAGCACCACTTAAGGCAAACAAAGAGCACGTACCTTGAGTAGGAAACAGGATCGGTGGTTAACTGTCCGTCGACGGTTGGTCCGCAAACGTAACGATTGATAAATTGATACCTGGTGAGGCAAGTTGCCCCCATCGATATGGCCATGTGAATGGCCAAGTATAAACAGAAAAACAAGTACAAGACACCGACGACGGCGACGAACGCCAGCGCGTACCAATTCAAAACTAAGGATTGCACTGTGTTTACCACAAAGTATGTATTGATCACAATCACAACTATGCTCAAAACCATTGCAACTATCGTATTCGCCCTGAAAAAACGGAAACTGTTAAAGTGTGTTCTTCAAAATCCGGTGTCAAAGTTTGACAGATGTTAACTGTCAAACAAGTTGACCGTATGCATCAAATTTTTGGACTTAAGGTTTAGAATTGTTGGTGTGGTTAACCTGTAGTACTTTTAAATTCCTACTAAAACTCGTAATTCTATTGGAGGATAAAATAAAAATAAAACTAACCGAAGACTTCAGTTACCCAGGTTAACCAACCTTAAGTCCAAAAATTTCATGTTGTATTTTAAAAAAACACACGATAAGTTATTCATCAATACTCACAGTCCATTCACGAACTCTCCCATTATGAGAGGATTGCTGGTGAACGCGATCGTAGGGAACAAGGCGAACGGCAGCTGTAAACTCATGACGGCGTTGAGAATTTCGTTCATTTGGGTCAGATCATTGATGTTGGTGAAGAAGGCGAGACAGAATGTGGGTACGATCGCGATGCTACGAGTGAGGAGGACACGTTTCCATCGTGCCCATTGCAAATTCAAAAATCCTTCCATAGCAAACTGGCCGGCGTACGTACCGGTCATAGTGGAACTTTGTCCGGCCGCTAAAATTCCGATCGCCCAAATGTACATGGCGGCAATGCCAAACGTGCAACCCAAAAATATTCCGCCCTTGTATAAATTTGCCCTTACGTATTCGTCGTTGTCCTAAAAAAATTATCCAAGGTCATTCACAAGTAGCAAAATCGACTCATTTTAAAAAAGTGTCATTTTTTAGTGACAATCTTTTTCGGAACAACAACAATAATAGAGACAATCTCATTTCTGGTCGAATGTCAGTACGGAGACTCGACTGTGGCATTGATTTTCATTTACCTGAACACTAAACACTTTACTGTACAAAACTCAAATTTGACACGGCCTATACTATCACGTAAAAAAGCGTGACTACTCCACGAGTTCGTCGCGACAACCATAGTAAAACGTGACGTTTTTGATCTCGCGAGAACCTACGAGGACAGGCGAAGTTCTCAAACCAAAAAATCTTGGTAAAGATGAGTTCGTGACAAAGAGTTGGCAAAATTCAAAAATTAGAAGTAGTATCGTTATTCGTTACGGGACACATAGTCGCAGCACGGAAGCGGCCGTTACGTCGTCACGTTACGTCTATTTTAAATGACCAACCAATCAGAAAATTTCAAATTGTAGTAAAGACAATCTCATCCCAAATCGGATGTCAGCAAGGAGACTTGATTGTGGCATTGATTTGACATTTGATCACCCGAAATTAAGCACGTTAACATTTAAATATGCAAACACAGCACATTTCATAAATACAGAAAAAAACCCGCAATATCGGTAACCTAGCAACCAACTAACCAAGACGTCTAATGCTAATAAAATGTGAACATACTATAGATGATGTGATCCAGCATATACACTCATCTGAATGAAAATCTCAGAAGTTTTAAAGGTACGATTTAAATTTCAAGTACAAGCAAGGATACTGTGGTATTAATTTTTATTTATATAAACACTGACATTTAATCACGCCAAAAATTAAACACGGCAACACTTAAAAAGACAGAAAACAACTGTGATAACCGTCACCTAGCAACTAACGTCTTAACTAACCGACTCTGATGCTAATAAAATGTGAACAGAGTATAGATGATGTCGTCCAGCACATATCGGGCGACTAAGCTTACAAAAATCTCGGAAATATTTTAAATAACTCATTTATAAAATAGTAAGATTTTAATTTACTGTACAAAACTCAAATTTGACACGGCCTATACTATCACGTAAAAAAGCGTGACTACTCCACGAGTTCGTCGCGACAACCATAGTAAAACGTGACGTTTTTGATCTCGCGAGAACCTACGAGGACAGGCGAAGTTCTCCAAACAAAAAATCTTGGTGAAGATGAGTTCGTGACAAAGAATTGGCAAAATTCAAAAATCAAGAATTAGAAGTAGTATCGTTATTCGTTACGGGACACATAGTCGCAGCACGGAAGCGGCCGTTACGTCGTCACGTTACGTCTATTTTAAATGACCAACCAATCAGAAAATTTCAAATTGTAGTAAAGACAATCTCATCCCAAATCGGATGTCAGCAAGGAGACTTGATTGTGGCATTGATTTGACATTTGATCACTCCGACAATTAAGCACGTTAACATTTAAATATGCAAACACAAGCACATTTCATAAATACAGAAAAAAACCCGCAATAACGGTAACCTAGCAACCAACTAACCAAGACGTCTAATGCTAATAAAATGTGAACATACTACAAAACTCTAATGTGACACGGCCAAACGTGACTCCTCCACGCATTCGCCGCGACAATCATTTTGATCATGACCAACCTGAACTATTCCGTGTAAACAAAAAATTTCAATCTTATCTCAAGTCAGATGGCAGCAAGGATACTGTGGTATTAATTTTTATTTATATAAACACTGACATTTAATCACACCAAAAATTAAACACGGCAACACTTAAAATACAGAAAACAACTGTGATAACCGTCACCTAGCAACCAACGTCTTAACTAACCGACTCGTATGCTAATAAAATGTGAACAGAATATAGATGATGTCGTCCAGCACATACCGGGCGACTAAGCTTACCAAAATCTCGGAAATATTTTTAAAGAGCTCATTTATAAAATAGTAAAATTTTAATTTACTGTACAAAACTCAAAATTGACACGGCCTGTACTATCACGTGAACAAAACGTGACTACTTCACGAGTTCGCCGCGACAACGTGACGTTTATTGATCTCGCGAGAACCTACGAGGATAGGCGAAGTTCTCCAAACAAAAAAATCTTGGTAAATATGAGTTTGTTTCAAAGAAGTCACAACATTCAAAGACCAAGAATAGGAATGTTTACAGAAAAATAAAACACCGTTGAAATATTGTGATCACGAGTTTAAAAATTACATGTATAAATTTTAAACAACGTGCATTGTTATGCAGAAAAACTTATGAAAAGTATCGGTATTTATTCAAATACACAACGGTTTTTGGAGCCTGGGGCTACATCAAAATGTGGGCCCCCACCCCTTTAATTAGTTTTACTGATACCAAACTAGGAATATAATCTACGCAATCATGTATAGGTTTTAAAAGTTTTCGTGTTGTTTTTGATACTGAAAATGTATGAATGTCGGAAAATACTAAAAATCTCATTAGATCGCTTTCAAACGACAACAAAGAAAGTGCCGACAACCTAGATTCTCCCATTATTTTGAAACTTTGTAATTCTAGAATAGGAAAATCGCAATTTCTATGTTTCGCAGATGTTTTTCTCTCTTTTAATAAGTGTTGCGACATCTAGAATCGTCTCGTGTTAACGTAACACGTCCGAAAATGCATTCGCATCTCTTTTGTTTGACTTTCGGAATCATTAATCAAAATAGATTAAATTATAACAAATAAATAAAATAGCAACTATTATACCGTGTGTCCCACGGAAGAGTTGACATAAGCATTTACTATGTTAAATTAAAAATTAACGTATATCTTTTTTCTGGCACAATTTGAACACAATATAACAAAATATTATGTTGAATAAAATAAGAAATTAATGAGATAAGAGTGAATATTCAAAGCGTATTTTACTATAAATTTTGTAAAGTGAATTTTACATTTTGAAAAAGAATTAAAAGCATTTTATAAAAATTGTATTAATAATAATAAAAATTTTACTGTTTTTTATTATCTAACTAGCAAACCCGGCGAACTCCGTTTCGCCACCAGATGGCTTCGTTTTATGTAACATTTCGTTTGGATTTTCTAAATTTATCCCGCAAACACTAAGCGATTGGCCTTGCGACTTGTTAATTGTCATTGCGACGCACCGGCGCCATCTACTTAAAATATTGGTTTGTAGTACATTCTATGTATCAGAGATGGCGCTGTATGTGAAAAAGATTCTCCCGCTTTTCTGTTGAAATTTTTCCTGAATTTTCTTTGCTATAAACCTCACGGAGCCCGAGACCTTTGTGACGGATGTTGTGGAGTTATAGCGTCAGGAAACCGACTTATTTTATATAAAAAAAAAAAAAATATGTTAATTGACAAATTGTGAAAAAAAAATAGACGGATAAACTTTATCACAACCATTTAGCAAACCAAAAAATAAGATCGGGAAGAACAGTCTCTCATTGGCTTGACGTCAAAACCTTTTGTGAAATATTGTATTGCGATTTTCATGTATAACGGGTATTCAAATAAAAAATGAGCTGGGTAGATCTTAAAACTAGTAAACATATCAAAGTTAAAATGACACTTTTAAAAAACCTAAGCTGCGCATGCGTCGATAAAGGTACTGACGTCACCGCTCAGGTTGCGTTTTACAGCCTCGATTTTATTTTGGACATATTTTTATGTTTTTGAGGGATTTGATTATTATTATGTGATTATATAACGTAAACACCATGTGTTTTTTTTTAAATAATTAGAAAATAGTAATTTTATCCCAGGTCGGATGTCAGCAAGGACATTTAATCATATCAAGACGTCTAATGCTAATAAAATGTGAATACACTATAGATGATTTGATACTGTGCCACCAGCTACCGAAAATCTGGGAAGTATTTTAAAGATCAACGCAAATTTGACACAGCCATGCGTGACTCTCCACGCGTTCGCCGCGACAACCATAGTAAAACGTGATCTCACGAGAACCTCCGAAGAGAGACGAGTCACTTCCAATAAACAACCTGAACTATAATGAAAGTAAAACAAGTGATGAAATCAAATTCTTGCCAGAAATCACAACAATTACTTTTTGCAATCAAATAATAGACAATAGTAAAGTAGGTACCACGATTTATTAAGGAATGTGCACTTACCTCAAATATCGACGAAGCGTTCAGCTGAGGATAATTCGAGCACGTTTGCAACTTTAAAGAAAAAGAATGTAATTATTCGGTGGGGCACGCGTCCAACTTACCAATTCGTGGTTGGTTTTATGATAAAGCCCGTTGGCAAAAACGGCAACAACAAACACATTTATAACAAAACTAACAAACAAGGCGATTGCGGCCTCGATGAAAAAATACAGATTGGCGTCGCGGACTTTGGCCGGTTCCTTCCGATCGACGTCGCGCGATTTGACCAGCGCCGAATGCAGATACAAGTTATGCGGCATAATTATAGCACCTGCAGGATGATCGTTATAAAAATAATTATTGTGTTCGTTTTTTTACCTATGATGCCGACGGCTTGGAGCAGAGCCGAAGAATCACAGTCCGTGCACCAAGGAAAAAACATCCCTTTCATAACCAGCAAGCCGTCCGGTTTCGCAACAAAAAATTCATAACCGAACGTGATCGCCATAATCGTGATGAGAAACCCAAAAAACAGCTCCAGCTTACGTAGACCATACTTATCGAGGAACAAGAAGGTGAAGGTGTCAACTATTGTGATTAAAACCCCCGCCCACAGAGGAATCCTGTATTAGAATTTATCATATAAGAATCGACTCGCCAGTCAACTTACGCCTTATTCGATAACAGATAGATTGCGATCGCTGTCCCAATTACCTCCTGCATATCGGAACCGATTATAGCAATCTCGACCATAATCCAAATCAAAAGGCGTTGGAAGTTTCTTGTACTGCCTGTAGCACATTTCAGCCAAGTGTAAGCCGGTGACGACGCCTAATCTCGCCGACAACCTTTGCATGAGTAACCCCAGTATGGTTGCGCTCAGTAAGACCCAGAGAAGTTTGTACTGAGCTATAGTACCACTTTGTAAGTCGTTTTCTATGTTCCCCGGATCTAAGTAAGCGATTGACATCAAAAAACCTGGCCCTGTGAAGGCCCATAGTTTACGAAAACTAAACCCCGTCTACAAAAAAATTGATATACATCGATACGGCACAACGGTTACAACTTACCATTTCGCTCTCAGGGATGTGTATTTTTTCATCGGCAAAATATGTTTGAACGGGGGTTAACAACGTGCTCTCGCTTGGAATGGAACTGCTTGAGGCGACGATCGCCGCTGCCACCGGTTTATCAATGCTATCACCAGATCCTCCGGACGCATTCTCCGGATAATCCTTAATAGCCATTTCAATCTGAAACTGAATTAAATCAATTACGTAACATGTAATTACCCAGAAATATTGTATTTTAAATTACATTATATTTGGACCTTGACGTGTAACATTCAATTTAAATTTATGAGAGAGCAACAAATGAACTTGTTTACTTAGAACTTAGGAATTTCCTCGAGTACTACTGATAACATTCGAAACTAATTAACTTTGATCGTGTAACCAAAACAAACTTGTTAAATGCACACAAGCGAAATTTAACGAAAAGGTCGAATATAATCACAAATGATAACTTTATCAAATGCAATGCAATTATTTGCTTTACTTAACAACCATAAAGTCTGGGATGTACCGGTCTATTCTTTTCACAAACGGGATGCACCTGGTGGTTTCGGTGAACCCCCACCGATTGCATAAGAAATACTCACTTGTGTGATCGTCGTGACGTTTGATTCACAGAAACAAATTCATTTTCGCAATCACGTTGCACCACACTTAAACGTCTAACTGAAAAGAGGGATCAATTCTAACGTCGTCATAGTGGAATCAGACTCTTACTTTCCCCACCACATTCTCTCGGCAATAATTTAAAACGATAAGAATCGGGTCGGTTTTTTTGCCACGAATACAACCTTGGTTTGTGTGTTTGATTGGAAAGTGAAAATTAGAGACGATTGTCAAAATTCAAAACAAAAATCGGAAAAAATGAGATGTGAGGTTAGGTTAATTCTACAGTGGCGTTGTGCAGCGCAATCAGTGACGTTTATGTATAGGGGGCGTCAATAAAAAGGATGCGTCATTACACGCGCTTTCAGTAATTTTTTTTAAATTACTCTTATCGAGAAATACATTTTTTCACTATTTACTAAAACTCAAGATTTATATCAAAACATTCAAGGATGAACTTATTGAATCTGGCAAACCTTTCGAAACGAAAATTTATATTGTTATGAAATTAATTTTGCACTTAATTAATATAACGGAAGTAGTTTTTGTAGACTTACCATTTTATTAAGCGGTCGATAAAGACGACGTATACAATAATAACTTATGAAACTTTGTTCCAGAGCTCATCTCAGTAACTATATATATATATACAAGGATATGGTGTACCAAAGTGGATTGGAAATCTGAAATATTATGTTTTTATCTTATCTGACGCGGTCTATCTATCCAAAATACTTTAAAATCAAGAGCACTTCCATTTACTCCGGAACTCAATCATAACTTCATGAATCTGAACCAAACTAAATATTTTGCTAAATTCTAAGCTCAGAAATAAATAATTTACTCTTTTTAAAAAGTTTTCAGCAGCAGAATATACAATGAAAGTTCATCCGAAGAGGATGACGACACTCGTATGGGTAGTTGCTGAAATTGAAAGTAAACAGAGTGAACAATTGAAGATTAAATTGATAATGGTTAAAAAGAACAAGTGTGGATACCTACTTCATCCGTAAACAACTAAGGATTAGTGTAAAAATGTTTAATAACACTACCCTCACGCGGACACAATAGTCATTCCGAACGGTGGCTTGTCATTTTCCAATACTGGAATCGTTTTCCAATTGAAAGACCTTCAGATCGATCCCAGAAAGAGTACTTTGATCTGTCGAAACTTTTTAGAGCTTTTCTCACAGCATTCACTTATAAGATGGATTCTGAGTTAGTCTCTGATTTTATTTATTTTCGTGATCATGAAATCTAACAATGTGGTTCTCTGAGAATTCACTTATTTTTTTTAGTGAATAAAATTTAAAAACCCACACTTTGTAGGTTGCTCATAAATCAAAAAATCTGAAAAAGTTTTGTTCTTGGAATTTTGTTTTTGATTTTGAAAAGTTTATCTTCACTGAAAGCAAACACTGGAAGTTTTCGTTTTGATCTCCACCAATTATTTTTTCCTTGATCAACAAATCTAACACAAGAGTATCTGAGTACTTTATTTATTCGGTGATTAAAAGTTAATAACCCACTTAGGTTTTTCAGAAACTCTAACTCTAACTGTATTTTTTCAGTGATCTAGAGTTAATAACCCACTAATTGTTCAGAAACAAAAAAAATCAGTAGCAGTCTTTCAATTTTGTTCTCGATTTTGCATTTTTGATTTTGACTTCGATTCAATTGTCTTTATTGATAATCAAACACTGGTGGTTTCGGTTTTAATCTCCGCCATACCATTTTTTTTTCCGTGGTCAGAAAATGAAACAAAAGACTAGTGAGGTCTTTATTTATCTCACTTTATTTTTTCGGTAGTGAAAAGTTAATAACCCACTTAGGTTGTTCAAAAACGAAAAATTATCAGTAACAGTATTGGTCTTGCAATTTTATTTTTGATTTCAAATAGATTTTCTTCACTGGCCATTCGGAAAACTCCAATTCGAACCTTGAAAGAGGTTTTCTCACGGCATGCACTAAGTGTTGACTTATAAGAAGAGTTAGTAACCTCTTGAGCTACATGCAAACGACTAAGTTGTTTAAAGCTTGAACGACGTGTCAACCTTGAAAAAAGTAAACGTGTCTGTTTCTCTTCCTTCGAAGAAAATAAAATACACATGTTTAGTTAAATAAGCTTGGGCAGAGATTGAAAAAGCTAGAAAAGTTAACCTCTTTCTCAGAGTTTTCGTATGGGCTAGTTGAGTGATAACTTATCCGAAGGTTTAGTTTACGTTCGGTAAGGTTAATCCCTCATCTAGCGTCGTATTGACTGAATGGAGTTACAACTCATCAAAAGTTTTCTTACAGCCTAAGTGGAATCACTACAACAGCTTCTGCGCCGTTCGTTACGCTCACCAGTTCCGGTAATGATTGTCTGATCACGCTGTGACAGCTACAACTGAGACCCCCTGAGTTCTTTGTAATACAAAGATAAATAAAAAACCTCTTAACCTTGATTTTGAAAGGAGTCTATAAAACGCTAAACATGGGTGCCTAAAGAAGTTAAAAAAACATGGCGTCAATAATTGGTGGTTATGTGAAGAAAAAATTTCATTCATAATTAGTCAATCTTTCTATCAAAAGTAAAGTGTGTTCTATCTCTAAATTTCTAGGAACTTAAAAAACTATAAAATACATTGATACTTATTTTGTTAAGTAGTTCCAACGTTTTTTGTACAACACCTAGCCTACTTTGATGCATTATAAGTGAATTATAGGATTGATGAATTTTTTTCGCATTTACGGTAATACATCTGAAGTTTTGAGAAGTTACTTATATCTTATCTAAAAAAGTTTGAGTGCTCTTATGTCTGTCTGTTATTATTATAGAGAATGAAAAGGTTGCATCAGATTTGAATATTGTTTTGGCAGTCTATAGATATATCTTTGTTACGAGTAGATGAGAAAGGTTAGATGTATATATCGTTATCTTGTTAAGTGAATGACGCAATTGCAACTTTTGTAGTACTTTGTTTACTTTATTTAAAAAATAACTGTTATTACGATAGATAAAGTTTTCTAACTTCCGTATCCGTAAATTACAGTGCGGTTGTGTTTGTGCCTACAATTAAAAAGACTAAATCTTGAAATAAGCAAGTATATACTACTGGAGTTGGTGTTGGTTGTTCAATAGTTGTAGGGTGTCTGGTTGACATGGAGATAAATCTTGCCTTTATGTTTTCCAGCAAACCTTTTTTTCGTTCTTGACATTTCTGTGGATGTTGGAGTTGCGTATTACCCAGGAGCGTCCACTATTTTACATAACACTTTGTTCATTGTTGATTATAGTTGACATTATAGTCACTGACACAGCCTCATAGATGAATACCCTAGAAGTTTTGGTTGTAGGTTAGTAGGTTGTTGGAAATGGAAAATTATCAGTTTCTTTCAATTAACCAATAGTACTGTTTGTATTTTAGGCTTAGTTTGTTCTCTCCTTCTTTACACATGCTCATTCCATTTGACGTCTAGATTTATGCCGAGATATTTTTTTGCATTGGTCGAATATGGTGCAATTGTTTCATTAATATCTAGTGAGTCTGCTTAGTTCTCTATTGCCGTGATCGATGTCTAAAGCTTTCTGGCTGATCTTTCTTGATCTTGATCTACTGTGAGAAGAGCAGTGTCATCAGCAAATGCTGCAGTGGCTTGTTCTTATAGTACTAGTAAGTCGTTGGTATATAGTAGGTATGGAATGGTCTCAAGCACACCTGGATAATTTTTTTTTTGGACGTTGGTCGACCTCCTTGGTCGACTCAAGTGGCCCATTCCCCGGTCAATCATGACCCGTGGCATCACCTTTCGGTATTCTTCGCCGGGTCACGGCCTCGTCTTACATTACAGACACCTGGATAATAGTCGAGTAGAACCTTTCCTCACTCCGCTTCCAAACATTAAGTTTCAAGGTATTTTGCTTTAGAGCCATCAATCCGATTTCATCCATTTTACACCTCCTGGCAGGCTTGTGGTCGTCAACAGAAGTGGTCCTGAGAGGAGAAGAAACCTAATAGCGTCGGGAGCGGAAGAAACAAGTGTGATGAGTTTGTCCAAGAGAAGCCGTAGGTATGTATAAAGAAGAGGAGTTTGACCTTCAGAAAAGTTGAAGCAAGATCAAAACTCAGCTATGCAGAACTCCGGGAGTGTCATTTTCTGTACTGACCAGATGTCAGTCCCATAATACTCGTGGATCCACCCCGAGTAGGTGAGTATCGGTGTCGAGCTAAGGAGAAGCTAGTGATGACGCGTAGCGATTCATCATGTTTAGCACTTCACTGCTTTTTCGGACCCCAATCTAATATAACCTAAAATAAAATAACCTAACCTAACCCAACAGAATCTAACCTAACCAAGTTCCACAACTGGACGTATTCTGCCATGATCTGAAACGAAAATGAATAATTAATAAAATAATCGCTTAAAAATAATGAATAGATCGAGGGAACATTTCCAGGAACTGTTAGGTGGACAAACAGAAGAAGATGAAACAAACAAAAACAAGCAGGAATACTCGAAAATAAAGAAGGGAGATCAAGACGAAGAGGAAGAAGTAATATCGGCAGAAGAGTTGAGAACAGCTATAAGAAAAATAAAGAATGGTAAATCTCCAGGACAAGACAACATTACAGGGAAATGATAAAGAAACTGGGAGCTGAAGGAACGGAGTTACTGCTGAAACTGTACAACAAAGTATGGAAAGAGGAACAGATCCCCAAGGACTGGGAAACAGGTTAACTAGTTCCTATCTATAAAAAGGGCGATAAGAAACAGTGCAACAGCTATCGAGGCATAACGTTACTAAGTGCACTACTGAAACTATATGAACAAATAATAGAGAAAAAAATTAGGACCATAATAGAACCAGAAATGCTAGAGGCGCAAAGTGGGTTCCGTAAAGGAAGAAGTGTTCAAGACCATATATTTGCAGTCAAACAAATCATTACCAAAACGATTAGATACAACAAAAAAGCCTTTTTTGCTTTTATCGACCTAGAAAAGGCATTTGATAAAGTTCCCAGAGAAGAGATTTGGAAAAGTATGGAAAATATAAGAGTGGGTAGAAAATTGAAAAGAATAGTTAAAAGTTTGTACAAAACAACAATAAATCAGGTTATTAGTAATAACTGCACATCAAAAGAATTTCACATTAAGGGTTAAGACAAGGAGGAGTAATGAGCCCCGTATTATTTACGTTGTTTAAGAATGATGTCATGAAGGAATGCCATACAAAAATTAGAGGACTAGAAATTGGATATAGAAATCTACAACCGAAATTTGTACCTGAGCTCGCGTTTGCTGATGATGTATTTATAATGGCCGGAACTGGAACTGAACTACAAAGAAATCTACGGATATGGAACGAGATATTGATAAGAAAGGGAATGAACATAAATGCAGATAAGACCAAAGTAATGACAGCGAGAAAAGAAGAACAATAAATAAGTATACAAATAAATGGAAACACAATAGAACAAGTAAAACAGTTTAGTGAAAATTGATAACAATGGGACACAGGAGATAGACATAATGGAAAGACTAGAAAAAAGGAATAAGTTATACTATGCAATAAACAAGACTTTCATAAATAAACGTGAGATAACACTGAAAACAAAGCTAAACGTGTATAAAACAATTTTAGACCGGTAATGACGTACGGATGCGAATCATGGATTCTATCAGAAAGAATGAAAAAAAGACTGGAGGCAGCGGAGATGAAGTATCTCAGGCGGATAAAAGGAGTTACACTTCTAGACAGAATAAGGAGTAACCATATTAGAGAAGAAATGAAAATTGAATCGGTTCTGGAATTCATAGAACGCCGTCAGCGGATTTGGTGGGGACACCTCCAAAGAATGGTAAATGAAAGAATGCTAAGACAAATATGGGAAGCTAAAAGAGTAGGGAAAATGAAAAGAGGAAGACCACAAGATACCTGGAACAATGTAGTGGGAAAAATATTAACAGAAAGAAAGAAGACATTGGCGGAGGCGGTAACGATGGCAGAAGATAAAAAAGTGTGGACTAGGTTTGTGCACAGTGTAACAAGTGATTTAATGGTGATTCAAAGAAAGAGTGGAAAGAACAGTAATAGTTAATTTAAGTATAATTTGTACATATATTAGAAGAATGAATGTTATGATTTTTGTAAACCCTACACCATCATATATATATATATATATATATATATATATATATATATATATATAAGCAACTTTTTGCCGACAGGTATGTAAAGCATTACATAGTCGATCCGTCAATAATTATAGCCAACATAACAGCGCGCGTTTGTACAATAGTGAACTTACACTCGAGTTCTCTCACTCCCGATGAGTCCCAAAAGGACGAAACAGCTGTCGGATGATTCTCAGTGTTTGTTTGCTATTGTACAACTACTTGCGTACTTTACTGCAGGCAATTGAAATTTTATACTTGCCAACTGTTATGTTAGCTATAATTATTGAAGGATCGACTATGTAACTGCTATACATATCTGTCGGCAAAAGTTGCTTACATTTACGTACGTGAACGCTTTCACGAGTCGACACTAGATGTCGAAAAAGTTATCGTTTAAATATTATGATCCCTCCAGTAGGGCATATAGTCGACAGCGCGCGTTTGTACAATAGTGAACTTACACCCGAGTTCTCTCACTCCCGATGAGTCCCAAAAGGATGAAACAGCTGTCGGGTGATTCTCAGTGTTTGTTTGCTATTGTACAACCACTTGCGTACTTTACTGCAGGCGATTCGAAATTTTTATACTTGCCAACTGTTATGTTGAAACCCAGAGAAGATAGTTATAGGGAACCATTATACCATTCAAAATAGAACAAAATTAATCATCGAGTTGTGCAATAATATACAGGGTGTTCCATTAAAAATAAATAAGTTATGATGGTTTGAACTTGATTAAATTCGGCACTACATTTCTACCACCCTGTATGAAATTAAGTAATTATGAAATCATGGGAGGGAAGCTTAGAGTTTCAGTTGTGACCCCTATAAATTTTATATCTTTAACTTTATTATTGTAACATACACATCTCTTTAAATTAGGAAGTGTTTTTAAAATTTTATTGAAAAATTAAATATCTCAAATACGGTTAACTTTAAAAATAGAAAACCTTGATAAAAGTTTATCTAAAAATTAAAGTAGAATCCAAAATTGCAATAATATACTGGGTGTTCCATTTAAAGTAACAAAGATAATGTCAACTTCCGGTACAACCGGAAGCGTTAGGTAGACGCCATTATTTTAGTTGTAAAGAACATGCCCGAAAACGCTTAAAGCCAAATTTTTAAAATTCAAATCGAAGTAGTCTGTGAAATATGTCTAATAACTCGTCACCGTGGGACACCCTGTATATATAATCGCTTAAAACCGTGACCTGAAATGTAGCTAAATTTGATGCAGAATTCAAAAATAAATTTAAAAATATTAGTTTTTATTTAAAATAAGCAAGATTGACTCAAATTCCGGTATGACTCATTCGTGATATATTTTGAACTTAACCTTCTCAAAAACATTACTAGTGTAATTTCCGGAAAAAACTCCGAAAAAATACAATATTTCCATTATCGCAAAGTTATCACAAATTTTTTGAATCAAAGTTTCGTTAAAGTAAACTCGTATTAGTTCTCAAAAAAAATGTATGAATTTTTGGAGATAGTGATAGTGACTTTATTTTTTTTAAATGGTCACCATCTTAGATTTGTAGTTTAAAATTTTTACTTTTTTTTTAAGTTTCTGGTAGTAAAGGGCTACTATTACATTAAAAGACCTTGAAAACATTTACGTTTTGTTGTCATAACTTCCAATTAAATAAAAGTTTCAGCTGTCAATTTTGAGTTATTAATTATGAGAGTAACCAGTTTCTCAGTACAAGAGCAGTATGATACACTTCGTATCAACATAAGATGTATAAGTGAAACGACATCTCGTGTAATCAGGGACACGTATGAATAGTAACAAACTAAGTAATGCCAACAGATAACTGTAACGACAGTTGAATGTTTTAAATGCAAATCGTTATCTAAGCGATAACTTAGAATGCAATACCCACCCTTGTCGATAAAGCCAGAGTATCAAGTAGCATACACGCACGAAAGAACACCTGATGCGCATTTCGCTCTTCTTGTGAGCTCTGTATGTATACACATGAAGCATAATTGATAACTCAAAATTGACAGCTCTAACATGTATTTACTTTGAAATCCTGACAACACTATAACAGAATAATTTTTAAATACCTGAAACCGATATTGTTGACATCATTGAAAGCGGGAAAAGTAAGTATAAAATTCAAGATGGCACCCATTTAAAAAGGTAAAGTTACTAGTCTCCGATCGTCGCTTATGTTTGACTGTGAGCGCGCTCAGACACTGCTCTCTGTTGATCTGTTTTTAAAGATCAATGTACAAACATAATCTTTACATAAATAACAAAAAAAAAGTGTATCAGTTTTGTCGGAACTTCTCTCATCGTCTGATTTTTTGAATAATGAGGTTATTTCAAAAATAGTTAATCATATATCATCAAAAAACCAATTGAAAAAGTAGTGTGTAAATTGAATGATAACCGTCATAGAAAACAATAACTGTAGCATAACCTTAAAATGTATGTTTGGTTGATTGCGAGCAACAGGCATACTACCAGTCGAAAACGCTATAAGTTACGATTTCAAATCAGATGATCAGCGCCATCTTTTCGCATGCCTCCACAATTACGAACAAAATAGATATTTATTATACATAATACATATTTACATACATACTTAGCTTATAAATAAGCATGTGCGTTTAAAATCTAGAGTAATTTTAATTAAATTTAGTAGGTACGCACGTATTACTAAGATCCACAAAGAAATAAAATTAACAACGAGCACATCGCAAGTTCGATAGTCGTGCGAATTCTTCTTTGCGAGCTGGTTTGTTTAATTGTAGTTGTGAGCGCCTTCTCTCTTTCGCGAAACAAATTTTTCGCGAGCATTCGCATTTTTGATATTTTGTCGTCGTAGACTGCGTTCGACATGTTGGTTGGCACGTTCACGTTGCAATAATTTTGATCACAGCAAGACACACACATCTACAACTCAAAGGAGAGTATATTTTGAGAGGGAACGAGCCGTTACTCACCATCTGCATGTCGATTTCTACGCACCCGACCTTCGTCCTCTGACACTCCTTCTCGGTAGTACACTTTTTGTTCACCAACACGCTGGTGCCTCTCGAATCCATAATGTGCAGAGTGTGGCAGAAGGTTTCTCCTACAAAAATCGAAACTTCAAAGGGTTTCTTATCGACTACCTCTTACCGTACCTGGTTTGCAGGGTCGGTCGATGGCGAACTGGTTACATACGACGTTATCGGATACGTTGACGCAAATATAACACGTAACAGCGTACTTATCAAAATCATCGGCTATTTCTCTTTTGCTCAAATTAGCGACCTGCTGCAAGATTCCATCATCCAAAGCGGGATTGGTCATAAAAATACAACTCAAAAGCATTCCGATCCTCAACATATCAACCTGAAAGAATCCTATTTAAAACAGGTGCCGCCCCACTCGTTTTGCACTACATTTACAAGTCTATTTAGAAAGGGTTGTTTTCAAGCAGTAATGGAAGCAATTTATATTTAAAAGAGTCGAGTGAATTGTTTACTCGAAAGGGCGAGATTTCTCTCCACCTCGTGCGACATTTGAAATTTAAAATAAACTACACAAGTTTCGTTTTAAAGGGCCCGAAACTTCCGCTTTATCGCGATCGTAATAAAACTTCGTTAGGTTAAGATAAGAGAAAATCGATTTTTCTATCTACCACACGAATTTACCCAAATTCCTGACGCAAAGCAATCATAGTTTCTTTAAAAGATCCAACTCCGGATATGCCACGTCCCACCTGAAACCAAAAAGAAAAGGTTTTAATTTTAATATTAGAATGTATTTGTAGCTCTATCTTCCAATTTACAACCGTGACGAGATTTCTTTCTCGGAAACAAGAAAAAAATACGACGGCGACGCGCTATAAATCTTATCGAAAATATGTCGTCGATTTATTTGTACAATCGCAAATAAATTATGCGTCCGATTTTCCGGTCCAAATCGGGATGTAATTGGGGAGGACGCGCACGCATTTTCCTTGTCGAAATCTTGTTTACTGAGGGGGAATACGTATAAAAGGTATTACTCCGTTTTAATAATGGTATAACATCCGGGAACAATCGCTTAATTACATCAACTTCCGTATAAGTGGGAAAAACGAGGGAAAAAATCTCAGAGCGCTGCGCTCGAATATTTTGCGTTGATATTATTTTAATTAAAAAGTCTGTAAATATTTTTTCTCTCGGCTCATAAATTAAATTAAATTCCTGAGCGTCGTCGTCGGTCGGTTTGTTTTTTGTCGAGCTCGGAAAATTTTCAGTTAATCGACAGTTTAAAAATGCGGTTATTGAATCGCAGTTAGGTATTTTACAATCGAAATTTGTCTTTCGGCGTTATTGCTACATGACACAATACCGCGGGCGTTTATTGAATTCGATAAATACCAACCAGCGAATGCTCGAACCCGCGACATGTCGAAATAAAATGTTAATTGGCGCCGGGTGACGTGACGCGAAAATATTGCAGATAAATATCAGCATCAGTCTGTTTTTAAACAGACACTTCGACGACAATTTATCGCTCATTTTGCAAATAAAAATATTGTCAAGTGCTTTGGGGATTCTGGTGGAGACACGATGATTGAAGAACTTCTTGTTCCGTACTTCAATTCTGATTTTTTTATTGAGAAATTAAAATTTCGATGAAATTGGAATATGCGGTTCTGTGACGTCTAGTCGCTAGCAACAGAACTCCACACATTTTCGCCAAATTTCGGAATTTTAAAGTGTTCAATGAAAGTGGTTGAATCGGAAGCCTGCGAGAGCTCGGAGCTTTTGTGAAAAAAATATTTTTCGAAAATTTTATTTCGGATCCGAAATGAAAAGGCAAGAATACCAAATGTTAAGTGCAAAAGGAAATCAAAAATTACTGTTAGAGATTCAGCAAAAAAAAATCTAAAATTCGACTGCTTAGGGCACTTTGCATCCGGTTCTAGTAAGAAGTAGTTTCCTCCAATTTGGTTGTGCTTTAAATTTTGTTTCTTTTAACGACCCTTTGGGGTTGAAGGTGTAAGATAAAAATCAATCCTTCAAGAAGAAATGCCGACATTTCAGAAGTCGTTTGAAAGTTCAGATGATCATTAAATCAATTACAAGATTTATTCTGAAGTTACAGAGCTCACTAATAAACGCATATTAATTAGTAGTTATAAACTGATAACTGTAGCAGATGATTGATTATTATTCGCAATATCGTCGCAATCGGTCCTGCTTGGCTTGTAAAGCCAAACCGATTGTTTCACAGTGAAGTTTATCACTTCGATGACGATATCTGTTGGCATTCTTAGTTTATACTATTATTTAGGTATTCCTTTTACACGAGATGTCGTTAAGACACATATTTCACTAAATTATTTTTTTAATTCATATTTTGAAGATATTGTTAAAACAAAAATGGCACCTAATGACTGTATTGTAGGCAATAATCAATTCGGAGAGCAGTACTTACAAAGAGTTAAATTATTCAACATAAAGTGTGTTATCTGTGTGTTTTGTTTAATATAAGTAATTGAATGCTACCATTTGGAAAATATTTTACCAAATTGCCACCATAAACGTCCAAAAATCAATCGGGCATCACTGTGATTCACACCAAGGGAATCAAAAGCAAGGCTTTAATACGAATGTCGTCTAGATTTGGGTTTTGCTAACCCAAATTGTTAGCATTTTCAGAGGTCCGTTCATTTCCGATGTTGGTGATTTTTTACTTCGCAGTTTGTATATACTGGTTTAGAAAGAGCGTGGCTTGCAGCGCGCAGGTCAAATGCGAATCATCGGATGTTCTTGAAGATTGGATTCCAGATCTGGTTGTGCCTCAGGAGTTTTTCCTTTCTGTAGAAGTATCTTGTGATCCCCGTTGCTAAGCATGTTCTGCTACCGCTGACTTCTCGGTGTGTCCCAGACGACAGTTTACAAGATGTTCTTTAACTCTTGTTTCTATACATCACTGGATGGTTCCTATTTATAACTTTTCTTTACCTTTTGGGCAACGTAGGGTTACGGTTTTATTTTCTGAAGGTAGGACGTGTGTCGAGAACAGTATTAAAACGTGTGTCGCGAGTAATATGTTGCGACGAAAGTCGAATTTGGCGCGCATTTTGCTAATTTTCTATTCGGCTAATATTCCTAGACCAACAGCGGACATCTTCTGTTCTTCCGTACGGGTGGTTTAGCGTGCATCTTGAAATTGAAATTTACACAAAAATTATTAATGTGTGATTCAAGATTTCCAATACAAATTATTGGTTAAGTTTAAATCCGGCTAAATTCACCGTAAGTACACTTTGCTTTTTTTTCTGTTTGTATTAATTCTAATTGCCACGTAAAATCCTTTTAGCACGTTGCTTGACCTTATGATTTCGCTGTGTGTTATACCTAGATAACTCCTAAGGGTGTTGGAGTGGCTGATTAAGACCTTCTCTATCACCAAAAAACTGCACAAAAAACTTTACTCGGACACGTGTTTCAATAGCTAAGCTATAATCATCAGTATATACTGATAATGATAAGCTTAGCTATTGGCTACGTGTCAGCTAAAGATTTGTTGCAATTCTTTGGTGTTTTTCTGTTGTTAACACGCTGCAGTTAGTGTTCCTTTCCTTTGAGCTTCCCTATCAATTAAAGACAACACCACGGTTTCGCATTAGTTAAGCTGCAGGCAACCGGTAGATACTACGTTTAACCGAGGTTGATTATGCTTCGTAACTTCATCGAGAGAGCCTATCGCCTTCCGTTCTTCTTCGCACACCTCCCCTAAGAGGAATTCTGGAGTTACCTAATTTCCCAAACTGTCATTCTTGGAACTGCATCCTACAGATTACGTTTAAGTAACTTATTCAGTGATAATGCGTATGAAACTCAAATACATATGACAGGGAACGGCTTGATCTCTAGTGTTTAAGTAAATTTTTATTCGGTGTACTCTCCACAACCGAATGTTTTTTTTAAGCAGCTCAATACGGGCTCGGGCGCTTTACTTAGAGCGGTTGACGCTAAAACAAAAGGCCTTTTGGGTTTGCGGGAGGTACTTACCCCTTTAATCTTAGTTTAAGTTAGTTTACATCGCCGTGTGTAAGTGATATGTGTCTTCTTAGTATCCAATCCTCAATTGGAACGTTAACATTAATTCTGGTGTAACTAAATTACCTGAAATCCGACACATTAATAATAATAATAATATATACTTTATTGGGCTGCATAGAAATAAGGTATGTATACAATGTTGTAGTATAAAAATTAAATTAAAATATCATTGCAGTGGCGGCTCGTGGTCAATCATACTGGGAGGTCAAAAATTAATTTAAAAAATAGGCATACTTAAAAAAATATAAATAACTCAAATGCACTCCAAAATTTTATACAATCTACAATTTTGTTCAAAATATAGCGATTTTTCGAAACATTCTCATGACCCAAAGTTGATTATTGTTTCGGACGTTCGCGTTTATTCGGGCGCTGCACGTTTTCGAGTTTTTCCGGGTAGATCTAATTCAATGAGGACAATTCGCACCGCCAGCCCAAGGTTGAAGAGGATGAATTACGAACGACGGCCGATAAATTTTAAGTTATTATACTTGCGACTTTTGCGAGTAAATTACCTATTTTAATAAAACACGTAATAATTAATATTTTTTTATATATTGTCAACATTTTTGGGAGGTCATTGACCAATTGACCATATGGACAAGCCGCCACTGATTATAGGTATATCTAACAGTGAGAGATTGCAGCTCCAAGAGGAGTAAACAGCAGATTGGTTGTATTAACAATCATCTGATAAAAAAAAGGCACCTAGTAAATATTAGTAGAGAGTAAGGCCAAAAGAGACAAGATCTACAAGAACCAATGTTAGACAAACATAAAGATAAACATTAAAATGCGATGAATACTTCAGTTAGTGTTCAGTACGTATTTATTAAATTGAATTGAGTACGAATCACAAATTGCTTTGTTTCAATAGTGACCTAAGTTTACTTCTAAAACTTGACAACGAACATTGTTTAATAGAATCAGGTTTAAGATTATTATAGGATGAGCATATGTCGTAAGAACATGACCTTTTAAAGCTTTCACGAAGGAAAAAAGGAATATCTAAAGTATCCTTCCTTCTTATAGTGACATTGTGCACATCTGTTCTGAATTTGATCTTATTATAAAGTGGAGTTTTCGTCGTTAATATTTTATAATAGGTACCAAGCGAGTGGAGGACCCTGCGCCGCTTCATACACAACCAGCCTGCCCTCTCGACAAAGTGCGAGACATGTTGACGTCGTCAACCTTACTTAGTATTAAGCGAAGCTACTGCTAACTTACGTGAATATATGCGACAGTCTCTCTATTTCTGTCACATTCACCTACTACAATAAGATTTGTTTGTTGTTTTATTGAATTGTCTATCTTTTTCTTTTGTTTGTGTGACCCAGCTTGTTTCTTCGTTTTTTAACTAGCACATTTAAAAAAGCCGCTACGATACTAGGATGTTGATTAGTCAGTCAAGTGTCGAAGAAACTGCTTAAACTTTTCTATACTGTGTTTCCAAACAACAAAGATCATCTACATATTGGTTGTATTCCGCAGCCTTGATTGTCTTTTCAAAATTCTTCATGATGAGACAGGCGACATTCCTTCAATGGCAGTTTGTTAAACAGCAAAACCACGCCAAAACTGGGTGTCTTTGGGGTCCGATCATAATATCCTCAATTTTGCGAACAAAGTGCACTGAGTCCTTAACGTAGCTGTTGTCTTTTTTATACGTGGTTGAAGCAGTAACACCAAGAACTTGGTTAAGTAGTATGTTACTGGAACAACTTCGCTTGTCAAAGTTAGTTTTTGAGTATCTTCTGGTAGAGAATCGGTTGGTGAGTGGCAAATCTTGTTTCGGATCTTTCTTCAGGGGTCTGTTGCTTAACAGATCTAGAAGTTCAATAATTTTTTGGCTGTAGTTTTCAGTTTTTAAAAGAACGGTGGCGTTTCTTCAGGAATCTATAGTTTACTGGATCTAGGAGTTCAATGATTGTAGTTTAGAAAATAGTGGCAGCTGGTAGGATGACGCTGTCCTTGAATACGTCCAATCTCTTAATGCTGATTTTAATTTCTAATCAAGTTGCTTTTTGTAGATTTTGGCTCTCTGAGGACAATAGCAGTCTTGATACTTATCGCTCCTCCGTCTTAGTCGGATAGGTGTTTAATTGCTAGAAATATCTTCGATTGGAATATGACTAGAAACAACTGTAAAATTGCCTCCTTTGACCAGCACTTTCGCCTTGTCCTCTGTGAGCACTCTGTCTGTTAGGTTGACTATGGTCAAGGCATAAGGTCTTGGGTGCTTGTCTCGTCTGTAACTTTTCATATTCTCAAACTTGCTGTACTGTTATATGATCGAGCTCGTTTCTCAGATTGAAGCATAAGATTGCATCTAACTTGTCCCGGTCTTCTTGTGTAAACCTGTTGCTGCGCACGAGATGAAGTACGTGCAGGTTTTCATCCGTGTTTTTAACAAGACATCCTTATAAGTTTTGGCATGGTTTTGATGTTTAGCAAACTGCCACTTTTCGAAGTCTGACTGATCGGAAGCTACTTCGATTGGAAAGAAAAGTGGATGGAGTGGCAATGGGAAGTCCACTGAGTCAAGTGATAGCATTGACATTGATATACATAAAAATGAGACTAATCTCTTCATAGAGAATTTTGAAAAGAAAGTCGGAATACAAGCCAGCGACATAGTACCGGTACGTTCCTTCGTAGTTTGGCAACACGGTATAGAGAACCTTAACCAGTTTCTTAACAGCCAATACTCTAGTCTCCAGTTTACCATAGAGACAGAAGATGAATAACAACTTCCTCTCTTAGATGTATTGACGATAAAACGAAAAAACAAACTAGGCTAAATAGTATACAAAAAATCTACACTCACGAACGAGTATCTTGATGCCTTATCAGAGAATCTTCACGTAGAAGACTTGAACACCTAAAAACTGCCATTGAGATTAATAGGACACAGAAAAGAAAAATTGAAAATCAATGAGGTCCAAAGCCTCGAAAGTACCGGAATTCGAGAGTCGACCCACTACCGCCCACGATTATCTTCCATATACATCCTAAGTCACAGATCGCATTAGCAAAAGACCCAAGAAGATTCAACAAAAGACCAGATTAACACAAGTCTAACGAGATCCTTCTTCAGCAACCACAGTTCTTGTGACAAAGTCGATAGATCTATGGTGACGAGCTTCAAAGTTTCGTTAGAAAAAATTAAAATAAAAAACGCGATTAAAAACAAATAAAAATGCACTAAGGCCGATGTGCGTTGATAAAGCTTCATCTTTCAAGCAATGCTGATTAATTTTTTACTTTTTTGGAAAATTTTGTCATTAAAAAACGTGTTTTTAATTTTGTTTACGTTTTGAGTCTTGCAATCAATAAATTACAGTAGAATGTAATATGCGCCTGATTGTATATTGTCATCGGTAGCGGAAGCAAGAAAGTACTCAAAATTTCAAGCGATAGGAAGATGATTACATCGCGAGCGTTGATTGAAAAATTTGGGAAGATACGCAACGCATATGAATAAAATGTAGGTAGGTACCAAAAAACTTCAAATGGATCTATCCAAAGCAACCCTGTATAACTCCACCTATGACATAATGAATCGTTGTCAGTTCTTACCAAGCCTTCCGTTGTACCATGCACTTCTCATACTCAACTGGCCATCTCTCGCAGGCAAAAGTGCAGGGATCTTGACCTTAATTTCCCATATCAAGAGAGGACAACTCAAAATAAACTCAAAAAAATAAGTAAGAAAGATTTCAGGTTATGGAATGACGTCTAAACCCGCTTTCTGGTTCTATTCACGAAACCAAAATGGAATCTCAGAATATAAAATAAAAGGTGAAATTCTTCTGCTTGTTTACTCAATAAAAAAGAGTTAAAGAGATTTCAGAAACCTCGAACAGAAGATGTTTAAAGAGCTTATTTCCCCTATCCTCCTTCTGTACCTGTTCAGAAGCAAAAAGTTGAAAAATAATGTATGAAACAAGAACACCCTCATCTATAAAAAAAGAAAAAAAACTGGTCCCACAGAAAGGAAAAAAAAGAAAAAAAAATTCCTAGAGTAGTCAGTATCCACCAACAGAAGATGCCAAATGGACGTGTTTCAAAAAAGAAACTATGCAAAAATTCTACCCCTTTATGAGAAAGACAGAGCATTCCAACACTCTCAAAGCATAAGAATTAAAAAACGAGAGTTTAAAAATTCTTTAAGCAACAAGAACACCCTGTTGAAGAGAAAATTCGCACACCAATATCCTTGTCCATAAAAAAAGAAATAAAAAAACTATTCCTAAGAAAAAAAGTAGTCCAAAGATACCTTAATGTTGAAAGCTTTACAACTTCACAAAAGCGAAACACTACCCTGTCATGTCTACCTCAAAAAAAGACACTTTATGAAACAATAACACCAAGCGGGTTTAACGCCATCGTTGATTGGAATTTCTTCCTAACGACTCCAAGTTACTAGCAGCGGCTAACGGTTATCTTAACTAATCGGAAAACTTCAACTGAAAGAAAGAAAACGTGAGTCTCAATCAGATGTGGAATCAACCAAAATGGCACTGACTACTTGCGTTAGCGAAATGTTAGAAAGAAATTTCAATCAATGACGGTCTTTAGACCCAAATCTAGAAAATAGGCCAAGAAAGTCTAAAAGACTCCTATGAAAAAAAAAAGGAATCAAAAGATACGTCAAAGTCGGAAGTGTCACAGCTTCATCAAATCAAACAGATAGCGAAAGAAACACAATTAATAAAGGATATAATCTAGAACAAAAACCAGTTAGTTTGTTTTGGATTCGGAGACACGGTTGACATAAAAATAGCGATGTTTAATAAAAAGTGAGGTTAAAATACCAATAACGTAATAACAAAGTAGCCTCTGTAGTATCTTGTTAGCATTATTTAAATGCTAATTACTACAAGACTAACGTTTATACAACGAATCAATAAACGTTCATCAGGTGTCTTACGACCTCAAACCGGCTTTAACGCCAAATAAGTTCAAATGCTTTGGTGAAATACTTGAACGGTTGTAGTCTCCTTTTTTTAAGTTAGATGGGTCTACTTTTGACAAAAAAAACAGAGAAAGAGACAGTAGACATGATGTAGGAGAGTAAATGCAATTAAATAAATTTCAAAGAAAAGAATTGAACTAACGAAACGAGCCAAATATATGAACAGTTCAAGCTTGTAGAAACAAATCTTGGATGGTTGATTTGACATAGATTTCACTTAGTTAGATTAGTAGGTGGGATCACAGAGAAGCCGTCGTTTACCTTTGGAAATCGTCACGATACATCACAGCTACTTTCAACCTATCTCGCCAGCGTGGAAGTGTAAGGTCAAATTCCCCTAATATAGGGAGGCGATGCTCCTACGAAAGAGCAATAAGCGGTAAACATTAGGAAAACCAACCGATTTTTTTCAATGTGAGATGCAATGTAAATGTTTGCAATTGTCATCTACCAAGGTAATCAATATCTAAACAATACCAGATATTATAGTGCTTATAAATGGTTAGAGAATGAAGACAAGTATATCAGTGACACTCAAAATTTACAATAAATTTTGAAAAATCTATAACTTTCAAAAACTATCTTTACAAATTAATGACGTAATTCCTTCAAAAAGTGTTGCGTCACAAAACAAAATATCTTCACATTTTGGTTATTGGGGCATTAAGATTTTAAATTTAGAAAGAGTGACTCATCTTCTTAGACAGCTCAAAAGATCAAATGTAAAGTGCAATCCTCTATAATAGTCATTTTAGCAAAGTAATCAATATGAAAATAATACCAGATTCCATAAATGCGTAACAGTCCCTAAACAATCAATAAATTTGTAGTAACTCCTTTAGATTTAAAAGATCAATGCAATTATACAAGTAATCAATAAATGCACAACTCTAGATTCCATAAAATAGTGACAGTGACCAAACACTCGACAGTATTATTAATTTTTGCGTTGAGGATTTATCAATTCTATTAAGCGTTTTTTTACTTGCGTTATTATTATGTGTTGTTCTAATAACTGAAAAAACTAAATAATAAATTGTGTAGTAAGCGTTTCTATTACCTTCTTTTTAATACCTGTTAATCAAGTTGCAGCATGTGGACAATTCATCCAAGCTTGTTTACGACAAACTTTGTCCTCGTGTGTAATACAAGTTATGAAGTTTAATTAATTTAAATGTTTTCGCCGAATTTTCATGTTTAAGTCAACAAAGTTTCAACAAAACTGTACAAATAGTGTTTTAAAATAAAACATCTGGTTCCTAAAATTAAAGAAATACTAGGCTAGAATAAAGAGAAAATTACAGCTCATTTTGGAATCGAATTATTTTTATCATGATCCAGTTTTCCACGTCACTTTAGTGTTATTAACAATTTGTGCCAATAACCAACGTCATAAAATTATGCTGATGTTTAATTAAACACGATGGTTATAAATTATGCTCACGAAATCACCTTACATCAAAGTTTTCTCGAAAAATCAAAAAAAGAACGTCGAAAACGCATGCGTCGAACCTATAGACGACTACCAACTTAAAAAATGTATATTTTAAGTTCGTTTCAAATAAACGATAAATTAGATCTCCGTATCAGAAAAATATTGCTAGGGGGGAGTCCTGTATTGACGACATCAACAAAAATTAATCAATTGAGTATTTTTTAAAACAAATCGATTAAAGTGTCACACTTTATTATTTTTAACTTACAAACGATAACAAATCTCGAAAAACGCTTACGTTTACGTATAATACGTTAAAACTTTTTTGAATGATTAAGTTTTCTCTTTGGTGACGTCATATTTTAGATGTTCAATATTTGCCACACATCAAATGTGTCTCGTATTTTATATTTAAAACGCTTTGTTTTTTTTTGAATAAAATCGCGTACATATTGAAAAAAGAATTAAATTTTAATTGAATAATACGGCTTAATTTTTCAATAAATGTTGATCCTAAATTGATGGTTGCTCGAAAATTTTAAATAAATAAATTAAATTAAAAATGGAAGCATACTAACAAAATTCAATATTGAAAAGAACGTATTTGAATTATTATAATATTGGTTTAATTGAATTACTACCGAACGTGTTCTGCCTAAACATTTTGCATTATGTTGATGTTTATCTATTTATAACTACTGTTATATCTTTATTTTATTTTGTATTTATGTGATATTAGCAAAACTAAATGGGCCGCTACTGAACCATCTCGAAATTGATTTGATCCAAAAGTTCAACTTATATTAGGCAGATATCGCAACTCGCCTGATACCCACGGTATATTCACCGTTAACCAATATTTTTTTAGATTTAATTGGATATATGGATGTCACGTATACACATAACAGGTTTCCAGGAATTTATTTCAAGCTGACATAGTTTCGGCAATATCACATTACCCATGTAATAATAATACATTTGTTTCTATGTTTTGTAGCATCTCTTAAGTTACAGTATTTTCTCGCTCAGACGAAGCAATATAAATAAAGAAAGTGATATTAATCCAAGAAAAGAAATTAAACATATCAAACAATAAAAGATCTAGAATATTCATGAAAAGAAAGAAAAATGCAACCAACAATCTGAAAAGGAAAGAAGATGTAATGGAAAAACAAAAAAAAAGAAAGACTGGAGACGTAGGAAAAATGATTCCAAATGTATAGTGATGTAAAGTAGAATATGAGGAAAGAAACGAGAAAAAAGCATTACAAAACTATCGAAGCAATAAAAAAAGAAAAGTTAAAAGAGAGAAAATAAATACAAAGGGTTTTAAAAAGTATAAGGGGGAAATATACAATGCTAGAGGAGCTGACCGGAGAGAAAACTAAAAAATTATTTATAATGATAGTAAATGGGACACAGAGAAGAAGAATATAATTGATAAAAAGATAAATGAACAAAAAAAACTGATAGAGATGTGCGAAAAAAAAGCTAATTTTGAATGGAAATATAGAAGAGTGAGGGAGAGAAGAGAATTATGCAGTTGTATAGGAGAAAAGTGTAGGAAATATACAAAAATTGGTAATAAGAGAAGAACAAGAACAAGAAAAGAAGATAAAGGTGGCGTAAATAGCCTTGCACAGCTTAAGCCTCTGGACTAGTTTTTATTAAGCATTTTTGCGACGCGTATAATATAACCGAGGCTAAACGATATAATTCTGTAACACGCTCATTTGCATTCAGGAGACTCGAGTTTGATATTCGCAGAAAGTTTTCTTACGTTAATATAAGTATTCATTTATAGAATAATGCTGAGCCTGTAAGTTCCTATATTCCTCATCCACACCTAAATTTATCCTACTTCAAGCATACTTGCGGTGTATATACGCATTTACACATTATATATTGCAGTGATCACAAGGTCGTGTCAATATATATAAAGTCATGTGTATTGTATAGTATGAGGATAAATCGATATAAGGTGTATGTGCAAGAACAAGTGAAAGTGAGGACGATTACGTTTTGAGCAGTGAACGATGAAAGGTGTAAAGTTAAGAGATGGATACAACAATGAATTTGTGAAATTTGTCGTTAACCTTTTAAACAAGCGGTTTCATATTAAAAAAAAATCATATTAAGCCCGTGCATCGTAGCCTACCCGCGCATCGTAGGAATTACATAGAATAAAAAAAATTAATGAGCAATAATAAATGAAGTTCATTATCAAGTAATTAGTAAATGAAGCATTATTAGAAAGTTAAAATTGTAAAAAAAAATTTTGTATACAAAAAATAGATTGCAGCGGAAATATTTTTTTTAAGTTGCTTTTAAACGTGCATGTTGCGATAATTATAATTCAATTAAAATTTATTCAATAAATAAAATTGAACGTTTTATTATTTTGTATTAAAATTTCAAACCCGCCCATCGAGGGAAAAAAAGCAAGCGTGTCTGTTTCTTCCCACTTCGAAGGAAATGAAATACGCATGTGTGTAAACGTAGAGTAGTAGCACTAAAAAATTATTTCTGTCACACACACACCGCCTTCCTATATCCAAAATAAGCCCCCAAAAGACCAATGTAGTGATCCTCGATGAAGGAAAAACTTAGATGATAAAGGGCAATGTAAAAACACCAAGTAAACAAGGAGTCCTCTAATGTTGTGTCATATGAAATATGTAAGCAGTTCGTAAGCAACAAACGAAATTGTTCTAAGTCAAAGTAATGACCATCAAAGTTTGATTTAATGGGGTTGCAGTTGGGTAACACAACCACCAAACAAAAACAATTGTTTTTGTTTCTTTGTCGACACCACCTTTACCGTAGAACATTTTTGCTGCATTCAATGTGACAACATTCTAATCTCCCTAACCTAACGAGTAAACCATTACTTCAGATGACCATCAGGTTCTGTCTTCTTTTCTGGATGTTTATGGATCTTAATGGCATCTCTAAATAATTTGCTGCAACAACCGTCGACCGTTGCTAGCAAGTTGAAACTGTAGAAAGTTTATTGTGATTCTAATTGCTAAGGACATATTCGGCTACCGCATATTTTTCTGTGTGTCCAAGATGGCAGTTTGCTCGATTTTTTTTAAGTCTTGTTTCTATCGATCACTTGCCATAAAAACAAGATATACGGTAAACCCAGGCTGCTGAGAGAGAGGGTCTCTTTCGCCTTTGTTTGTCTGTTGGTGTGCTAAATCTTTGTGGTTAGTTTGGATATGAATGAAATGTGGGCGGTAGTACCCGTCATCTTCTCTACGACAGTGCGGACTACCAAAGATTCAAAAAAGCAGATTACCCTCTAAAACCAATAGTGATTGCTTCTGGATCATCAATTTACTTTGCCAAGTACTAACCAACACTGTTCCAACCACGTATATAAAAGACGGACAACTTAACTACAAATCAGCGCAAAATTCGGAACATCAACATGGGCTCTAAGGCATTCTTGTAAGTTTTGACGCGATCTTCCTGTTTCCCCAAGTGCCACTAAAGAAACCACGTATAAGGAAGACCAACAGCTTCGCTAAGACTTTAGCTGACTATGCATAAAATTCTGGATATCAACATCAAACCTCAAAACGTCCCTGTAACTTTTGACGTAGTTTCGCTGTTTACCACTGAAGAAATGTTTCGATGTCGTGACCAAAACCTTTCCAAGTGATATCAGAACTTTTTTTTTAAAGTCTGTCTTACCGGAAGCTGCTTCGTTTCGAAAGTTTATCAGACAGATGGTAATGGAAAGTCACAGCATAGAGAAGCTTAGTATTCAGTTTTTCAAAGTCAAAGACCGCACAAGAAGAATTCTAAGATTCAGCAAACCATCAGATCAACAAAGAACGAAAGAGACCCTCCTTCAGTAGCCAAAATTTTCCCGATACCTTTTTTTTGTAAAACCACTAAGACATTGATGGAAACTAAACTACAAGCACATCCAGCAAACTGCTGCAAACTTTAGAACCGAATCTATACAACATAAAAGATAAACTTACATAGATTATATTGGAAAAAGGACTAAGGAACTCGTGAAAAACTAAACTGTGAAAAAAACTAAAACGATGGTATTTCAAAAAAGAAGAGCGACAAGAAGAAAAGCAGAAAAGAAAATTAGGTATGGGAAACGGAGAGAGTAGAGAGTGTAAAAGAGGTAAAATATTTAGGATACCTAATGACTTATGACAATAAAGATGGGGCACCCATAAATAAACTGACCAAAAAAGGGGAACAAATCTTAGGGAGTCTTAGGTGTGGGAGTGTTCGGTAAAAATATAAGAAAAAGAAGGTGGACATTTGATAGACTGGTAAAAAGTTTAATGATGTATAGAACGGAATGATTGGGAGTAAAGTAAACTGGAGAAAATACAAGAAAAATATTGAAGATGAGTACTGGGATTAGACAGGGAGACACTAGGATATACTATAGTGAAAGAAAAATGTAAAATAAAGAAGATAAGAACTGAAACAAATAAGAGCAATAAAGTACGAAGAAGAAATTAGTGAGAAAGAAAATATTACAAGGCGGTTGGAAAGAAGTAAAAGAAAAAATAAAACATGAGCAAGAAGATAGGATTCGCCTGAAGAGGTGAGCAGAAGAAATTGGTAGAAAATGATAAATGCACTCAAAAAACAAGAAAGAATGACAAAAATAAGGGAGAAGAGATGCAACCATAAATACATAAAAAATATAACAGAAAGGATGCCAAGTTATTTCAAGGGGAAAAGGAATTTATAAGAAAAGAAAATATAGCAGGGTTTAGATGTTGGGAATAAGGAGGCGGACAATAAGTATTGGTGGGAGAACATTCACTTGAATATAATAAAAATTAAAATTGGCATAGTGTACTATTGTTGACTATCGATTGTAACCCACTACCTTACTATTAAAGTTGAAAAGCGCAATTATTCGTTCATATTGTTTATTTAGAGCGAGTTCATCGGTTCACATGTTGCAAGGCTGTTCGCGCGAGAAAAAAAGATTGGAAATTGGAAGAGAAGAGGGTAGAATGTGTGAAAGAGGTTAAATATTTAAGATACACACTGAATTATGACAATAAAGATCGAGCTTATATAAACGGACTCGCAAGTAAAGAAGTGTGGGGCCTAGAGGGTAAACGGTTTTCGGTAAAAATATAATAAATAATAAAAGGTGGATATTTGATATACTTGTAAAAGTGTAATGGCGGAATTATTAAGATTATTAAGATGGAAATAGTGGAGTAAACTAAAGAAAATACAAGACAAATATTGAAGAAGAGTAATGAGATTAGACAAGTAGACACCGGGAATGTATAGTGGAAGAAGAGTGTAAAATCAAGAAAGAATGACAAAAAGGGGAGGAGATGCAACCATAAATACATCAAAAATATAATGAAAGGGAAGCCAAGTTATTTTAAATGGCAAAATAAATTACAGAGAAAATAAAATAATAATAAAGTTTAGATGTGGAAATGAAGAGGCGGAAAATAAGTATTGGTGGAAGGGACATTCACTTGAATAAAATAAAAATTAAAATTGGCATAGTGTACTATTGTTTATTGTCGATTGTAACCCACTACCTTACTATTAAGTTGTAAAGCGAAATTATTTGTTCATATTACGTATGTGTCGGCAAAATGTTTATTTAGAGCGACTTCATCGGTTCACATGTTGCAAGGTTGTTCGCGCGACCTTGATTGAAAGCTTAATATGCAAAGTTATCAAACCTAAGCTATTTCGACGATTCTTACATTTATGATGTAATGTATGTGCCGCCACAAGTACTCCCGAGCCAGTGATACAGAAATCATTACTGAAAATAAGTATTAATAAGAGAACAGTGTCAAACACATAAGCTTAAGATTCGTCAAACTAAGAGAAGAGGTAAAAGGTAGTACGGTGTGAAGGAATATGAAAAAACTAAAATGACGGTATTTTAAAAAGGGGGCATGGGAAAGAAAAAAAGAAGTTTCAAAATTGGGAAAGGAGAGAATAGAAAGTGTGAAAGAGGTTGAATATTTAAGATGCACACTGAGTTATGGCAATAAAGATCGATCTTATATAAACCGACTGGCAAGTAAAGAAGTGTGATACTGTTAGAGAGAGGGTAAGAAAGGCAATGGATAGAGAAGGTATTACAAAAGAAAAGAAGGCGAGGAAAAGAAGACAACTTTCAAAAAACTTACATACACATCCAGAAACCTTCATCAGAAAGGAAGAAATTTTGAGGCACAACTACATCCCAAATGACACCTTACAAACATCCGCACTTGACCGGCGGCGGCGCGATGCAAGCTCCGCCCTCTTTGAACCCGAATAAATTTGCGAAACTAAAAGTCTACATCCTACATCGGCGATGAAATGAGTTACTTGTTCTATCTCTTTAATATACTAATTTCGTAGGGGGTTGCAGAATTTTTATCTCTTGCCAAAAGGTTTCTAGCAAAAACAAACATCAATTGAGAACTTTTTCAAACCATTTCAATTGGGAATAATCAGCGAAATGGCTGACCTCTGGTGGCGATAGCTGTAATTGAATATTTCGTGTAATTCTAACCTTAAATTTCGTATAAAATTTAATAGGCTGTCAAAGTGTCAAACGGATTTAATTTATGTATGCTTCCGAGATAGAGTAGTAAAAATGTCATTTTGAAGCGCCATCTATTGGACGTAATTATTCCCAACCTTTTGTAACGATTTGTATTAATTTCACCGGATTTAACATTAAAACATCATTTAACTACAGTTTTGTTGACTATCAAAACAGCATCAGAGTACACAGTATGTATCAAATATATCTTTGTTAATAATAAAGATACAATTTTAAATGAGATTAATAACGAAGATAGCCATGCAATTCTACTCAATTCGAATACACGGTATCCATTTAGTGTATTTTACAAACTAATTTTAATCCGTGAAAAAATGATGCGATGAAACTTTTATTCATACATTTTTAACTTCAGTTGTGCCAGAAAAAACAACACACATTTCAAATAAATTGTGTCACGCAAAAACAATTTTAATATGTTGACAAATGGTTGACAATCACAAAACACGATTGCTGGATTTTAAATCGTCTTTCATACTAACTCGAATATGGATGTTCGACTGTATTTTCGGATGATGAACGATAATGGCGGTACGCACGCAAAAAATACAATAAAACCCCGAAACGATCAGCGAACAATAAGCAGATTTATCACGATCGAACCAATTTTGCACATTTTCTCACGTCAATTTGAAATTAACGTCATACGCAAATTGCCCTCTTTGTAAACCGCAAAACACGCAGTAACAGGTTAATTACTTTGATATTTGCGAGGGTTTCCTAATTATGAATTCAAAATTGTCTTTTAATGCGAAGCCTTAAACGTAAACAGTTTAATTAAATCTGCAAATGTTTAATTATCTTGTCAATTTTAATAGCGACATAATCGTAATTAGCGAGCGCGGATTTGCGGGCTCCCCAAAGATCGGATTTGTATGCAACAGTCACAATCGAAGCGATGTTAATTAATGCTAACCGTACGGATGTGCACAATTTTCACGCATAAAGAGCCACGTAAAAGCATGACCTACTACTTCAAAAGCTTCAAACTTAACCCATCGCAATTTATAGAGAAACTCAAAATAAGAGCAAGCCAACCGTGTCGTCTTGAAGACTTAATTCTAATCATCGGAGTTGGCTTTTGGGGACAAAAAATAACATTTGTGCGCCAAACAAGAGAAAATATTTAATTAGGTCGCGCTAAGCCCACTCGATTATATCGTGGTGTTTAAATTAAATTGTCTGTCAACAAGATTAAATTAATAATAAGGGTTGAGCGCTCGCAGAATTTGCAACAGCTGCCCTTGCGTATGATAGCTTACGAACCCGATCTAATTACATTCGAATTCGCGGAGAAAAAAACGCGCTTAATAATTTTCGCTCGAACCTTCAATTAGAGGAACGCGAAAAAAAATCAAGATCAGTTTCGGTTTTTAATTGCTGTACCAAAGTCATTGCGAAGGTTAAATAACACTTTGGGAAAAAAACGTGATTTACGTTTGTTAGGTACAAGGAAAAGTGTTGCCCGCGGCCGAACTATCTCCAAATAAATGCCGAAACTTGTGTGCCGCTACGTTCATAGAAGATGAAGCTTCTCGTTTTGGTGATCGCGCTGCACGCGCACCAAGCGTTCGCGAAAAAACTACGTAAGCTCTTGGTCGAGTAAAACAAACTAATAAATTCATTAATTTCAGCGCCAGCTTTCACCATCTGCTCGCGCAATGATCCTCAGTTGAACGAGTGCTTCGCCCAGGCTACTCAAAAGGCACTGACTTTGATGGCGGAACGTAAGTATTTAATTTTAACCGCGCCCGAGTGATCATGAAACATTTCCAGCGATACCAGAGCTATCTCTGTTAGGAATCGATCCCATGAAGTTTGAGAGAATAGAAATTCCACCTTCCAAATCCGACAACTTCAAATTCAAGCAGACGCTGACCAACCTGGAACTCACCAACCTCAAAGCAACCAAAGTCAACAAAAGTCGGTGAGTGAATTCATGCAGCCCAAAAATTAAAAAAATTCGTTAGAATTAATCTAGGGGAGAGCGAGTTTAACGTCCTCATATACACCAATACGCCTTGGTTGAAGTTAAAAGGCAACTACCAAATCGACGGGAAAATCCTCCTGTTGACCATTAATGGCGAAGGCACTTTCACCGTCACTTTCGGTAAGTAAGAACCCCTCTTCACATAACACTAAAATGCGCGTCTTAACTAGACGACGTCAAAGTCGTCATGAACATGACCGGTACCATCCAACAAAAAAAAGGCAAACCTCATCTCCAACTTAACGACGTCACTTTCGAAATGGACCCCAACAATTTGATCTTCAAATTTGACAACTTGTTCAACGGCAACGAAGATTTGGGACAGTCGTTGAATCGTTTGCTCAACGAAAACTGGCGACCGATTTATGGAGAAATCGGATCGACGTACGAAGAATTTGTCGCGGCCTACTTGAAAAATTATGGAACACAAATATTTAACAAAGTATCTTACGACGACCTCTTTCCTGTTAAGTAACTTGGTATAATTAAAAAATAACAATAAAATAACCAGTTTTTATTTTGCTTATACGTAATCGCCGCGTCGACCGCGCAAATAACGGCGTCCTTTACCTTCAACCGCTTCATTGAATGAATAGCCTTTTTTTTTTACTGTATACGTGATTAGTTACCATACATTAATTCGACTACTTCTACGTCTTTGTGGCGTAAAAATACAATAACTATCAGCAAGTTGTTGAAGAACCTTTCTTCATTACTCAGTATTCTTCTTCTTTTGTATCACTTAGAGTGCATAATAAATACAACCAGTTCATAAAAAAGCAAACACAATAAATATTGTTATTGTTTATATTTCATTAAAGCGGTACAGCACCTATATACACATGTTCCGCCATAATGAGCCTCATCAGTATAACATGTACAGGATATCCCAACTTGTTCTAGTGGATGAAATATAATAATAAATATAATAATATATTTGTTTTAATATTATAAAAATTAAAAATCGGCATAATAGGTTGTGTGTTGAATACACGTCGGAGTCACCACTTGTAATCCCTTTTAGTGATGGAAAGACGACGCTGTCATAATAGATAATTAATTTACTACGTACAACTATTCTATTGTTAACCCTCGAGTGTAATCCACTACCATACTATCGAGTTGTAAAGAATATGTATACGTTTATATTAAATCTGTCAATAGAATGGTTATGTAGAGCGTGTTTATCGGTTCACATATTTGCAAGGCTGTTCGCGCAACTTTAATTAAAAGCTTAATATGGAAAATTATCAAACTCAAGCTATTTCGACGATTCTTAAATTTATGTTGTAATGTATGTGTCGCCACAAGTACTCCCAAGCCAGTGATTAAGAAATAATCACAATGTAGACGTCTGTGAGGTTGTAGTAGATTTAGATGAACGCTTGCGTAGTTTGATGTGTTGTATGAATCAGCGGATAAAGGAATTCGATAACTTGTAGCAATCTGGAAAACGAATCAAAGAAGCTGCGTTGATTGCATATTGCTGAGGATAGTGCAGATGTTGATGTGGAGTGGGTTTGCTTGTAATTGTTCTGGTAGCTGGCATTACTTCAAATGAGAATTACGTCTGCTGTATTTGACAACGTTAAAACATCAAAACTACGCATGATAAGCTTCGTGAGGTGTGTCCAAAACGTCTTGTCACTGACAGTACTTCAAAGACTTAGTACGGTGCAGTTTCAAACGAATGAGTACGCAAACTTCTTACTTTAGCGCGTCTTGTTTATGACAGGCGAAGGATCTCAAAAACCGGGCGTTGTAAACTTCGTGGCACAGCACAGTTGTACGACAAAGACTTAACCCACAAAGTTTCGTGACGTGGATGCAAATTTGATCGTGAACAGCTATGTCATAACAAAATTTAGATGCGCCTTGATCAGTTGCTCCTCTGAAGTAACGTTACAGGGAAAACGTTGATTGATTACAGCATGGATGTTGCATTCGTTATGGCGTTTTATCAAGGCGGTGTCGTTTATTGACGATAAAGTTTTAAACTTAACCAATTTCGACGTAGTTTAAAATTATGTTGTAATCAATTAAACCGTCTTACTTCACACTTAAAACAAAATGTTCGAGATTTTTATTTTAAATACTACAACAAAAGTAGATTTTTAACGAAAAATGATACAAATTGTGTCTCAGACAAGTTTTTATGGTCAAGAATGTTACTTTAAGTGGAACACCTTGTATATTTCGACAATATTGACTCTTTATTCAATTCGACATTAAATTTGTTTAATATACTATGGTAGTTTTTGAGATAATGTTGTGATAAATAATTTTGTTTAGGATTTTTAATTCACAGTAAGTTTCATAAAATTTAATTTTATTTAATTTTAAGTCTTAAAAAAAAATTAAAATAAATTTTCAATTACGTATATAATTTTAATCATTAAATTAAAATGAATTAAAATTTTAACACGTACATAATTGTAATTCCTTAAACAAAAATTAATTAAATTTCCAATGTGTACATAACTTTAATACATCAAATAAAATTAATTGAATTACCACTATGATCATAATTTCAACTTTTTCAAAAATTTCATTATGTACATAATTTTAATTTCTTAAAAATTAATTAAATTTCTATTATAGAAATAATTTAAATCATTAAATTAAAAAGAATTAAATTTCTAATATATATACATAAATTTAATTCCTAAAACCAAAATTAATAATATTTCCACTATGACAATAATTTTAATTTTAACAATAAAAACGACATTTTGTACATAATTTTAATTATTAAATTAAAATGAATTAAAATTCTAATATGTACATGATTGTAATTCCTTAAACAAAAATTAGTTGTTCTTTCATTATGTATGTACATAATTTTAATTCTTTAAAAATTAATTAAAATTTCTATTATGGGAATAATTTGAGTCATTAAACTAAAAAGAATTAAATTTCTAATTAAATTTAATTTCTAAAATTAAAATTAATTGTATTTCCACTATGACAATAATTTTAATTTCATCAATTAAACGACATTTTGTACATAATTTTAATTATTAAATTAAAATGAATTAAAATTCTAAAATGTACATGATTGTAATTCTTAAACAAAAATTAGTTTCACTTTCCTTATGTCTATAATTTTAATTTATTGAATTACAATGATTATTATTCCATTATGTTGTACATAATGTTAATACCTTAAACAAACATTAATTTAATTTTTTATTATGACCATAATTTTAACATTTTGGTAAAAATGACATTATGTACAACATTTTTAATTATTAAATTAAAATGAATTAAAATTCTAACATATACATCATTGTAATTACTTAAACAAAAATTAATTAGAATTTTTTTATAATATGATCTTTAATTTCTTGAATGAAAATGACATTATGTAAATAATTTTAATCATTATATTAATATTAATTAAAATTTAAATGTATACATAATTTTAATTCCTTAAATAAATGTTAATTGCATTTCCATTATGACCATGATTTTATTTCTTGAATAAAAATGACATTAAGTGCATAATTTTAATCATTAAATTAAAATGAATTATAATTTAAATACTTACATAATTTAAATTTCTTAAACAAAATTAATTAAATTTCCGTATTAGCCATAATTTTAATATCTTGAATAAAGTAATTTTAATTTCCATTATGTGGTACACAATTTTAATCATTAAATTAATATAAATTTAATTTCCAATGTGTACACAATTTTAATTCCTTAAAAAATTAATTAAATTTCTATTATGGAAATAATTTGAGTCATTAAACTAAAAAAGAATTAAATTCTAAAATATACATAAATTTAATTTCTAAAACCAAAATTAATTGTATTCACACTATGACAATAATTTGAATTTTATCAATAAAAACGACATTTAGTACATAATTTCAATTATTAAATTAAAATAAATTAAAATTTGAATATGTACATAATTGTAATTCCTTCAACAAAAATTAGTTTCACTTTCATTATGTATATAATTTTAATTTCTTGAATAACAATGATTATATTTCCATTATATTTGTACATAATGTTAATTCCTTAAACAAACATTAATTTAATTTTTATTATGACCATAATTTTAACTTTTGGTAAAATGACATTATGTACATACATAATTTTAATTTTTTTAAACAAAATTGATTAAATTTCCGTTATCTACATAATTTTAATTCCAAATTTAATTTATTACTAAATTCTACAAAATATTACTTTTGTGCACAAATCATCATTATGTTTACACAAAACCCAAACTTAATGACGTCAATTTTATGTTAAAAATTAAAATTATGTTCATAATGATAATTAATTCCATTTACGCGTTTTAGCCAACGCTTAGGTGGCATCGATGATCTAAGAATCAACTTTTGTAAACTACTTACACTATCTATTGAGAAATTTTGAAGCACAAAGAATTAAGAATTAAAATTATGAACATAATGATAATGCAACTCATTTTAATTCGAGAAGTAAAATTGTGTATATTATAGAAATTTGCACAATTACAATAAAGCTGGAGCATGTATTTTGTTCTATTGTTAATGTTTAGGATTCTTTTTTAAGTTACAGAAAAATACGTGTCTATTGAATTAGTATTTTTGAAAGAACATTAAGTTAATTTTACCGATTACCCCTTTTGCGACGAATTAGTGAAACCGTACAATTAATACTTTCTTTACAAGGAATGACGAAAATCAAGAGGATGATCTATTTATTTATACTATATAATTTTATGGGTTTATTTTATTGATTCATGTGAAACAATTTTTACATTTTAATTCTGATAATTGTATTTATTCATTTTTTTTGTGCTGCGCTCTGGGGTTTTCTTTCAATCTCTTTCCTCAGTTTGATCTAGACAAAGAAGCACCTTTTGGCATATAATAGTACTCAAATTTAATGGTAATAAGATACATTAATAAAGTGATCTTTAAGTTAAACTGAAACTAAAACATTTCCACATACTATTAAAAGAGCGTGTAGAAAGTGCGCTGTAAAGATTGCGTGTATAAATGTGGAAACGTAATTGAAAATTTAATTAAGAGTTTTGAAGATATTGTTAAAACAATTAATCTCACATCAATGATCAATAAATACTTTAAACAAAAGTTGTGTATAATTAACAACTTTTATTTAAAGAAAAAAAAAGGTATAAATCTATATAAAAATTTATATACCTTAACAGTCCTTTTGGCTCGCTGGATTATGCCCAAATCTAATCAGAATTGCAGACTTATAATACATCTATGCCATGTTTAATAAAAATTGGAACGGTGGTTTTTTTGATATCGTGTTTACATACGGACGGACCTACAGACCGAACGTTTTTGCATCGTTACAACGTACTGACTCTAATTCATAAGAAACATTAGCTTTTACAAAAAATATATATTTCTGAGACCACAGAAGTCAAACTCGCTCATTTCAACATGAATAAGCAAATGTAAATTAGTGTTAATTTTAACAAAAAACTGTGTATGATTTTAACTGAAAAAAATATCAAGGTTCTAACTTATCATAAAGTAAGTAAAACAGGACTAACCCAATTAAACTAACAGACAAACTTGTCCCACGGAAGGTCAAGTTTTCTCACTTCGCCATGATGAATTCTTTATGCGAAACGTCGGAGGGTTACCATTATTTTGTATCAAGAAAAAGATAATTGAATTACTTATGGTCGCCGTGGCGAATCGTGGACTAATCACACGGCTTTTCATAATAATTTCCATTTACGCTACCATGTCAAATTTGATCATTGTACTCCATGAAGTCACCGCTGCAAGTATAGAGCTCACCCCATATATCTAGTAAACTTTTTAATATTATGATTCTGAACAGGCAACAAAAGATGTAGAAAGCGTTTTTTGACTATTGCACAAAACTTAAGCCTGACTAAACCATTCATCAAACCTTTAACAAAACTAACCTCAATTTTTTTTTCACAATCAATAATATTTAATGAAACCAAAAATAAACCAGAAATTGGGATGAATGTGACCTCTTGTTCTCAAAAACTGAGAAAAGCAATCTAATGGACAAAAAATAATTAAATAAGCGTTGCCATTTATCTTCGTCTTGTCCTTTGCCACGTTGCCAAAGTTTTGAACAAAAAAAAATTATATAATTCATAGAATAAATCATGTTGCAACTATCAAACGCAAACAAATGTTTCAGGAGTAACAAAAGTGTTCCAAAATTATGATGTTATAATAACCAATTTCTCAAGGGCAAGTTTTTTAACCTCACTTTAATCTAAAAGTGACCGTTGTAAAAAAGTAAGCTGTGTAATGATCGTGAGCGTTACGAATTAAACTTAATGAAATATTATTTTTTCTATGGTAATGGGTAAACGATGAAGCATTATTAGTGATTAAAATAAAATTGTGAAAATACTTAGATAATCTCATGACTGCTTCGAATTTATCACTACTGCAATAAAAGCTATGTGTTGGTTGGTAGGTTACAGTTATTACAATTTGTTTCTTTTAAAAAATTACATTCAAAACAATTAAAAAGAAAACCTTTTTTTTAACGTAAACGTGTTTTAATCAATTGAAATTGTTATCAGGTGATCGGGAGTAAGCGGTGTTGGTTGGTAGGTAACAGTTATTGCAATTTCTTGCTAAAAAAAATTACACTCATAATAACAATTTCAAAAACCAACTTTTTTTTAACGTAAACGAGTTTTAATCAATTGAAATTGTTATCAGGTGATCGGGGATAAAGGGTGTTGGTTGGTAGGTTACAGTTATTGCAATTTCTTGCTTTAAAAATATTACACTCATAATAAAAATTTCAAAAACCAAATTTTTTTTAACGTAAACGAGTTTTAATCAATTGAAATTGTTATCAGGTGATCGGGGGTAAACGGTGTTGGTTAGTAGGTTACAGTTATTAGAATTTCTTGCTTTAAAAAAATTACACTCATAATAACAGTTTCAAAACCAACTTTTTTAACGTAAACGAATTTTAATCAATTGAAATTGTTATCAGATGATCGGGGTAAACGGTGTTGGTTGGTAGGTTACAGTTATTACAATTTCTTGCTTTAAAAATTACACTCATTTGTGTATAGAGCTTATATGCAAATCTATAAAAACAATATCCACACTTTATTCTCCGCGTACGTTCCTCCCCTCATACTTTCTTCGCTGAAATACTATCCAATCCGCGAACAGTCCTCCCCGCGTAATGAAAGCAAATAAACGCACAAAAATTTGCTTGCAACGTGTTATCTGCATTAAGAGGGATTATTTGTTTTGTTTTAATCAATTTAAGTTGTGGTTATATAATCGGGGGTAAACGGTGTTGGTTGGTAGGTTACAGTTATTACAATTTGTTTTTTTAAAAATTACATTCAAAACAATTTAAAAAAACTTTTTAACGTAAACGTGTTTTAATCAATTGAAATTGTTATCAGGTGATCGGGAGTAAGCGGTGTTGGTTGGTAGGTAACAGTTATTGCAATTTCTTGCTAAAAAAATTACACTCATAATAAAAATTTCAAAACCAACTTTTTAACGTAAACGAGTTTTAATCAATTGAAATTGTTATCAGGTGATCGGGGATAAAGGGTGTTGGTTGGTAGGTTACAGTTATTGCAATTTCTTGATTTAAAAATATTACACTCATAATAAAAATTTCAAAACCAACTTTTTTTTAACGTAAACGAGTTTTAATCAATTGAAATTGTTATCAGGTGATCGGGAATAAACGGTGTTGGTTAGTAGGAAACAGTTATTACAATTTCTTGCTTTAAAAAAATTACACTCATTTGTGTATAGAGCTTATATGCAAATCTAAAAAACGATATCCACACTTTATTCTCCGCGTACGTTCCTCCCTCATACTTTCTTCGCTGAAATACTATCCAATCCGCGAACAGTCCTCCCCGCGTAATGAAAGCAAATAAACGCACAAAAATTTGCTTGCAACGAGTTATCTGCATTAAGAGGGATTATTTGTTTTGTTTTAATCAATTGAAGTTGTGGTTATATAATCGGGGGTAAACGGTGTTGGTTGGTAGGTTACAGTTATTACAATTTGTTTCTTTTAAAAATTACATTCAAAACAATTTAAAAAAAACTTTTTTAACGGAAACGTGTTTTAATCAATTAAAATTGTTATCAGGTGATCGGGAGTAAGCGGTGTTGGTTGGTAGGTAACAGTTATTGCAATTTCTTGCTAAAAAATTACACTCATAATAACAATTTCAAAAACAACTTTTTTAACGTAAACGAGTTTTAATCAATTGAAATTGTTATCAGGTGATCGGGGATAAAGGGTGTTGGTTGGTAGGTTACAGTTATTGCAATTTCTTGATTTAAAATATTACACTCATAATAAAAATTTCAAAACCAACTTCTTTTAACGTAAACGAGTTTTAATCAATTGAAATTGTTATCAGGTGATCGGGGGTAAACGGTGTTGGTTAGTAGGTTACAGTTATTACAATTTCTTGCTTTAAAAAATTACACTCATAATAACAGTTTCAAAACCAACTTTTTTTAACGTAAACGAATTTTAATCAATTGAAATTGTTATCAGATGATCAGGGGTAAACGGTGTTGGTTGGTAGGTTACAGTTATTACAATTTCTTGCTTTAAAAAATTACACTCATAATAACAGTTTCAAAACAAACTTTTTAACGTAAACATGTTTTAATCAATTGAAATTGCTATCAGGTGATCGGCGGTAAACGGTGTTGGTTGATAGGTTACAGTTATTACAATTTCTTGCTTTAAAAAATTACACTCATAATAACAGTTTCAAAACCAACTTTTTTTAACGTAAACGTGTTTTAATCAATTGAAATTGTTATCAGGTGATCGGGGTAAACGGTGTTGGTTGATAGGTTACAGTTATTACAATTTCTTGCTTTAAAAAATTACACTCATAATAACAGTTTCAAAACCAACTTTTTTAACGTAAACGTGTTTTAATCAATTGAAATTGTTATCAGGTGATCGGGAGTAAGCGGTGTTGGTTGGTAGGTAACAGTTATTGCAATTTCTTGCTAAAAAAAATTACACTATAATAAAAATTTCAAAAACCAACTTTTTTTTAACGTAAACGAGTTTTAATCAATTGAAATTGTTATCAGGTGATCGGGGTAAACGGTGTTGGTTAGTAGGTTACAGTTATTACAATTTCTTGCTTTAAAAAAATTACACTCATAATAACAGTTTCAAAAACCAACTTTTTTTTAACGTAAACGAATTTTAATCAATTGAAATTGTTATCAGATGATCGGGGGTAAACGGTGTTGGTTGGTAGGTTACAGTTATTACAATTTCTTGCTTTAAAAAAATTACACTCATTTGTGTATAGAGCTTATATGCAAATCTAAAAAAACGATATCCACACTTTATTCTCCGCGTACGTTCCTCCCCTCATACTTTCTTCGCTGAAATACTATCCAATCCGCGAACAGTCCTCCCCGCGTAATGAAAGCAAATAAACGCACAAAAATTTGCTTGCAACGAGTTATCTGCATTAAGAGGGATTATTTGTTTTGTTTTAATCAATTGAAGTTGTGGTTATATAATCGGGGGTAAACGGTGTTGGTTGGTAGGTTACAGTTATTACAATTTGTTTCTTTTAAAAATTACATTCAAAACAATTTAAAAAAAACTTTTTTTAACGGAAACGTGTTTTAATCAATTAAAATTGTTATCAGGTGATCGGGAGTAAGCGGTGTTGGTTGGTAGGTAACAGTTATTGCAATTTCTTGCTAAAAAATTACACTCATAATAACAATTTCAAAAAACAACTTTTTTTAACGTAAACGAGTTTTAATCAATTGAAATTGTTATCAGGTGATCGGGGATAAAGGGTGTTGGTTGGTAGGTTACAGTTATTGCAATTTCTTGATTTAAAATATTACACTCATAATAAAAATTTCAAAAACCAACTTCTTTTTAACGTAAACGAGTTTTAATCAATTGAAATTGTTATCAGGTGATCGGGGGTAAACGGTGTTGGTTAGTAGGTTACAGTTATTACAATTTCTTGCTTTAAAAAAATTACACTCATAATAACAGTTTCAAAAACCAACTTTTTTTTAACGTAAACGAATTTTAATCAATTGAAATTGTTATCAGATGATCGGGGGTAAACGGTGTTGGTTGGTAGGTTACAGTTATTACAATTTCTTGCTTTAAAAAAATTACACTCATAATAACAGTTTCAAAAACAAACTTTTTTTTAACGTAAACATGTTTTAATCAATTGAAATTGCTATCAGGTGATCGGCGGTAAACGGTGTTGGTTGATAGGTTACAGTTATTACAATTTCTTGCTTTAAAAAAATTACACTCATAATAACAGTTTCAAAAACCAACTTTTTTTTAACGTAAACGTGTTTTAATCAATTGAAATTGTTATCAGGTGATCGGGGGTAAACGGTGTTGGTTGATAGGTTACAGTTATTACAATTTCTTGCTTTAAAAAAATTACACTCATAATAACAGTTTCAAAAACCAACTTTTTTTTAACGTAAACGTGTTTTAATCAATTGAAATTGTTATCAGGTGATCGGGAGTAAGCGGTGTTGGTTGGTAGGTAACAGTTATTGCAATTTCTTGCTAAAAAAAATTACACTATAATAAAAATTTCAAAAACCAACTTTTTTTTAACGTAAACGAGTTTTAATCAATTGAAATTGTTATCAGGTGATCGGGGTAAACGGTGTTGGTTAGTAGGTTACAGTTATTACAATTTCTTGCTTTAAAAAATTACACTCATAATAACAGTTTCAAAAACCAACTTTTTTAACGTAAACGAATTTTAATCAATTGAAATTGTTATCAGATGATCGGGGGTAAACGGTGTTGGTTGGTAGGTTACAGTTATTACAATTTCTTGCTTTAAAAAATTACACTCATTTGTGTATAGAGCTTATATGCAAATCTAAAAAACGATATCCACACTTTATTCTCCGCGTACGTTCCTCCCTCATACTTTCTTCGTTGAAATACTATCCAATCCGCGAACAGTCCTCCCCGCGTAATGAAAGCAAATAAACGCACAAAAATTTGCTTGCAACGAGTTATCTGCATTAAGAGGGATTATTTGTTTTGTTTTAATCAATTGAAGTTGTGGTTATATGATCGGGGGTAAACGGTGTTGGTTGGTAGGTTACAGTTATTACAATTTGTTTCTTTTAAAAATTACATTCAAAACAATTTAAAAAAAACTTTTTTAACGGAAACGTGTTTTAATCAATTAAAATTGTTATCAGGTGATCGGGAGTAAGCGGTGTTGGTTGGTAGGTAACAGTTATTGCAATTTCTTGCTAAAAAATTACACTCATAATAACAATTTCAAAAACAACTTTTTTAACGTAAACGAGTTTTAATCAATTGAAATTGTTATCAGGTGATCGGGGATAAAGGGTGTTGGTTGGTAGGTTACAGTTATTGCAATTTCTTGATTTAAAATATTACACTCATAATAAAAATTTCAAAACCAACTTCTTTTAACGTAAACGAGTTTTAATCAATTGAAATTGTTATCAGGTGATCGGGGTAAACGGTGTTGGTTAGTAGGTTACAGTTATTACAATTTCTTGCTTTAAAAAATTACACTCATAATAACAGTTTCAAAAACCAACTTTTTTTTAACGTAAACGAATTTTAATCAATTGAAATTGTTATCAGATGATCGGGGGTAAACGGTGTTGGTTGGTAGGTTACAGTTATTACAATTTCTTGCTTTAAAAAAATTACACTCATAATAACAGTTTCAAAAACAAACTTTTTTTTAACGTAAACATGTTTTAATCAATTGAAATTGCTATCAGGTGATCGGCGGTAAACGGTGTTGGTTGATAGGTTACAGTTATTACAATTTCTTTGCTTTAAAAAATTACACTCATAATAACAGTTTCAAAACCAACTTTTTTAACGTAAACGTGTTTTAATCAATTGAAATTGTTATCAGGTGATCGGGGGTAAACGGTGTTGGTTGATAGGTTACAGTTATTACAATTTCTTGCTTTAAAAATTACACTCATAATAACAGTTTCAAAACCAACTTTTTTAACGTAAACGTGTTTTAATCAATTGAAATTGTTATCAGGTGATCGGGAGTAAGCGGTGTTGGTTGGTAGGTAACAGTTATTGCAATTTCTTGCTAAAAAATTACACTATAATAAAAATTTCAAAACCAACTTTTTTAACGTAAACGAGTTTTAATCAATTGAAATTGTTATCAGGTGATCGGGGGTAAACGGTGTTGGTTAGTAGGTTACAGTTATTACAATTTCTTGCTTTAAAAAAATTACACTCATAATAACAGTTTCAAAAACCAACTTTTTTTTAACGTAAACGAATTTTAATCAATTGAAATTGTTATCAGATGATCGGGGGTAAACGGTGTTGGTTGGTAGGTTACAGTTATTACAATTTCTTGCTTTAAAAAATTACACTCATTTGTGTATAGAGCTTATATGCAAATCTAAAAAAACGATATCCACACTTTATTCTCCGCGTACGTTCCTCCCCTCATACTTTCTTCGCTGAAATACTATCCAATCCGCGAACAGTCCTCCCCGCGTAATGAAAGCAAATAAACGCACAAAAATTTGCTTGCAACGAGTTATCTGCATTAAGAGGGATTATTTGTTTTGTTTTAATCAATTGAAGTTGTGGTTATATAATCGGGGGTAAACGGTGTTGGTTGGTAGGTTACAGTTATTACAATTTGTTTCTTTTAAAAAATTACATTCAAAACAATTTAAAAAAAAACTTTTTTTTAACGGAAACGTGTTTTAATCAATTAAAATTGTTATCAGGTGATCGGGAGTAAGCGGTGTTGGTTGGTAGGTAACAGTTATTGCAATTTCTTGCTAAAAAAATTACACTCATAATAACAATTTCAAAAAACAACTTTTTTTAACGTAAACGAGTTTTAATCAATTGAAATTGTTATCAGGTGATCGGGGATAAAGGGTGTTGGTTGGTAGGTTACAGTTATTGCAATTTCTTGATTTAAAAATATTACACTCATAATAAAAATTTCAAAAACCAACTTCTTTTTAACGTAAACGAGTTTTAATCAATTGAAATTGTTATCAGGTGATCGGGGGTAAACGGTGTTGGTTAGTAGGTTACAGTTATTACAATTTCTTGCTTTAAAAAATTACACTCATAATAACAGTTTCAAAACCAACTTTTTTTAACGTAAACGAATTTTAATCAATTGAAATTGTTATCAGATGATCGGGGGTAAACGGTGTTGGTTGGTAGGTTACAGTTATTACAATTTCTTGCTTTAAAAAAATTACACTCATAATAACAGTTTCAAAACAAACTTTTTTAACGTAAACATGTTTTAATCAATTGAAATTGCTATCAGGTGATCGGCGGTAAACGGTGTTGGTTGATAGGTTACAGTTATTACAATTTCTTGCTTTAAAAAAATTACACTCATAATAACAGTTTCAAAAACCAACTTTTTTTTAACGTAAACGTGTTTTAATCAATTGAAATTGTTATCAGGTGATCGGGGGTAAACGGTGTTGGTTGATAGGTTACAGTTATTACAATTTCTTGCTTTAAAAAATTACACTCATAATAACAGTTTCAAAACCAACTTTTTTAACGTAAACGTGTTTTAATCAATTGAAATTGTTATCAGGTGATCGGGAGTAAGCGGTGTTGGTTGGTAGGTAACAGTTATTGCAATTTCTTGCTAAAAAAAATTACACTATAATAAAAATTTCAAAAACCAACTTTTTTTTAACGTAAACGAGTTTTAATCAATTGAAATTGTTATCAGGTGATCGGGGGTAAACGGTGTTGGTTAGTAGGTTACAGTTATTACAATTTCTTGCTTTAAAAAATTACACTCATAATAACAGTTTCAAAACCAACTTTTTTAACGTAAACGAATTTTAATCAATTGAAATTGTTATCAGATGATCGGGGGTAAACGGTGTTGGTTGGTAGGTTACAGTTATTACAATTTCTTGCTTTAAAAAATTACACTCATTTGTGTATAGAGCTTATATGCAAATCTAAAAAAACGATATCCACACTGTATTCTCCGCGTACGTTCCTCCCCTCATACTTTCTTCGTTGAAATACTATCCAATCCGCGAACAGTCCTCCCCGCGTAATGAAAGCAAATAAACGCACAAAAATTTGCTTGCAACGAGTTATCTGCATTAAGAGGGATTATTTGTTTTGTTTTAATCAATTGAAGTTGTGGTTATATGATCGGGGGTAAACGGTGTTGGTTGGTAGGTTACAGTTATTACAATTTGTTTCTTTTAAAAAATTACATTCAAAACAATTTAAAAAAACTTTTTTTAACGTAAACGTGTTTTAATCAATTGAAATTGTTATCAGGTGATCGGGAGTAAGCGGTGTTGGTTGGTAGGTAACAGTTATTGCAATTTCTTGCTAAAAAAATTACACTCATAATAACAATTTCAAAACCAACTTTTTTAACGTAAACGAGTTTTAATCAATTGAAATTGTTATCAGGTGATCGGGGGTAAACGGTGTTGGTTAGTAGGTTACAGTTATTACAATTTCTTGCTTTAAAAAATTACACTCATAATAACAGTTTCAAAAACCAACTTTTTTAACGTAAACGAATTTTAATCAATTGAAATTGTTATCAGATGATCGGGGTAAACGGTGTTGGTTGGTAGGTTACAGTTATTACAATTTCTTGCTTTAAAAAATTACACTCATTTGTGTATAGAGCTTATATGCAAATCTAAAAAAACGATATCCACACTTTATTCTCCGCGTACGTTCCTCCCCTCATACTTTCTTCGCTGAAATACTATCCAATCCGCGAACAGTCCTCCCCGCGTAATGAAAGCAAATAAACGCACAAAAATTTGCTTGCAACGAGTTATCTGCATTAAGAGGGATTATTTGTTTTGTTTTAATCAATTGAAGTTGTGAGTTATATAATCGGGGGTAAACGGTGTTGGTTGGTAGGTTACAGTTATTACAATTTGTTTCTTTTAAAAATTACATTCAAAACAATTTAAAAAAAACTTTTTAACGGAAACGTGTTTTAATCAATTAAAATTGTTATCAGGTGATCGGGAGTAAGCGGTGTTGGTTGGTAGGTAACAGTTATTGCAATTTCTTGCTAAAAAAATTACACTCATAATAACAATTTCAAAAAACAACTTTTTTTAACGTAAACGAGTTTTAATCAATTGAAATTGTTATCAGGTGATCGGGGATAAAGGGTGTTGGTTGGTAGGTTACAGTTATTGCAATTTCTTGATTTAAAAATATTACACTCATAATAAAAATTTCAAAACCAACTTCTTTTAACGTAAACGAGTTTTAATCAATTGAAATTGTTATCAGGTGATCGGGGGTAAACGGTGTTGGTTAGTAGGTTACAGTTATTACAATTTCTTGCTTTAAAAAAATTACACTCATAATAACAGTTTCAAAAACCAACTTTTTTTTAACGTAAACGAATTTTAATCAATTGAAATTGTTATCAGATGATCGGGGTAAACGGTGTTGGTTGGTAGGTTACAGTTATTACAATTTCTTGCTTTAAAAATTACACTCATAATAACAGTTTCAAAACAAACTTTTTTAACGTAAACATGTTTTAATCAATTGAAATTGCTATCAGGTGATCGGCGGTAAACGGTGTTGGTTGATAGGTTACAGTTATTACAATTTCTTGCTTTAAAAATTACACTCATAATAACAGTTTCAAAAACCAACTTTTTTAACGTAAACGTGTTTTAATCAATTGAAATTGTTATCAGGTGATCGGGGTAAACGGTGTTGGTTGGTAGGTAACAGTTATTGCAATTTCTTGCTAAAAAAATTACACTATAATAAAAATTTCAAAAACCAACTTTTTTAACGTAAACGAGTTTTAATCAATTGAAATTGTTATCAGGTGATCGGGGTAAACGGTGTTGGTTAGTAGGTTACAGTTATTACAATTTCTTGCTTTAAAAAATTACACTCATAATAACAGTTTCAAAACCAACTTTTTTTTAACGTAAACGAATTTTAATCAATTGAAATTGTTATCAGATGATCGGGGGTAAACGGTGTTGGTTGGTAGGTTACAGTTATTACAATTTCTTGCTTTAAAAAATTACACTCATTTGTGTATAGAGCTTATATGCAAATCTAAAAACGATATCCACACTGTATTCTCCGCGTACGTTCCTCCCTCATACTTTCTTCGTTGAAATACTATCCAATCCGCGAACAGTCCTCCCCGCGTAATGAAAGCAAATAAACGCACAAGAATTTGCTTGCAACGAGTTATCTGCATTAAGAGGGATTATTTGTTTTGTTTTAATCAATTGAAGTTGTGGTTATATAATCGGGGGTAAACGGTGTTGGTTGGTAGGTTACAGTTATTACAATTTGTTTCTTTTAAAAAATTACATTCAAAACAATTTAAAAAAACTTTTTTAACGTAAACGTGTTTTAATCAATTGAAATTGTTATCAGGTGATCGGGAGTAAGCGGTGTTGGTTGGTAGGTAACAGTTATTGCAATTTCTTGCTAAAAAAAATTACACTCATAATAACAATTTCAAAAACCAACTTTTTTTAACGTAAACGAGTTTTAATCAATTGAAATTGTTATCAGGTGATCGGGAATAAAGGGTGTTGGTTGGTAGGTTACAGTTATTGCAATTTCTTGATTTAAAATATTACACTCATAATAAAAATTTCAAAACCAACTTTTTTAACGTAAACGAGTTTTAATCAATTGAAATTGTTATCAGGTGATCAGGGGTAAACGGTGTTGGTTAGTAGGTTACAGTTATTACAATTTCTTGCTTTAAAAAATTACACTCATAATAACAGTTTCAAAAACCAACTTTTTTAACGTAAACGAATTTTAATCAATTGAAATTGTTATCAGATGATCGGGGGTAAACGGTGTTGGTTGGTAGGTTACAGTTATTACAATTTCTTGCTTTAAAAAATTACACTCATTTGTGTATAGAGCTTATATGCAAATCTAAAAAACAATATCCACACTTTATTCTCCGCGTACGTTCCTCCCCTCATACTTTCTTCGCTGAAATACTATCAATCCGCGAACAGTCCTCCCCGCGTAATGAAAGCAAATAAACGCACAAAAATTTGTTTGCAACGAGTTATCTGCATTAAGAGGGATTATTTGTTTTGTTTTAATCAATTTAAGTTGTGGTTATATAATCGGGGGTAAACGGTGTTGGTTGGTAGGTTACAGTTATTAAAATTTGTTTCTTTTAAAAAATTACATTCAAAACAATTTAAAAAGAAACTTTTTTTTAACGTAAACGTGTTTTAATCAATTGAAATTGTTATCAGGTGATCGGGAGTAAGCGATGTTGGTTGGTAGGTAACAGTTATTGCAATTTCTTGCTAAAAAAAATTACACTCATAATAACAATTTCAAAAACCAACTTTTTTTTAACGTAAACGAGTTTTAATCAATTGAAATTGTTATCAGGTGATCGGGGATAAAGGGTGTTGGTTGGTAGGTTACAGTTATTGCAATTTCTTGATTTAAAAATATTACACTCATAATAAAAATTTCAAAAACCAACTTTTTTAACGTAAACGAGTTTTAATCAATTGAAATTGTTATCAGGTGATCGGGGGTAAACGGTGTTGGTTGGTAGGTTACAGTTATTACAATTTCTTGCTTTAAAAAATTACACTCATTTGTGTATAGAGCTTATATGCAAATCTAAAAAACGATATCCACACTTTATTCTCCGCGTACGTTCCTCCCTCATACTTTCTTCGCTGAAATACTATCCAATCCGCGAACAGTCCTCCCCGCGTAATGAAAGCAAATAAACGCACAAAAATTTGCTTGCAACGAGTTATCTGCATTAAGAGGGATTATTTGTTTTGTTTTAATCAATTGAAGTTGTGGTTATATAATCGGGGGTAAACGGTGTTGGTTGGTAGGTTACAGTTATTACAATTTGTTTCTTTTAAAAATTACATTCAAAACAATTTAAAAAAAACTTTTTTAACGTAAACGTGTTTTAATCAATTGAAATTGTTATCAGGTGATCGGGAGTAAGCGGTGTTGGTTGGTAGGTAACAGTTATTGCAATTTCTTGCTAAAAAATTACACTCATAATAACAATTTCAAAACCAACTTTTTTAACGTAAACGAGTTTTAATCAATTGAAATTGTTATCAGGTGATCGGGGGTAAACGGTGTTGGTTAGTAGGTTACAGTTATTACAATTTCTTGCTTTAAAAAATTACACTCATAATAACAGTTTCAAAACCAACTTTTTTAACGTAAACGAATTTTAATCAATTGAAATTGTTATCAGATGATCGGGGTAAACGGTGTTGGTTGGTAGGTTACAGTTATTACAATTTCTTGCTTTAAAAAAATTACACTCATTTGTGTATAGAGCTTATATGCAAATCTAAAAAAACGATATCCACACTTTATTCTCCGCGTACGTTCCTCCCCTCATACTTTCTTCGCTGAAATACTATCCAATCCGCGAACAGTCCTCCCCGCGTAATGAAAGCAAATAAACGCACAAAAATTTGTTTGCAACGAGTTATCTGCATTAAGAGGGATTATTTGTTTTGTTTTAATCAATTTAAGTTGTGGTTATATAATCGGGGGTAAACGGTGTTGGTTGGTAGGTTACAGTTATTAAAATTTGTTTCTTTTAAAAATTACATTCAAAACAATTTAAAAAAAACTTTTTTAACGTAAACGTGTTTTAATCAATTGAAATTGTTATCAGGTGATCGGGAGTAAGCGGTGTTGGTTGGTAGGTAACAGTTATTGCAATTTCTTGCTAAAAAATTACACTCATAATAACAATTTCAAACACCAACTTTTTTAACGTAAACGAGTTTTAATCAATTGAAATTGTTATCAGGTGATCGGGGATAAAGGGTGTTGGTTGGTAGGTTACAGTTATTGCAATTTCTTGTTTTAAAAATATTACACTCATAATAAAATTTCAAAACCAACTTTTTTTAACGTAAACGAGTTTTAATCAATTGAAATTGTTATCAGGTGATCGGGGGTAAACGGTGTTGGTTAGTAGGTTACAGTTATTACAATTTCTTGCTTTAAAAAAATTACACTCATAATAACAGTTTCAAAAACCAACTTTTTTTAACGTAAACGAATTTTAATCAATTGAAATTGTTATCAGATGATCGGGGGTAAACGGTGTTGGTTGGTAGGTTACAGTTATTACAATTTCTTGCTTTAAAAATTACACTCATAATAACAATTTCAAAACAAACTTTTTTTAACGTAAACATGTTTTAATCAATTGAAATTGCTATCAGGTGATCGGGGTAAACGGTGTTGGTTGATAGGTTACAGTTATTACAATTTCTTGCTTTAAAAAATTACACTCATAATAACAATTTCAAAAACCAACTTTTTTTAACGTAAACGAGTTTTAATCAATTGAAATTGTTATCAGGTGATCGGGGTAAACGGTGTTGGTTGGTAGGTTACAGTTATTACAATTGGTTTCTTTAAAAAATTTACATTCATAATAACAATTTCAAAAACCAACTTTGTTTTCACGTAAACGTGTTTTAATCAATTTAAGTTGTTATCATGTGATCGGCGGTAAACCGTGTTGGTTGGTAGGTTACAGTTATTACTATTATTTCTTTAAAAAATTACATTCATACTAATAACTTTAAAAAAATTTTTTTTAAGTAAATTTGTTTTAATCATTTATTTTTGGTAATTTTTTGTTATGAGCGGCGAAGAAAGTAGCGTGGAGGAAAGTGTTTTAGGGAGGAATGTACGCGGGAAGGAAAGTATTCACGGAAGGTAAGTATGCGGGGAAAAAATTACCCCTAGTTTTCATATCTCCGGAAAGAGAGAAGATTCCTCTTTTTCTACGTACGTCTATCTAGTGTTTGCATGCTGCGCATGCGCATAAATGAATAAAGAAAAGAATGAGTGCTTGGATAGCCTTTCGCGAGATTTTTTTTGGTTGTATAAATTTGGAGTACTCGGTATAATGGTATTAATTTATCAAACTGTTTTATAAAACAGTCGGTTTTAAATAATTTTCTTTAATTAAAAATTCACTTTAATTTCATTAATTTTATTCTGGGTAAGTTATTCAATTTGTATGTCAATGTTACTTAATCTATTTTCTTAATTAGACTACAAGTCTATTTAATTTTAATTATATTTAATTAACATTAAATACGCGCCAATTCCGAGAAATAATGGATCCAACTTCTTCTTCCAGAATAAATAATTACAAATTCCTAAACTTAGGAATTTTGAAGTGATTGGCAAATGTTATCGTTTGACAGGAATGCGTAAAATTTACTTTCGAATGTCAATATTAATTATTGATGTTATAAAATATTTCATGAATTCCATCAATTATAGGATGTAGGTATGATAACTAAGTTCTACTACTCGAAAAGTTGGTAAATGTTATGACTATGAAGTTAAATACTTACTACCAACATAAATGAAGTAAATTTTACTAGTCTATTCAAGCACGCGAACAAGTTATTAAAACACTCAAATGACGACGTCTTCCGCTTACGAGTAAACTACATCAAGTTTCCTGAAATTCTACATAAAATAACAATCTCAATAACAACTGAGTTGACGGAAACAACATACATACTTTTTTTATGCATTCGTAGATATATTGTAGCGTAAATGCAACAGTTTTTTTGGTTTACGAAGTATATTTCCGGAACAAAAAAGCAGTTTGCGATGATTCTAATGATACGAGTACATCAATTACAATGTAATTTAACGCTTATTGTAGAAATTAGCGAGTGTTCAAATAAAACACTGATCTGAGCAGGCCGTGGAATTGAACTTAAGTACTTAATTATTTTTATAGTGTACACAAAAGTACAGCATAATAACACGCGGTGGAACAGAAATGAATGTTTTCTTGAATTCTAAACTAAACTTTGTATCAGCTTATTAAAAAAAATTACGTCATTTACATCGAAAAGTATGTGACCAAGGTGACCGTTTCGTAAAATCTTGTTCAGAATTTCTATCAACATTATTGCCAACTAAACGTTAGCTTAAAATACTTCAATGCAAAATTTTAAAGGGATTGTGCAATTGCTAACAAACACCGAGAATTTCTCGACAGTTGTTTAGCCTTTTTTGGGACTCTTCAGGGAAAAATTTAAGTTGATGTAAGTAAGAATGTAATTTCTACAGCGCTAAAACACGTAACCCAGCAAACAAAAAGGCGTTAGAAAACGCAGCATTATTAACTCCAACAAAAACAACATCAAATCGTCAAAACAAGCCAATAACAGAAAGAAAATCACAATCAGCCAATTGATTTAAAGTGTACAAACAAAGCTAACACTCGACAACCACAATTTTAAACAATGACTACACACCAGCAGATGATGCTTAAGAAATAAAAACAGCAACAAAAATCCCTAAGCCAGAAACATACACATACACATTTACTGAATGAATACATTTCCCCTAAACAAGATACTCATGATTTCAAAAAATACTAAATGAAGAACTATGTAGTGATAATCACCCGTTAATGTGGATCAAGTTTCTGGTTTACAACGTACACATGCGAGAGTGCAAATTAGCACATTAACAGTTATAATACTCTGGATGCAGGGTTTAATATCCACCGCTAGAATAGAAATTTTCCTTTGTCGTTTGATACACGTGGGTGTTTTAGCATCTTCTCTGAAGTGAAATTCTCACCAAAAACCATTTAATGTGGGTTTCACAATTTCCAATATAAATTGGCGTTTACGATTACTCTGGCTACATTCACCGTGAGACAAATGACATAAACGGCTCGATAGTTAATATTAAAGTAACTTTTATTGGGTGTATTTTCGTCAATCGGAAGTTTGTTTAAATCAGCTCAATAAGAGCTGGGGTGCTTAATTTAGAAGGTTCTCGCGGAGACAAAAGGCGTTTTGGATTTGCGGGAGGTGCTTACTATTTTTTTTGTTGTTTAGATTTAGTGTAACTCGCCGTGTGTAAATGATATGTGTACGCAGAGCCTTAATAGCCGCTACTTTTTCTGTTTAATTTGAATGAGAACTCTTAACGTAAGCGTTTCACTAAAGCTTACCTAAAATTCGACATCTTAACTAAAAGCCTGATTTAGTGCAAGCGAGACTGCTGCTAACGCACGTAACTATATGCGACAGTCTTTCTATTTATGTCACATCATCCTACTATTTTTATTTTAAGATTTGTTGGTTATACTGTATTGTTTGTCTCTCTCTCTCTGGTTTGTGTTCGATTTAGCATATTAAATTTTAAATAAAACCTGTTGATCTCCTGTTAGTCGGTTTTATTTCTTTCCTTACCCAGCATGTGGCGCCTTGTTAGACCAGCTGTCAGAATTCTTATAGCTATTCAGGAATCCACACAACTCCTCGACGAAGCCGGACGCTGCTGCTCTAACTGCTATAAATATTTTTATCCTCCACTAATTCCCTTTATTTTCCTTTCTAGGTTGTACCGCTAGAGCCGTCGCTTCTTTTGATATTTTGTACACTACAACAAAAATATCTATATTTTTTCTACGCTTTTTACCTGGCCATCTTATATACTTATATACTCTGTCTATTTTCACAACAGTTGTTCTTTCATTGTATTGGAATTTTGCAGGTCTACTTCATTGATTTTAAAAATGTTAAAAATACCTGCACAGATCTACTCATGCAAGCTCAAAAAAACTCTGTAGAAAAGATGAAAACATATCCATAATCTAAGCAGAAAATTAAGAATTCTAGGAGAAGAATGACACCCAACTTCCTAAAAGATCTAACTGGTAGACTTAGCAACTAACCTGGAACTACCACAGGAAATAGAAAAACCGTAAAAACATTGTTCAAGATAGTAAAAATAAAGATAAGATGAAATTACCTACTGCAGTAGAAGAAAGAGCACAATCAAATGCTTCAAATGCAGAGGTTACAAATACAGTGAGCGGAATTTGAAGAGGAAGATCGCAGCAAACTCAGTCAGAAATGCGCAAACACAAACTATCATAGAAATAAGTGCTTAATGAAGAAACATATTTCTGATAACCAAAATGAAAGTTCAACAAAAAATGAATCTACGGAAAAATAGACAGAAAAAATTAACAGGATTAACTAGAAAATTAAAGACAGGGAGAGAGAGGACTTTATTTATGTAAGTGACAGGAAGAAATCAGTTAAATATTGTATGGTTGTGAATGAGGTGGTACTGGAATATATAGAGGGTTTTAAAATAGAAGATATTGAAGAATCCGACCACCGACCTTTGGAGATGTTTCTATACGGTAGGAAAGAGAATATAAAAGAAATCAAACTAAGAATAGAGAAAAAAAATATGGACAAAAGAGAGGCGGTGGAAAAAAACAATACAGGACAAGGAAAAAATAGGAAAGAAGAAAGAGTAATAGGACGGTGAGTGTAAATGGGTGCAAAAATATAGAAAAAGTGGAAGGAGATGGAAAAGAGGAAAAATAAGCATCGAGAAATATAAGAAAAAATTGAGATTCAATGCAAAAGAAGGAAGGAAGAGTGTAGAGAAAAAGTCGAGGAGATAATATTAAGATGATAAGAAAATGAAGAAATGTGGAGCTTGTAAACAAAAAGAGAGGCAAGAGGAAATGTAAGCGTGATGGGAGGAGGGAAGGAGAACCTTAGAATAGAAAAAGAGCAAGAAGGAGAGATGGGGAGTAGAGAGAGAGATGAATAAAGAAAGAATAGATAGCAAAAGCAATGAAGAAAATGAAAATAAGATAAGCAGAAGGGACAGTTAGAATACAGAAGATGCAATGGAAATACACTAGAGAAAGCTGTTAAGTAGAATTTGAAGAGGGAAAGACGATATATAAGGAGGGAGAAACGACGGAAATAAACAAGTATATGGGAGATGTAAATTATAATCAAAAGTACTAACAAAATTATATAGGGAAATAGAAGAAAAGGGATTAATATATTGGATTGGCAATCGAGATTTAGGGAAGAAACAAGAACGCCAGTTAACATTTATATTACGAGACATATTGTAAATAGAAAGTTGGAGAAGAAAAGAGACAAGCATTTGGATTGTTCTTAGACATTAAGGCAGCGGTTAATATCATTGATTGCAGAAAGTTATAAGAAGTGTTAAGATATAGAAAGGTAAAAGAGAATCTGCTGATGGAAATAGGGAGGCAGGACAAAGAGGGAAGGGAAAAAAAGAGTTGTAATAGAAACGGTTAAGAGCGATCTTAAAAGTTAATGTAAAGAGGATAAAAGTATAGGATATTTAGAAAAAAAAAGGGAAAAATAAAAAAATAAAATGGAGGGGAGGGAAAGAACTAGAAAAGTATAATTTAAGAAACAGTAATAAGAGAGTTTGCACAAAAATGAGGAATTAAATAGGAAGAATAGGAGAAAAGAGTGTTTGTGAAGAAATGAGAAAAAGAAAATGGGTTTTTGATTGGTGAGAAGTGTTATGGAGTATGGAACCGGGTTATAGAGATGGAATGAATAAAAATGGTTAAAGAAGGTGCAAATAAAGTATTAGAGATGTAATACAAAAAAAATAAAATTGAGTAAGTGAAGAATACAAGAGGGTAAGAGAGGGGTGAGATATAAGAAGAAAATTAATAAGAGACGGAATAATGTAATCCTATATAAATGTTGGAGACAAGTTGGAGAGAATAAAGCATGGACAGGAAGATACAAAATAGAAAGTCAGAAAAAAGCGCAAAGATAAGAGACAAAAACATAGTCAGAACATAGAAAAATTGTAGAAGCAGGAAGGCCGTGATACCTAAAGAATAGTGGCGAGATTTAGAACTGGAGACAACGAAAATGAGAACAGGTATTGATGGCAGGTGTAGGTATCATATGTGAGGATGAGAGGGAAAGTTTAGAACATATGATGGTGGAATATAAGAAGTTAAGAAAAAAGGAAAGTAATTATTGGAGAAAGAGAAGACATAGAGTAGATGAAGGAAGTACTGGAAAAGAAAAAATTTTGTTGCTGTTTTGACTACAAAAATCACTAAAGGAAGAACTAGGTTAACCTACTTCCTAGTTTACAACGTACACATCAAGGTAATGCGCAATTTAGTATATTAACAGCTCTATCCCCATGGATTCAGGAGTTATTCTACACCGCTTGTCGCTGTCTCCCACTACCCTACATACCTGTAATCTCTTTTAATTCCGAGTTTTCATTCCCTATGGCCCCGAGGGTTGAATAGACCAACAGTTCCAGGATCTTGATCACAATCCCGCAGTTAGTGATTATGAATGAGGAAGAGCAATAAACACAGAAAGGTTTAGAATATGAGATATAGAAGAATCAAACCACCACACTGTTGGAAGTACTCCTATACAATGAGTAACAGGATATAAAAGGATTATTAATGGAATGAGAAAAATATGGATAAAAGAGAGTATTGAAAGCTATAAGAAACTGGAAGAATACAAGATTGAAGAGAATGAAGTGGAGAAAGGGGAGAAAAGATGAATGGAAGAGGCGGTGGTAAAAATAAATAAAAAAAGAGTGATGCGACGGGGATTTTAAGTAGGAGCAAAAATAAAATAGAAGAAGTAGATGGAAGTAGAGAAGAAGGAAAGTAGGCATCGAAGAGAAAAAATTTAAAGCTCAATGCAGAAGAAAGAGTGTAGAGAAGAAGTGGAGGAGATGCAAAAGAAAAAAGTATGCGTGATAAAAAGAGGGAAAGAGAACCTAAAATAGAAAAAGAGATGAAGAGTAGAGAGAGAAGTATACAGAAATAACTGAAAAAAGAAGTGATAAAGAAAGTGAAAATAAGATAGTTGCTTGGAGAAGTGATAAGAAAGCTGTTAAGTAGAATTTAAAGAGGGAAAGGTTATCGGGGTATGAAAACAGGCTAAAGTATGGTAGTAAGAAGGGAAAATGGTGTTTAGAAGGGAAAGGTAAAAAGTAAATTGGTGGTAGAGAAAGGAAGAATTAGAAAGGTATACTTTAAGAAAGAACAATGACTAGTATTCTAGGTCAAGTGTGGTGAATGGGAGAAAGAGTGTTTGGGAAGAAAATAAAATAAACAAAGTGGATTTTTGGTAAATTTGTGAAAAGTGTTATGAAATATGAAACTGAGATATGGAGATGGAAGGAACCGGGGTATATAATAAGAAAATAAATGAAATGGGTTAAGTTAAGAATACAAGAGAGAAGGAGAGTAGTGACATATACCTAATGAAAGATATGAATTTAAAGGATAGAAGAATAGTAGCAAAATTTAGAACTGGAAACCACAAAAATAGGAACAACTATTGATAGAAGAATAACGGAAAAAAATGTATAATGTGCGGGAAAGAGAGAAAGTATAGAACATTATGATAGTGAAATGTGAAAAGTTCAGAGTGAGAAAGGAAAGTGATTATGGGAGAAAGGAGGGAAGACATATAGAGAGTAGATAAAAGAAGTGCTGGAAAAAGAAGGGTTGAGAGGAAATTTGTGGTTTTTAATTTAAAAAATAAAAGTAAAGAAATAATAAAAAAAATTAAAACTGAAAAGCACATAAACCCGATAGAGCTTCCCCAGAAGAAATAGTAAAAATAGACCAAAAGTTCTTTCTTAATTTTTTTAACGGCTTTTAAAGGAGTATCATTCCTGAAAGAGTGGAAGACTGTTAATATAATCCTAATAGAAAAACTAAAGACAAAACATTAAGTACAAATTCCACCCACATCAATTTGGTTTCATAAAAGAGAAAACGATAGAAGATTATCACAAAAGGCGCTAATTATCAATTAGTTGAAGTTTCAAAACTATACGCATAAAACATAAATGACTTAAAAACTAAGGTACTTAGCTGTCAAATTGTTTTATTTGATGTGAGGGAACGTCAGGTGCTTCAAATAAATTTTTAATTGATACGGATACAGGAAGAACACACGTTGATAGTTAGTTAGCTACTGGTTTATACGATCACGATAGACAGGTGTCAAAGTGGAAAGCCACCTGCTGTGATAAGGTACAGCGGTTCCTTCATACATATATTACGGTAACTCATGTCTTATAAAACAAACGGTTATGAAGGGTAACACCAGCAGTACAAGTAAAGAATGGAACCCAACTCATACGTTAGTTTTGCCTCCAGTTATTCATGGAATGGTCTTTCAGGTAGAAATTCTATAAATGATACCAAAATGGCGCTTGTATAGATAAGGAAGATTCGTTTTTCTTACGGCATTCGACAATGTGCATAATACTGATGCACTTATTACAGCTTCTAAATAATAAAGAAACTTGTCACGAGTACAATTAATTAAATAATTTGAAGATTTTATTTAATAAAAGAAAATGTTTTACCTTTAGCAATCACGAGAACGAACGTTTGGTTGCCTAACCACCAATAGCACGTACGAATATTCATAATCGATAGAAAAAATCGTTACGAAACGGAGACTATGTATGACTATAACCTAAGAGAGATTGTTACTAGATTCAGATGGGGTGCTGTAGAAATGACAAACCTATAGTGATTGCAGCGACAAAACGATTACTAGTCATGAATGTTTTAACACATATCTTAAAAAATGGAAAAGCAAGATACAAGTGAATGCTGGACAGTATAAAACAACAGATCAAATACAAGAAGAGTAGATTAAATTGAAGGAATATAAAAAATATAATGAAGAAGAAAAACCAGAATAAAGCCATCTATTTAGCATGGTGATCGTTAATAAATGGATTAAAAGAAAAAAAGTTTAGTTGGTAGACATTTTTTTTAACTGAATTCATCTTAATATCTCGAAAGAATAAGACAGTCTCTGGAAGATTGTTTAAACTTCTATTTATAAAAAAAACATTAGTAACCTTACAAACTTAGCATTTCTGAAAAATGCACCCAACCCCAACCTAGATTATCGATATTATAATTTCGGGATTATCTCTTGATTATCAATTGTAACCTTTAAACTTTACTTTTGAATTGATAGTTCGTATTACATTGTCGGCGAAATGTTTATCTAGAGCGAGTTGAACGGTTCACTAGGCTGACATAGATGTAAAAACTTAATATGCAAAGCTAATATAAACTTAAACTATTGCGACGGTGCTTAAATTTTTGTTGTAATGAATATGTCGCTACAGGTACTCCCGGGTCAGTGATAAAGAAGTAATCACTACGTAGGCGTCTGTACGGTTGTAGGTATGATTGCATGGTATGAGGCGCTGCATGATCCAGCCTATTAAAGAAGTGCCTACGATCATCTTGGTTTCGATCCGGAAAACAAATAGCGGATGCTACTCTGATTTGTAACTGTTGTGGTTTACAAATACAAAAAAAGCGACGGCTTTAGAGGAACAACCTAAAAAAAACAACCAAAGGAAATTCGTCTCGATGTAGCGCACTAAGTTTGTGGAGGATAAAGTATTTATAATAGTTAGAGCAGCATCGTCCGGTTTTGTCGGAGAGTCGCGGAGGTCCCTGAAGTTAGACTGCTGTCTAACAAGGCGCCACCTGCTGGGTAAAAGAAAGAAATAAAACCGACCAAGTTAAAGTTAACAATTCAATTGAGGATTGGCTACTAAGAAGGCTATGCGTACACATATCACTTACACACGGCGATTTAAACTAGGATTAAAGAGGTGAGTACCTCCCGCAAACCCTAAAGGCCTTTTATTTTTGCGTCAACCGCTTTAAGTAAAGCGCCCGAGCCCGTACTGAGCTGGTTAAAAAACGAGATTGATTGTGGAGTGTACACCGAATAAAGATTTACCTAAACACTAGAGATCAAACCGTTCTATGTCGTATGTACATGAGCTCCATACGCATTATCACTGAATTTGTTACTTATGAATGAAATGAAGAATGAGATGAAAGAATGAAGAATGAAAGTTGCCTGCTAGCGACGATATCGACAGTTCGGGAAGTTAGGTAACTCAGGATTCCTTTAGGGGAGGTATGCGAAGAAGAACGGAAAGCGATAGGCTCCCTCGATGAAGTAATGAAGCATAACCAACCCTTGTAGACGTAGTATCCACCAGTTGTCTGCAGCTTAACTAATGCGAAACCGTGGTGTAGTCTTTAATTGATAGGGAAGGTTCTTAATCAGCCACTCCAGCACCCTCAGGAGTTATCCAGGTATAACACACAACGAGAACATAAGATCAACGCAACGTAGGCGAATTTAGACAGATTTAAACTTAACCACCAATTTGAATTGTAAATCTTGAATCACACATTATCAATGTTTGTAGAAATTTCAACTTCAAGATGTACGCCAAATCACCCGTACGTACGGAAGAAAAGAAGATGTCTGTTGTTTGTCTAGGAAGCTTAGTCGAATTTTATTTTCCACCAATAGAAAACTAGCAAAATGCGCACCAAATATGACACTCATCGTAACATATTACTCGCGACACACGTTTTAAGACGGCTTTCGACATACGTCCTACATTCGAGAAATAAAACCGTAACAGATTGTACATTGCTGAGGATAGTGTAGTAGTTACTGCTATAGATTTGCTATAGGCAAGCGCGTTGCTTCAGCACAGTTGAACTTTGGCTACAGGGTTCGGTGACGTGTGTACGAACTTGATCAGGAGCGGCTATGTCATAACGAAACGTAAGAGTGCGTGTTAATCAGTTGGTCCTCTGAAGTACGATACAGGGGAAAAGTTTCTGGATGTTGTTTTTGTCAATGTTGTGACGTTTCATCATAATGTGTTGACCATTGGCCTTCCAATTTTGTCAAACTTTGTCATATGTATCAGAAGGTTGCGTGTTCAAAACACGTCATGGTGACTTCTTTGGCACAAATATTTGTGCCGATTTTGATGATGGAAATGTAAAAGATTGTTGACTATCGATTATAAGCGATCACTGGTCATGGATGCAAAAAAAACCAGATTCCGTGAATATTAAAAAAAAATAAATGATTTCGTTGATGATACATGGGTTAAAAAGAAAGGAGTTTAATTGGTAGACAACTGGATCCACTCTATCGCAAGAACAGAGAGAGTCTTTTGAAGATTCTCTAAACCTCTATAAAAAAACTTTGCAAAATTTCCACGTACTATGAAATTGTACATAAACCTAATTATCGTATATAAATAGAGAATCTCTGGAGACAGATAATAAAATAGAAAAACGACGACCTCTTATAACAGGCCACTAATACCGTTTAAACGCCGTAAAAATAAAATACTCAATAAGTAAATTAAGTAATGAGCGCCAAGGGGCAAAGATAAAACCATTTATACGATTGGAAAATCTAACCCTAATAAAAAAAAACGGAAGATTCATTTGCGGGAAGCGCAATTATTTATGAGCGAAGCTTTAAAGTTTTATTACGTATGTCCGGAAGTTTAACAATCTCGATCGCAGGTAGAACTTGGCAATAAAGCACGGGGGGCGCATAAATATTAAAACGATTGTTAACTTCAAGGCTTACTGCGATCTAATTTAATCGTCAATGGCATTGCGTCAAAAACGTTTAAGAGGAGGGGGAGTTTCGAATCGTGCTGTTTATAAAAATGGAACGTTTTATTAAGAATTAACATTGGACTAACATAGAAGGCGCAATTTACTTTTACTTCGAAAAACTTCGGCATATTCCAGGTTCCGAAACCGAGAGATCACGTGCCTTTTCGCATTTATGACGTACGCACGGTGAATACATTACGTTTTCTCTTTGGTTGCACCCCTTTCACCCAACTCCATCCCAGTTTTTTTAATCGTGTCTTTTTGCGTCTTTCTTGTTTCGGTACTTCACATTTTTTTGACAAAGTCATAGTTGGCCCAGGTAAGCGTAAATTTCAGCAACTTTTCGAAAACGAAAATCTCTTTAAAACGCGCTTACGACGTGAGGGAAAAAAACGCTTTCTTAAACGCCTCCGGGACGTTGCAAATATTGCAAAATTGAAACTTCTTTTGTTTACGTAACCTAATCTTGCCCCATTCAGAATTCAATTTTCGAACTCGTACAAAACTTTTCAATAACAACATTTTATTGCCCCCATTTACTTCCGCTCGTTCGGGGTTGTTAAAATTCATTTTTTTTTCTTTTGCCAGAAACGACATAATTGTTGCGGGAGAAAAAAATCGGTCACGGCCACCTTTGCCAAACATCGATCGCTTCTATTTTAATTTAAGTACAGAAAAGAGCGAGTTCATCGACGACACGACCAAGTGTGACAAAAAATGATAACGCCGATTGTATTTTTATACGTCGGGATTGCTAAAGGGATTAATCCGACGTAACTTTGTGCCGTTGGTAATTTCTGCTTATAACGATATCCCGAGGGAGCGTCCTTGTGTAAAGGGGCTTTTATGTTCAACAAGTACACAATGGATTTAATATTCAAATTGACCAAACTGCTTTTGTTACGTTCAAACTGTTTTCCAGCTTCTAATGATAACCGACGAATCGATAAGAAAATAGCAAAAACCACAACTAATATAAATTAATCGCGCGCCACCCCACCCGGCCCCCCAATTCCGAGTACAAAAAAAATATTGTAAGCACAAAGCGTTTCCGACGGACGTCTAATTGTCCGTCGTTCACTCGCACCACGCAGCGGGAAAAATGTGTACAAGAGCAAAAACAAAACGACATCGAGCCAAATTAAGCTCCGTACATTTTAAATTATTCAAGACAAATGAATGCTACTACATGAGTCGGTGTTTAATTTTTTAGCTGTACGCCCTCGATAAGCTAATGAGAAATTTAAAACTTTTAAGTAGGCGGCGACGTTTGTCAAACTTTTGATGTTTCGCGTGAGGTGTGCTTTAAAAAAAAAGCGGATCCTCGTACACTCATGGCACTTTACATTCAATCAAGTGTGCGATCAATAACTCCCTCTTAGCGGAAGCACAAAGAACAAAACAATTTTAAGTTTTATTAGACTATTAACACAAAATTCACTACCAAATTGTGCTACAATACAAATTCAGTCGTACTGGAATTTTCTAGAATAATCCAGATTTAATATTATTTTACTACACGTCAAGTCACCTATGACTATAAAGAATTTTACAATCTTTTTTATTACTTACTTTTTATCGTCTCTAAAGTAACTAAACGATATAATAATACACAGAGTCAATATGATGTGTGGATCTGTTTGAAAAAGATTCGTGCAGCGAAGCATAACGTTTTAAGTAAACAAAAGTCTAAAACGTAATTTGTTTTAAAGTGTTGAGTAATGAATTTTAATCTTAATTTCGAAAATTATTTACTTCAATGGATACCAACCAAATAAAAGAAAACCAGTAATAATTGTAGATCTTAAGTTCCTAAGTGTTGGGTAGGTAGAACTTACTCCACCAAATTCATTGAAAGTAACGCATTGTGCGTAAACACAGAATTATTATATAATTACCTCGTGAAGACAACACCATGTCATTACCATGTGTTACTTCACTAAATGCAGAAAATTTACAGAACACCAATGTTAGTCAGCAGGCTAGTGTAGAAAAAACGCTATCTCGTACTGATTCTTTAACTTAAAGTACGAACCGCTTTTTAGATGATAATTCACAAGTAAGGAACGAACCAACTAGATGAATTTTAGTAATTGTCATAATACGGTACGTAACAGTTTTTAAATTTGAATTTTATCATAAATTAAGCAAATAACTCAAGTTTATTCACTTTACTTAATATGCAGCAATACTAGGTCGCAAAACAACTTTACGTAAAGGTTGAACTCGTTATTGGGTAGCGCAGGCAGTTTTACATCGTAAGCAGCAGTCCACCACATGAACTAAAGTGGTGACCAATGTGTCCAGTATGATGGGTAGATAGACACATGCAGCACAGCCGTGTACGCGAAATAAAACGCCATGAAAAAACGGGAAATGAATAACCGGTAAGCCGCCGGAAAAAAAGCCGAAAAAAAGAAATCCGACGAAAAAAAGCTGAAGGAAAACAAAGCGCATCAAGTGATCATTTGTGTTAAAAATGACGCAAGGGTTAATTACTGTCAATAAAAGAGTTGAAACTTTATTGCTATAACGATATAATAATAATAATAGCAATAGTAATAACGTTTGTTAATCTAACAGACAAGAAGTGTACCAAAAAAAAACGTAACAGTAAATACGTTTATTCTTACATAACAGTAATTCTAATTTCTAATTCATACGATGATATACATTTTATAGGCATCATCCACCGGCTTTTTTGTAAATTTTTTTTTTCTTAGCTTTTACACACCAGCTTTTCTCAAGCGACTTTTCCGAGATTCTTTATATCCAGCTTATTGATAACCCGACTTTTTTTCATCGGCTTTTCTTCGAGGCATTTTATACCCTGCTTTTTTCCTAGATTCTAATTTTTTCTCTTGCTTGCTAGTCGACATCCTACAACCGGTCAACTGCTTCCACATACATATGCCGCAACTCTTCTAGACGCTCAGCATAAACACAGTCATTTTATCGCCCAAACAACCAGCACAATCAACAAGCAACCACCGCCACGATGAAACGCCACTGGTGCAACATTAACAAAATGAACGAGAATGCCTCAAGCTTCTTAGGAGTTAGGTGGTAAGGAATCAATGAAACACAGTACCTTTGGGTTCGACGTTTCGACTGCCTGAGGCCAGTCTTTTTCAAGATATCAAAGGAAATAGTGTTGTCAAAGATTCTAAAATACAGTGCCTCTTTGGACCAGACCATCAAAAACTCTATCTTAGAATCTTTGACTACACTAATTCCTCTGATATCTTGAAAAAACTGGCTAGTCAAAACGTCGATAACCAAACGTTGATCACCAAAGGTACTGTGTTTAATTGATTTATTACCATTTGATTCATTACAACCTAACTCCTACAAGAAGGCCCAATTTTTTGGAAAATTAAGGAGTATCCACTGGCCATTACTTAACAGATGCATTATGACAAGCCGTAAACACGTCACGAAACCCAAAGTCACATGATCGCCTACAGGTCACAAAGTTTACGACACCCGGTTTCGACGTCCATCGCCTGTCATAAACAAGACGTGCTGGATCAATAACTTGCGTACGCAGTCGTCCCTAGAACTGTTGTTTTCGAGGGACTGTTTGAAAGATACCGGTGTGGGCGGGCAGTCGGTCCCACTCACAGCTTATGGTGCGCCTCAGCACAATCTTCCCTGGGAAGTAACGCCAACACCTCACCATCTACAGCAGTTTTGGCAAAAACCAACAATTTGTTTCCCCGTTTTATCATCAAAATCATCGAGTCAACATGATCGCAAGCATCATTTTTCAACGGAGGGATCATCCAAGAAAGCTACCGCAACCCCAACATTAAAATCATCAAGCTACTATAGCGCAAACAACAGAAGGAAGAAAGACCTCACCCAATTACCCGGTCAGAAAGTACATTTTCCTCACACAAACTTGAGCCTACATCTCTATGACAACTCCATCACTGATCCGGGAGTATTGTAGCGACGCCAAAAATGTCATCATAGATTAATCAAGTTTATTCATTTTGCTTAATAAACAGCAATACTAGGTCGGAAAACAACCTTCCGTAAAGAAGAAGCCACAAACTCTCCCCTAAATATCCAGTTTTATCAGCGCAAATGGAATAGAAATACGCGGTACAAAATAAGTATTCATAATTCAGAATGATTCGAATTTCATAGTATTTGTGTAACAGTGTGTTATAATATGTGTCAGCGTGCCATTTTCATCAAAACCGGCAACACAACCAAAAATGCCAAACCATAAACAAAGTTTTTTTTTATTTTTTCACAATCTTTCTATTGATAAAAAATATTTTTGTAAATCGATTGTGTTATACACCCTGTCAAATCATATATCTACAAAAAAGTTGATAGGCAAGCAGCACTGTTTCAACGCCATGAGGAATGATAAAATTAATTGATAGTCTGATAACGTACATAAGAATTTAACCAGATCACCTTATCTAAAAATAAATGTTGTTTCAAGAAATAAAGCCATAACAACAATAGTTTCGTCTATTGTTATTTGAAATATGACAACACCGCATTTTTTAAATATTTCATAATTTGTTGTTGGTAGGGTACTTTTATGTTGCAGTCAAAACAGACAAAAATTGTATTGTGATGTAAGTGTTATGTATGGTGCCCTAGAAGATCGGTATAAACCTGTACAGTGTGATGACAAAACCGTGTGCAATTGTGGATTGGTTCGTCTTAGCAAAGCATTTACTTCAAGGTTTAGGAAAACCACTAAAACCTAAACATGCCAACCCTTACCCACCCTAGTATTCACATGTAATAATATTAATTAAGTGTGTAATGTGATTGTTGTTCATAGAGTACTGTAAGGTACTGATCACCTTCCAAATTTTATATTTGCGCCAAAAACCCCAAAAATAATAATAAATAATATAACCTATAAAGCAAAAAGTAAAAAAAAGCCATTTTGAATTTTTTAAATCTAAGGTCAAATTCGTAATCAGCGATCCCAAAAAACGCTGAGTAACAAGTTTTAAGCACATTTGTCAATGTTTAAAAAAGTTTAAAAGTTGAGTTTGCCACTCAAAATCCACCATGTTTTTTGAGGTTAGAAAAAAAACATGACATGATGGGGCAAAACGGACATTCGTATTTAGCGACCCCAAAAACATAAAATATACCAGGTTTAGGGAAATGAACCCCTCGTCGATTTTTGGTGTGGACCTGTGTTATCAATTATTTATCGCTCGAAGGTCTATCTGAAAAGTGTAGGATTATTCTACTCATTTGTAGGTACTTAATATGTAGAATATACATACTGGATTTGATTAGAACGCACTTTTAGATGCATACATCTAATGGTTTCCAATAAATGAAGAATCCAGCCACTATAAAATCTCCAAAGATGCTTTTGTTCGTTCTGACAGTTTGTGTGGTACGTACCAAACACAAATCTAATGCTTTTGTACGTGTTTGTGATCAGAGGTATCGACTCTTTTTAATTATATCTTCAATTTCTGTTATATGTGATTTGGAAAATCACCAACCAATATCACTGGTTTGTTATGGGCCTGTTCAAACTAACACTTCATGTGGCTCAGTTTTGCCAAATTTGAAGAAAACTAAATGTTCAAGCGTTGTTCATTCCTTTGGAGTTTTCACTTCCTACCAACACCACATCTCCCACCGTGACTACCCGCTTCTTATCCATTCTTGGGCGATGATCCACTAACTGGCCCAAATACTCAACACGGAATCGCCGGCGGAGGTTATCTCTGATTTTTTGACGGTAAGTATATCTCCTTCCAATAATATTTGTATTCAATTGATCCAAATCTGGTACTCCGATTTCAGGTACATCTTGGAGGAACATGGACGGAGTCAACGAAACCAAGTCATCGGAATTTTCGGATATGTACGTAAGTGGTCTTGAATTAATAACTGCTTCACAATCACAAACCACGGTACATAATTCTTCATAGTTTAGTGTAGATTTACCCAACACTTTTCTCAACAGGTTCTTCAACATCCGAACCATCCGTTCTCAAAATAAGCCCCACCACGGTGCAGTTGGAGGATTAAATCTCCATTGGGTCCTCTGGACTGAGGATACGAATTCAACCTCTTTCCAGTCAACGGATTTCATCAAATTATCCAAACCAACGAAGTTTGTCCCATTATCGCTGTACACGATGGTCGGTCTTCCTCTCCTAGCTACAAATCTTCTAAAACTTTGAAAAACGATTCAGTGGACAGAGAAGTCACTAGTTCAAAATGAACTGCACGGTAAACAGCACAGGTGAATAAAACTACATAAACTTTTTCTTTGTTTTTTTAAATACAGTGGTCCAGTCAAATCAATTCCAACAATTTCAAAGACGGACGCATCTCTCACTCGATCTTCCGGTAATGGACATGAGATTGTTTCAATTCCTTTGGGATCAAACCTCCTGCATTTCACACACTTGGAAATGATGGACGTAATTGAGTTTTGTCCCCGAATGATCCAAAATCTCTCACGGAGTTTTGTCAATAGCACTTCACTCCGGCATGGCAATTCTTCGTGTGCTCCTCTCTCACAAGGGCAACAATCACTGGATGATTAGCATGTAATACAATTGGTTTCCGAAACCTCTAAATCATTCCTTCGTTTAATTTTTGTTTTGATTCGTAGAATTCCATCACCATCAATAGAAAGTCCAAGTCCAGGCACTGCATCACTTTTACGATGGAAGCTCAGACTCTAAACAATTTTCACCAGTGACTTCTCAGCTTCTACCAACTCCATTACTGCCAATAGACCAGATGTTCGATTTTGCTTCTGATTACGTAAGTTATAACAAAATCTCTTCATCCAAGCTACCATGTTCACAATCTTGGAATATTTCGAAAAGTAGTTCCACAAAACTAATGGCTTCTCATTTTACATAGGAGCGAAGAGACCACGAATTTTCTCTTCTCCTTCCCTACCTCATCCTCATCTACTTCAGCCACATGACTTGGCCGTGACTCCTCCTTATGTTTTAACCACTCCGGTCCCTCCCACCATCTGGATTCTACTAGTGACACAACATTACAGCCCCTTGATGGAAGATCGGCCGGATTCATCTTTCCAGGCACATGACGCCAAGCATTAAGATCAGTAAGTCTTCTTATTTCATTAACACGATTTGATACAAATGTTTCCCACAAATCATCTCTTTTTATCCAACTTAGGGCAGTGGAGGAATCACTCTAATAATATTTTGGAACATCGTACAGCTCTAATCCTTCAACTGTTGCTGTTGTTAATCTACTCCCAATTGTGGCAGCCATAAGTTCCAATCTTGGAATCGTAAGTTTCTTCAAAGGTGCAATTCTCGTTTTGCTTTGTACTAAGCTCACAGTTACTTGACCGTTCTTTTCTTCACACCTTAGGTAAATAACAGCCGAATATGCACTTCCACTTGTATCTACAAAAGTGTGATGGCTCCACTTCTTGCATTACCACATGATGAAAGGTAACGTGGAATTCTCACTTCACTCAACAGTTTTTCAATTCTTTGATCCATGTATTAAACTTGTTCTTCATTTCATCAGGTAATTCTTCATCCCATGTACTTTTCATCTCCCAACTGGACTGAAGAAGAATTTTTATAGGCAAAACAGCTGGACAAGTAAACCCAATAGGATCAAAGATTTTCTTTGCCATGGATAATACGGATCTTCTAGTAGGAACAGCAATGGACTTTCCTATGTCCTTGACATCACAATACAATACACCCTGATTCTTATGCCATAATAATCCAAGGACTTGGGTAACTCCAACTTCTGACGTATGCTCCCACATACGAAGATGAAAACTTGCAGTGGACATCAAATGAGTTGCATCTTTAACAATGGTACGTAAATCATCTTCAGAATCCACTGAAGTCACACAATTGTCAACATAAAAGGATTTTAACAATTTATGTCTATTTGCTATTAGTTCAAGAGGAGAATTCTGCAATGCTGGTAAACTTTCAATTTCCTATTCCTCTTCAGACGTCATGACAAATCATGAAAATAAGACAAGAGGCTAAAAAAATAGAAAAGGAGGACAAGAGGGTTACAGTAGGATACAACTAAATGTTGGTAGTAGGTAGTTTTATACTTTATGTGTCTCCGTTTAGACTAATTTGAATCAAATTTTGAATTCTAGAGTTACTTTATTTGTAAGTGACACACGTCATAGTGACTTTGAGGCTAGTGGATCTTATCACAATGACCCTTTTCACAACGGCCACCTTTTCTAATTCATAACTGCCAAGTTGTGCACAAAGCCTCCGTTGACATTTGTTCACAACGGTCACTTTTCTGCATGTTCACTATACTCTCTTTTTTGTAACGATCAGCGCAAACCTTCCTCAAAAATTGTCAGTAAGACACCGGTGACCATTGTGATATAGATCCATAAAAATGTCATTCAACATCTGAAATTCAACAATATGTTTGGTTTTCTTCTTCCTCTTTATCATCTTCATCTTCTCCTTCTTCTTAGGTTACGATCCTGATCAAATGCTGGACATTGTATTCCGTATTCAGACTTTAGCCTGAGTCCTCGAGTTCTTCAGCCACATTTTTTTTTTCTTTCCAATTCCTCTTGCTCTGTGCACCTTTCAATGGGTGGCATTTTTTGCAGGTGCCGTTTTTGATTTGCATAACATGACCAGAGGATCATTTTCCGCGCTTATACAGTTCCAGATACCTTTCGGTCTGTCTTCATTTTTTTCCAGAAATTTGCAGCATTTACAGGTAGAACCGTATTTCAAATTTATGGAAGTTTCAAAAGATGTTTAAGTTCTGTGTCCACCCAATCAACTAGCGAATCACCGCAGAGTGTTTTTATCTCGTCTATAGATGTATGAAAGATATCAATTTTACGTAGAGCACTGCTGCCGCATACAGAGAAGATAGAAGACGACTCCAGCACACGCTTACGAGGAGTGGATAGGTAGAAACGAGACCCATGTCGAGGAATGAAAAAAGAAAGAACAAAAAGCAGTTCGGGACACCGACAAGGTAGTGAATAAGTTTGTATAGAAAGAGAAGAAAGAAGTACCACGACAACTGCTTAAGTCAAAAGGTTAAACCTAGCCAAAATCAGACTGCGCCAAACCTCTAAGAGGGTGAAATCCAATCAACGTGATGAACAAAAAATGTTAAGAATTTGGGTTGAATGCTTAAAAAAATATCTAGAGTTTCTGATAGTTTCATGTAAAGTGGAAACGATGGATCGAATGTGCAAGCCCAAGGACAAAAACGATTCAAAAGTGACACCCAGAACTTTAAAAAGGTTAGAGCGGGTAATGGTGGCGTCGGAAAAAGGAAATTAAAAAGAATTAGAGACTTTGTTCTAAGTGGCTAGACCTACACCATTTATGAAAGAGATCAAGCCATCTTTAAAACCCAATAGCATGAGACATTATTATTATTATTATTATTATTATTATTATTAGGAATGGGGGGAGTATCATGAAAAGAATCTCCTGCATTGCGACCAGATTAGATCTTTTGTGCCTCCCTCTAGTTGGACTTAGGAAAAATCTATGTCTTTGACAAATTCGATCAAACCCTTAATCGGGAGTTTTAGTAGATCTTCTTCCAAAATGAAGATGAGTTCTAAGTGTTTGTATCTCTTTAGGTACAGGGCCGGGCACCTAATAATGATGTGGTCCATGCGCTCCACCTCTTCACCACAGTACCTGAATGTATCATCATCCACAAGTCCTATCTTTTTCAAGTGATACCTGCAATGGATGTGTCCTGTTAATAAACCACATCGTAGTTTTAACTCTCTTCTGGGTAAGTTTATCACTTCCTTCCTCCTCTTTTGATTAGGGCTAAAAAATTTCTTAGAATGTTTAAGACCTGGCAAATTATTCAAGGTTCTGTTGACTTGTTTGTTAGCCCAGTTGGTAATAACCTCCTGATAATCCCTCAGACTAAAGTCGTACATACGAGATGGCCCTATAAAAGGTTTTGATGCGCCTAGCTTTGCTTGCTGATTGTATTGAGGACGTAGGTCGTAATTGTATTTAGCGCGCACGCTACTAATTTGCGATTGTAGGAAATTTAATTCGATCAACTTTCCGTGACGGACGGCGGACATTTTCTCTTTTCTTGTTGGTGCATGTAGGTGTTTTAACGTCTTCTCTGAAGTGAAATTCTCACCAAAAACTACTTAATGTGGGTTTCACAATTGTCAATTTAAATTGGCCAACGGGGAGTACCACGTCGTCAGAGTTTGGCTATGTCGTATATTTCCAGCGAGGTAGTCACCGGTGTGCTGTTTTTCTCTGTACGCCACCCCTAGAGGAATTCTTGGGTCTCTCTACCTTCCCTGAACTGTCGATACCGTCGCTAGCAGAATAATTTCATTCCCGGAACTACACTCGACGTATTACAGCTAAGTTTTAGTATTTAAATCACTTACTCATAAATAATTAAGACGCATGAAGCTCGAGTACAGATGACATAAACGGTTCGATCGTTAACATTATGTAACTTTATTCGGTGTATCCTCGTCAACCGTAAAAAAAGCCTTTTGGGTTTGCAGGAGGTACTTACCATTTCTTTTGTTGTTTAGAGTTAGTGTAGCCAGTCGTGTGTAAATGATATGTGTACGCAGAGCCTTAATAGCAGCTACTTTTTTTCGGTTTAATTTTAATGAGAACTCTTAACTTAAGCGTTTCACTAAAGCTTACCTGCAACGCGACAACTTAACTAGAAGCCTGATCTATTGCTGTTAAAGCACGTAACTATATGCGACAGTCTCTCTATTTCTGTCACATTATCCTACTATTTTTGTTTATTTTTAAGATTTGTTTGTGATACTGTATTGTATGTCTCTTTCTCTCTCTTTTTCTCTCTCCGGTTTGTGTTCGATCTAGCATATTAGTTTTAAGTAAAACCTGTTGATCTCCTGTTGGTCGGTTTTATTTCTTTTTTACTCAGCAGGTGGGGCCTTGTTAGACCAGCAGTCAGAATTCTTATAGCTATTCAGGAATCCACGCAACTCTTCGACGAAGGCGAAAGCTGCTGTTTTAACTACTATAAATATTTTGTTTATCCTCCACTAATTTGGTGCGCTACATCGAGCCAAATTCCCTTACTTTTTCTTTCTAGGTTGTACCGCTAGAGCCGTCCCTCCTTTTGATATTTTGTAAACTACAACCGTTACACCTGGTACCTAGACAAGTTCAACTTTGTTCTTGTCCGCCAGTGGATTTAGATGCAGCATGTGTGATCTCAATCTATTACTGTGTAGTGCTTTTAATGCCGCTTGACTGTCCGACATGATGCTTATATGCTGTTTGTATCGGTTTTTAGTGAGGAGATGTTCTGCTACCATGTGGATGGTGTGTACTTTGTTTTCAAAAATAGTAGCGTCAGCACTGAAAGACTGGTGTCTTTCAAACCTCGGTCCCACCACTCCTGCCCCCACACCATTTCCCATTTTGGATCCGTCAGCAAACCATTTTTAGGAAGATTCCGGCACGCAGTCCGAGCATGAGACATACAAGGAACTGTATTACCTGAAATATCTTAATCCACATACAGTAAGCAATTATGATAATTGCGACATCATTAACAAAAATATTGAGCAGCAGGGGACCAAGAACAGAGCTTTGTGGTACACCCAAAGAAACACCTAAGACTCGCGACCGGAAACCAAAGCCAAGCAATTCAACAAACTGGGTTCTGACACATAGGTAACCAAATAACGGCTACATTTCTCATGTCGGCTACTATACTTTAGCTACAACAGTTCACAACGCTTACATAAAAATACAATATACCAACTCTTATTTAAAATTAAAATACAACGTAAGACAATCAGGCGCTGGCGACAAAAGAACACGCCACAAAAAGTCTTGCGGTAAAGTAATATGTATTGTATTTCGTGTAAGCAACCTAAATCGTTAGCACAAATTTCATAAACGTTTTATTAGTTTAATTAATTGTTTTACTTCCTTTATCAGAAAATTAAAGTTTACTTGTTTTCATTTTATTTTTTAATAATAATACTTGATCATGAGTGAGACTGTAATTCATTAAATTAACAAAATCATATCCAGTACAAAACTTTTACAAAAAAAAACAAACGTTCGACGACCTCAAAAATGTTGGTCAACAAAATTTCTATCTCGCAAACTCGACTTTAACACGGCCTTTAAATTTCATTTAACGCGTTTGCGCACCGAAAATGTCAAATATTAAACACGTGTTCGTTCTTCTCCGCAATCGCGCCTAGTTTTTAATGAACAAAAGTTATTAACGAAAAGGTTTGTTATAATTGGATTCCGCTACAATTATGATTATAATTAAATATTTGTTCTAACCATGTCACATTCGGTAAGTCTTGTATCTTCTTATTAACTGCGTTGTTTCCCCCTTTTTTGTGTCGTTCCAGAGGTCTTCCAGACAATTCACTAGTTCTTGATTGACTTCGTTAATTAATAATTGCATCCAGCAAGCCACTTTCACTGCACCAATGTTCCTTTGTTAGTAAGTTTTGATTTTAATTTTAATTTCAAATTTTAATTAATTCGATTATTTAATTTAGCTTTATATTCGTCGTATTTAATTATTAAGTAGTCACCTTTCACCATCTTATTTTACGTAACCGGACTTTTTATTCGTCGATGGCTACCGATCTGTTATTCGAAGATTAAAGTTTTGTTAATTTTTTTTTAATGCAAAGCTACGTGGTTTCCGCCACTTTAATTATACGACTTTTTTCAACGGTTTTTGTCGGTCCTATTTATAATCTGTCGTCACTGCCTTCCTGGATCTTTTTAAAAACTTGAAATTCGAGACACATTTCCATTTTGAGGTTATAATTTTTGAATTGTCTAAATTTTAATTTGGCGCATCACCTTTCGATGATTTTTAACTCGGGAATCAATTCTTTGAGTTTTCTAATCCTTTTATTTCAAGCTTTTTTAAATAAATTTGAATACACGGTCATTTTTCACGGGATGGGTTTCTTTCTCATCATGGATAACGTTCAATGGGTTAATGTTACATGTTCACTAAACATTGAAACCTGTACTTGGAAGTTATTTCACATTATTTTTACATTTGTCGAAGAAGTCACTCGGACGCTGGTATGATTCTTAAAGCTAATATTACAGTAAATTTGTTTCAGTGATGCACTGGATATGGTTTTCTGGACTCTATGCTACTATACTTTCTTAACTTGAAGTGGTTTATTTATAATTTTTTTAATTTTTAAAATTTTTCCTGCTTCAGCTGCATATGCAAACTTTACTCATAGCAATACCTACTGCACACATCAACTACCTATCGATAAAATTTAAATCTGTGGTAGTTTACTATTTGGATGATAGCAGGAGGCGGCAATTATTAGTCGTAGATGAAGTACTCATCTTTGGGTACAATAATTGTGAACTTCTAGGTTCGAGTTCACTCCTGGAGAGTCCCAAAAGGACAATACACATGTCGAATTATTCTCGGTCTTGACGTTTAATAATCGAATAATCGACTTTTGAACTGCTTACACCATCTGTCGGCAAAGTTTAAAACTCTAGTTAGTTACCATTCGGACTTGCTACGATAACACGACGCGGCACTACTTATTAGTTCTTTCTAATGTATTGTTTTAACAGCATCTTCAAGAATATTCATTATACCCAAAATGTTAAACAGGAGAAGTTACAATGTGACCCACCTAAATAAAGTACATTATTTTATTTTGCGTTCAATTCAATTGTCCTTCCCGCGTTTTTTTGTCGGATATCCGATCGTTCGATAGTGATCTTATCGAGGGTAAATGTAATGAATCTTGAAATACAATGACTTTAAATTTTACGGATTACAAATTATTTTCAAAATCCAATAAGTTTTGTCAAAAAATTGCATTAGAAACGGAACGATAACCACGAGACACACATTTTTTGTATGAATATGACGTACCCCTACAAAATCTTTTCAAAAGCTTCATTGATCGAAGAAGCAACAATATGGAAACTACATTAAAAGTTTCATAAACAAAAGGAATAAAAAATGAGTATTTCGAGACGACCCAGAATTTTAACGACAGTAGAGTTCATGAAGTTGTTTGTAGGGCGCACGGATTTGAACTCTACCTTATTATAATTAATTTTGAAAGCAACTCTGTCGTTAACATAATCGCATTACTCTGCAGATATCGTTAACAATAACCAATTGAGACGCGAATTCCGTTCCTCTTCCTTCACGCGCGCCGTTAAATAACAAGAGCTAAACGAAATACGTCGAGCGTAAATGTGTAATCATCACATGGAAAGGGGTTCCTTATCTTAAAACTTTCATTTGATAATCCCTCCGAAAAGTTCACGGACCTTCGGGCTTGGAAAACACGCGCGGAACAGTTTTACGTCAACCCTTTCCACTAGAATATTTACTTATTTTTATCCCAACTCCGGTAACATTTATCGGACAAATCCTCGGTCTTTTATTGCCTTGCCTTTGGGCCATCGTACGAATGTGTTATCGTAAAATTCTTCCCTCTTTAATAGAGGACAAATCAAGTTACCTACGCATCTTTAAAACAAAAGACGTCATTTGTTTCTCTTTTTCCGCAAATAATAACACGAATGAAAAAATTATGCCGCTCCTGTTGGGTGAAGTGATGCTTACATTCAATGAGCGCATAATGAGAAAAAAGGACGTGATTTAATTCTATCCGTGTCTGAAGACGTATATCCCACAGGGAGCGAAACGTCGACCGCCGTGGGCGCGTATAAAAACAAACAAAATCGTTCTTGACAGTTATGAACGCTCGCATCAACGCTCTGAGAGTAATCCTAAATCTTTCTCAATTAATGACCAAACCCTCTAGAGAAATCTCGAAGAAAATAAAAAAAAAACATATGGACTACTCAACAGACAACTTACATCAATAATCCATGTCAAAAACTGATTGGTGACCGCTTCCGAAATGCGAAAGACCTAAAAAAATTCAAAAAAATCCGCAGCACGTTACTTTTCGTAAAGCCACCCCGCCAACATGTTCTTGAGACGCGGCTCGCCCTTGCGTCTGGAGCGATCTCTCCGTCACGACTATGTAATACGGAAAACAGCGTTTCACATCCAGAATGCCCTGGGAAAATCGAATTTTCACGAACCGACACGAAAACGTACAATCGCACGAAAAAATGTTTTTCAGCATTTTTTCCACAGTTTTCATTGGACTATAATTGATGGGGCATTTTTCGATTGTTTCCCTCTCGGGAGAACAACCGAATTTTTGAACCGTCATCGATATTCGCTTGTTAAACGAAAGAGGAACGACGTACGAAATTTTCCGCATTAATTTTCTTCCGAATTAGTTAGAAAAAATAAATGTTTCAGCCAAGAACCACAAAAAAAGTAATTGGTCGTTTGGCCGCAAAAAAAATTCCCATTGATATGAAATATTTAGGGATACCTACGGAGAAAATCCCGAGGGTGTTGTAAATAGGGATTGCGAAATAACGTATAGGAGCATCTTAACTTGTTCGGTTTTCGGTTATTCATTAAATATCAGGCGCGCTTTTAATTACGACGGCATACGGGGAACGTTCGAAAAGTTTAAAGTCAATAAGTCAACGAGCAAACCTTTACCTGTCAACTCGGGCGTGAATTATTAGAGTTTTCAAGAAAATTGAACTACACCCTTGTGTAATCTTGCCTAGTGAAACCGAACGACAATCGTCGATTGTATGGAAAAATTTTATGATTGATTTAGTCTCTTTTCGTGCAGAAAATATTAAATTTCAAATCAAATGTTAAAAAAGTGCTCGTGCATAAAATTCTATGCGGTTACTGTTCGTTGAACTTGCGTCATTTACTATACTATACAATTTTATTAGTGTTCTATCTTTCATAGTATCTAAAAAAACTAATATACCAAGAGTAGTAGTAATAAACGTTTATTTAAAAGCAAGGAAGCTAGAATAGAGTAGAGAATCGAAAGAACATTGTATGCAAATTTTAGGAGGAAAAAAAGAGGTAGAGGAAAAAAGAATATGGGAATAGAAAAGTAAGAAACAGAGAGGGGGGATAGACAAAGAGGAAATGGGGAAAGCAATAGATAAACTAAAAAAAAAGGAAAGGCAGGAGAAACGGATGGAACACAAGAAGAACAATGGAAATATACGTGAGAAAAAACGAGGGAAAAATTAAGAAAAATTTTGAAAGAATAGGGACAGGAGAAGGAATACCTAAAAGTGGAAGGAAGCAATCATATGTCCAGTATACAAAGGAAGAGGCAGGACAAATGTGAAAAACTACAGAGGGGTAAGCATAATGAACATAGGGTATAAGATATATGCAAAAATAATAAGAGAAAGGTTAGAGAAGGAGTTAGAGAAAAAGAGATTAATACCGGACTGGCAATATGGTTTCAGAAAAAGGAAAGGGACGATAGATAATATTTTTATTTTGAAGCACATAATTAACAGGGAGATAGAAATAAAAGGGGAGAGTATGGGGTTTGTTTATAGACATAAAGGCAGCATTCGATAACGTGGACAGAGAAACACTATGGAAAAAAATGTGGGAAATGGGGATAAAAAACGACATAAAATACGCAATAGAGGAGGTTTACGAGGAGACAAGATGTAGATCGAAGAGGAGGAGAATTGGGGAAAAGGGGCTAAAGCAGGGATGCCCGTTATTAGTCCTTAGCGAAAAACGAAGAAGAGATGAAAAAGATGATCAAAGTAATAAAAAGGTTCTTAGAAAAGAAAACTTCAAGTGAATGTACCGAAAACAAAATAATAGAATTTAAAAGAGAAAAGGAAGACGAAGGGAGGTGAAATGGTGGTGGGGAGAGGAAGAGATTGAGAGTGTGGACAAATACAGATATTTAGGGTATGTGATAAGATACGACAACAAGGATGGAGACCAAATAAGAGAACTCAGACAGAAGGAAATAGAATAGTAGGAGAAGCATGGGGGCTAGGAAAAAACTTTTGGAAAAGATATAGAGAAAGAAGATGGGTTTTTGAGAGATTAGTAAAAAGCGTTATGATGTATGGAGCAGAGATTTGGGGATGGAAGAAATGGGAGGAACTAGAGAAGATTCAGGAAAAATATTGGAACTGGAAAAGGAGACACCGGGATATATTGTAGAAGAAGAGATAAAACTAGAAAGATAAGAATACAAACAGGAAAGAGAGCGATGAAGTATGAAGAAGGGATGGAAAACAGGAAGGAAAAAGAGATACTATATGAATGTTGGAAAGAGGTAGAAATGCAGAAAATTATACATGGGCAGGAGGCAAGAAAGAAATATTATCAAAGAGGTGGTTACGCGAGAGAAGAGATAAAGAGAATAAGAGGGGAGGGAAGAAGTTTAGTAGAAGAGATAATAAGACGGATAAGGATACAAAGACAGGAAAGAAGAACAAAAATAGAAGAAGGGAAATATAATGGAAAATACAAGGAAATAATCGCGGAAGAAATACGAAGTACTTGACATCGGGAAAAGGGTTAGAAGAAATAAGGTTTAGGACAGAAACGAAGAACAGGAAAACAAATACTGGAAGAGGGATGAAGAGAGGGTATGTAGATTGTGTGGGGAGAGTGGGAGAATATCAAACATATGAAGGAAAAATGTGAAGAGCTGAGACCAGAGGAAATGGATTGGAAGAGGTTATTGGGGGAAAAAGGGAAGGGATACATTGGATGAAGAAGGTAGTGGAAAGAAGGAAAAGGATGGAACGGGAAGAAAGAAAAATAATAAAACAATAGGGAGAGGGAAATAAGGGGAACAGTTGGATAGGTTTAAGAAATAAATTGTATTGAAATATAGAAAACGAATCATTTGTTTAATTATTCCTCTTATCTTCTATCAGTATTCTTCTATCTCTTAATTCCACCCGTAGTACATTACATCCTTCTTTCATATCACTCTCCCATTCTCTTCCTTCCGCCAGTATTTATTTTCCTTTCTTTTCTTCCCTCTCTAAATCTTGCTATCAATCGTTTTCTTTCTTGTATTTGGGTATCTTGATCTCTTCTCACTATATCTGCTTCCGTTCTTCTTCCTTCTTTCACTCCAATCTTTTACCTCCTCTCGCTTTCTATAGTATAATCTTCTCAGTTTCTTCGTTCTTTATTTTTGAGCTTTACTATATCTTTCAACATTTGTATAATATCCCATTCCCTCTCCTCCTCTCCATACCTCCCCCTCTTCTTTCTGTTTGTATTCTTATCTCTTCTATTTTATTTTCTCTTGCATTATGCATCCTGGTGTTTTCGTCGTTCTAATAGCAACATCTACTCTCCAGTACTTTCCTTGTATTTTGTCAAGTTCTACTCATTCCTCACACCTCCTCTTGAATCACCATGGTCTTTTTCCAAATCATTTCTGAATATTCTTTCTCGTATTTCCGACGCTTTTTTCAATTTTCTTATTTCCTTTCTTTCTCAATTCCATTATTTGTTCTCTATCTTTATTGTCGTAGTTTTAAGATATATCCCTAAATACCTGTTCTCTATTTCTTCCCTTCCTCTCAACGCTCTCTTTCTCCCTTTTTATTCTATTTAAATTCCATAAATTTTATTTTACCCACGTTTGCCTTTAACTTTCTTTTCCCAAGTATTTCCTCGCTATTTTCAATACACCTTTAATTTCTTTTCACTTTTTGCCATTGCTACCATGTCGCTCACATACGCTAACATTTTTCTCCTACTGTTTCTCCCATCTGGTTGTGCTCTCCATTTCCTCTTCTAGAGAAAACTTGTATCCCATTCTTCCCAATCTTCCCCCTACCTCACTCTGGTTCTAACAATCGTGTTCTCATAAATCTCCTCCGTCGCATCTATTATATCTTCACTTGTCCCTTTTTTTCTCATCCTACACCACAATAGTTTTCTTTCCACACGATATCAAAAGCTGCTTTCAAATTTATAAAAAAGTCGAACATTTGCTTTTCTTTCGTTTCCATCTACTTGTTTATGAACCCCTTAAAGTACACAATAATTTTGAATGTTTGGTCAAAAAATGATCTTACTTTTTTCAATAGAAAATTTGTTGCCTAATATCGGAAAAAATATTTTTAAGTGGCGTAGCAGGTCTACTTTATCGACGGGTGGGAGCGCAGGAGTCGATATTCAATATTGAGCACAAAAAAATTTCTGAGTAAACATAACCGTTGCACGTGACTGTGACGAGCGCGTACAAAATTGACAGTAAGGCGCGCTCTCTTTTGGCACGAGGCGCGTACGTGAGAATTTTAAGCCTAGTAGCGGACATTATGCCTACAGGGTGTGTCCCAAACTGAGTAGGAGTTACATGAATCTTTGTTATTAATGGAGATACAATTTTGGTTAAATTACTGCTACTAACTTTACTTTTCTAAATGGGCGCCATCTTGACTTTTATCATGAAAAAGAATCAAATTTGTTTCTGCTTTCAATGATGTGTCTCAATCTTGATTTAAGGTATAAAATTGCTACGTATTTGGAAATTTATTGTATTACATCAAGTGGGCTATGAAAACAAATCTTAACAAATAACTAAACATAATCAATATTGGCAATAAAGTTGAAAGTAGCAGTATCTCGAAGACCGTGAAAGTAGTTACTTTAATAAACACAATAATTCCCTAGACACAACAAGCAACTTTTGTCTGAAATTTTTTGTAACGGAAATGTTAGACTTTTTCGAAAACGTAGTTTTTCGTGTTTTCCCGGATATCTTCGGAAATACTTGGAATTTTTGAGTTTTCTCTGCAGAATCTGATTCAGCATAATAAATTGTACCTTATTGTCTATTTAGCCAAAATTGTATCTCCATTAATAATAAAAATAGCCATTTAATCTACTCAGTTTGGGACACCCTGTATACAGTCAATCGTACTTGTCTCTCTTCTAAAGCCCACCTTCCATTTCGGTATTAATTTTACTTCCCTTAGTATTTCGTTATATACGTTGCATCCTATACATTCATTAGACTTATTCCTCTGATATTTTTTTGTTTTCTTCCTATCCCCTCTTTGTAAATTCAGCATACAATTACCTCCCTCTATTCCATATCTTTTCGCCGTCCTACCTCATTCTCCTTATCCCTCACTACTGTGTATCTCAATACTCCCCTTGTGTCACATAAGTACTTCCCGCTTTAGCCTTTTAAGTTTGTTTATTGTTTCTTTCATTTCCATTTTTTAATTTCCTCCCTCTCTGTTTCTTCTTTCTTTTAATTCTTTTTTTATTTTTTTCATCTGTTTGTCCAAGTAGGTTCTTACAATGTTGTTTCCATTTTCCCCCGTTTATTTTTTGTCTGCATTCTTCTTTCTCTTTTTTTTGTCTGACAAATTTCTCTGAATTCTTTTGTTTTGTACCTGAATTCTTCTACAACTATTTTTCGTTTCACCACTTTCCTTCCCTATTCTTAGTTCTTTCTTCGCTTTTTGCACTCTTCATTCTACCATTCACTTTTTTGTCCTATTTCCATTGTTTTTTTTCCCGAATCTGTTTTTTTTCCAATTGTTTCTTTCATTTTTTTATTTCCTGCTTCATTCCTTTCCCTGTATTTTATCTACTATCTTAATTTTTTCTTAGACCTTTTTATACTATCTTTTGTCTATATCTTCTTCTCCACCTTCTACCATATTCTCTTCCTCTTCTTTTTCCCACTATAGTCAATTCCAGCGGTTGGTCATCGGCTTCATCCCCTTCTTCTATCTTAAAACATTTTACGAATTTCGTGTATTTTCGTTACAGATTACCCCATTCCGTTTCCTATAAACGTAGAGTTTCTCTTCTCTTTACACCATGTTGCCGTTTATCATTGTCTATCCTCTTTCTTCACATAACTGTAACAATTTTCTTCCTTGCCCGTTATTTTCTTGTCTCTCTTTCTTTGTTTCTTGTTTTACTTTTCTCTGTTATGTCGTCGTCTATAGAAATTTCATTAGCTTTCATCATCTTCTTTTTCTTTATTATGTCTATTTTTGTCTACTTCTCATTTTTTTAACGCTTGCTTCTATCTATCCCGATTGCCTCTTCAATCATTGTTTCCATCCTCATCTCTTTCTTTGTCATATTTTCCACCCGTCGTTGTATCTCTCCTTTTCTTTATTTTTACGTCCATATTTTTTATACCCTTTTCTAGGCTTTCACTTTTCTTCTAATTACAATGTTGTTCCCATTTTTTCCCGTTGGTTTTCATTTTCTTTCTATTTTTTTTTAAACTCCCAAGCTTTCTGTGCTTTTTATTTTTGTATTTTTCCTTTCTTTCTGACAAATTTCTCTGAATTCTTTTGTTTTGTACCCTGAATTCTTCTACAACTATTTTTCGTTTTACCACTTCTCCTCCCTATTCTTATTTCTTTTTCGCTCTTTGCAGTCTCCATTCAACCATTCACTTTTTTGTCCTATTTCCATTGTTTTTTTCCCGAATCTGTTTTTTCAATTGCTTCTTCCATTTTTTTACTTCCTGTTTCATTTCTTCCCCTGTATTTTATCTACTATCTTAATTTTTGTTTATACCTTCTTATACTACATTTTGTCCATATATTCTTCTCCACCTTCTACCCTATTCCGTTCCTCTTTTTCCCACTATAGTCAATCCAGCAGTTGGTCATCCGTTTTCATCCCCCCTCCCTATCTTAAAATTTTTACGAATTTTATCCATTTTTCGTTACAGATTACCCCATTCCTTTTATAAACGTCCAGATTTTACCCCCCTCACCTTGTTGCCGTTTATCATTGTCCATCCTCTTCTCTCATAACAATTTTCCTACCTTGCCTGTTATTTTCTTGTCTCTCTTTCTTTGCCTCTTGTTTTACCTTTCCTTGTCATGTCGTCGCCTATGGAAATTTCATTAGCTTTCATCATCTTCTTTTTCTTCATTATCTCTATTTTGTCCTGCTTCTCATTTTTATTAACGCTTGCTTCTATCTATCCCGATTGCCTCTTCAATCATTGTTTCCATCTTCATCTCTTTCTTTGTAATATTTTCCTCTTCTTTACGTCCATATTTTCTACCATGTTCTCTAGGATTACCACTTTTCTTCTAATTCATTTTCCAGTTTTTCATTTACCTTTTTTATCATGTCTTCTCTTTCTCTCTCGTTTCTTCGTTTATTTTCCTGGTTACTTTTTATCTTTTTTCAGCATTTTTCCAAATACTTATTATTTGTTTCTTTTCCTTTTTCGTTCATTTTTTTCTTTTTCTCCCTTGTTTCTCCTGCATTTGGCAGCTTTCAATTTTAAGCTCTTTCTAAACACCTTAAACATCTCCCTCTTCCCTCACTCTCTTTTTCTGACATCTGACATTTTTATTCATTTTACTTGTCTTAATTCTATTATAGTAGCAATTTAAATTTAAACGCTTTCCTTTATTAAGTTCCGTTCAGTTATTATTTGTATAATTTTACTATATTTTTAAAAAATCGTTTTTTTTTTCAGTTTTAAGCAAGAAACCTCAACTAGATCACACACAGAATCAAGAGTTATGAAAAATGCAACACTGTCTTCTATGCTAAACTGAACACGATTAGAATTTAGAAGGCAGTCGAGCGATTCCTATTCTAACTTTCAACAACAGTTTCAACAAAAATCGTATTCAAATTTGTTTCAACTTTCTCGGTAAGCCTAAAACAACAGTTTCTAAATTACAAATACTTTGCGCCTGTCTTAAATAAATTTTAATATTTTTTCTATTCACCATGAAAGATTTACATCAAGATGACCCATAACTTCTCTGATATTGACGCAAGAAATTTGATATTTATTTCTAATGTTGGGTTTTTAAATGGCAATACATTTATTGTTACTTTTTGTACAAAGCACCCGATTCACAAATAACGACATTCAACAAAACTATAAGACTCTTATATGAAACGAATTCCCCGCATATTTAGAAAACAATTACAAAGAAGTGAAGATAACATTAATGTTCTTCAGTTATGACTCTAGAGCGCCATTTTGTGATTCTTGGGTCCCTGCTCGGGCGTTTGCTTTCCGGTTCGGTCAGTTTCTGAAAATAAAAGAAAGCGAACGGATCTCGATTTGGTGACAAAGTTTATCTCCAGTTGTCGTGTAGCTCCAGGAGTTCAATAACCTAAAGGCCAAAGCAAATTGTAATTTCAAATAAAACTAAAAGCGGAATGGTGAGTTATAAAAATGAAAACCCATCGTAACACACTTAATGACTACGGAACAAAGATAAGTGAGGTAAAGAGCTTGTGTGATAACTAAGAGAACACATCCAATGCAGATATTACCAGAGACATATGGGACTGTCACATGTAGGTACTGTGGTAAAGAAGTGGAAATGATGGAACACATCATCACGAAATGCCCAGCTTAAGTAATAAGAGGAATAATGTAGTAGATATTGTCATCAAAGAGGAAAAATCTATCAACCAGAGAACTCATCGAATTCATCTCCTCACAGATTTGCACCAAAGGTATCTATGACAAATGAAAATGGCAGTGGATGGATCAAATCTATTAAATACCTCACTTTGAGGTCTGGTCTTTTCACCTCCAGTTACCTTTATCAGTCGATTAACTTAAATCAAATGTTTAGAAAGTCGCGTTTCCAAGGTGATTAACCGACAGATAAAATAAACTGTCAGTATATGTGTCGTCAAATTGAACCGTATAATCTACACACATTTCTAGAAATAGCAGTGGATTCGATAATGATCCCTGGGAAAACCTGAAAGAACCGACATGTCGGCGCCTGCAATCTGAACAAATTGACACAGATGCGATGCAAGCAGTTAATAAAAAGCAAAATAGTTCAAACTTAGAGTCAATGATCAGATGATCAAATCTATCAAATACCTCACTAATGGCCGTATGCATCAACACAGCTTAAACTTAAGCCACGCTTAAAAACTACGATACAATTGTATCAAAACTATAGCAACCATTGTTTTTAAGCATCGCTTAAGTTTCAAGCCTGTATTAGTACATACCGCCATAAGTGAGTGAGTTGGGAGGACCCGACCAAAGTCCAGAAGTGTAGTATATACATGAGAATAAAGTAAAAATACTTGAAAACTAATGAAAATCGGATTAGAACATATGAGAGTTACATTATTTTCACGTATACAATACACTTTTGGAGTTTGGTCCGTTCCTCTCGACACACCCTGTATATGTAGTCAAATAAACCCTGTAATCAACAGTCCTTTCTAGAACTTGAACTTTTCTCTAAACTTCGTGATAACAGTAAGGTTTGGACTATTGATCTCACCAGAAAGGAATTTCAACAATCACCTTCTTTGCTTGACATCGATACTCACTTCAAGTTATAAAATCTCGGGCAAAGTTTAAGCGGCTGACAAGTACGAAACTTCAGGAACTGATATTTTGTCACGGTCAGTGTTTAGAAATGTCTAATGTTTGAAATATTTGTTGACGTTTACTGAACTGTCAGGTCTACTTACCGCAACAACTTGCAGACTCGACGAAAATACTTAATGTCAATCGAGTACAAAAATAAACCAAAGGTGGCATGGTTTTAGACAGTGAATATTTTTTCATCGAAGTTAAGCAACATCTAACCCGGTCGTTATTTAGATGGGTTATCAAATAACTATGCCGTTATTAAAATAAATGTCTGTATCAAATCAATATTTGTAATGATGGTTGACTAATAAGATGCTGCGACATCTAGTGCCTCTCCTGCTATCGTAGCACGTCCAAAAGTTGATCAGCACTGAAACAACAAAAGTCGATTCTTCGACTATTAAGCTTTGTCATTAAAAACAATATTGAATTACGTGCTGTAAATTTTAAATGGAAAATAAATCAATTGGAAACAAACGCGAGAATTACTTGACAGCTGTTTCGTCCTTTTTTGGACTCTTCAGTAGTGAGAAAACTCGAAAAGTAATTTCACTATTCTACAGTATACGCGAATGTTATATATAGAACTAGTAAGATGTTGCGACAACAATATTTGTTGACGATTACTGAAAAATTAGATTTAATTAAAGCAACTAATTGCAGACTCAACAAAAATTCAAAATGGCTAATTTTGATTTTAAACGAAGTTATTTTGTGAGAATTGAACAAATAATTAATGTCAATGGGGTACAAAAATAAATCAAAGGTAGGCATAGTCTAAGACAGTGATCGCTTGTTCATCGAAGTTAAGCAACTTCTCAGTCGGTCAGTGCTTGGATGGGTTTTCACAAAACTCTTAAGTTAAATTTTAAATATATGATTGATAACGTTTACTTAAAATTAGGTTTAATCCCAGCAACAATGTCAACTGGGTTGGGTAACAAAATAAATCAAAGCTGACGACGGTCTTAGACAGTGATTGCTTGTTCATCGAAGTTAAGCAAAGTCTAACCTAGTCGGTGCTTAGGTAGGTTATCAAAAAAACTATTACCTTGTAAAATGGATAAAAACATAGTGTAAAAAGGCAGTTTTTATTACACTCGAGTGTAAGCTCACTATTATACTAATGCCCACAGGAGGGATCATCATATACGACAAATAAGTGTTGCAACATCTAGTGGAGCCTCATGCACATCCGAAAATTATTTGCAACTTTGTCGACAGATGATTGAGCAGTCGATTCTTCGATTATTATTATTAATGCAAATTAATTTTGGTACGTGTTACGATACCATGAGACGACACTAGATGTCACAACACTTTAGTTAATAGGTCAACAACGCGCATTGATAAAATAAGAATCCCAAAAGAACGGAACAGCTGTCAGGTGGTTTCGGTGTTTGTTTGCTATTGTACTCTTCTGAATTTTTTTCTAAAACTTAGTTGGCTATAATAATCAAAGAATCGACTTTCACACATTTAATCACATCAACAAATTGCAAACAAAAATGCGCTTAACAAAGTGGTCGCTTTCGATTTTAAACGAAGTTACTTTGATAATATGGAAGGAATAATTAATGTCAATTGGGTAAGAAAATAAATCAAAGCTGGCCATGGTCAGACAGTGATTTAAATGATACCACCACCAACGTACAAGGTGATGCGAAATAATAGCGCTTCTAAGTGGTTTTGTTGATAAGACGAAGGAAATGTTTGTGATAACAGGGGCCAGATTCGGATTTAGCAATAAATCTTTGTTACCTCGCCGAACTTAGACCCTTGTTAACTTTGAATTATATAAATACCCAATGATAAACGATTACAATCCCGCTCACTGACCAAACATAGTGCCCGGCATTATTTTTATTTGGTAAAAATCTCGTGACTGATACATCCTCATTCATCTTCCTTTTCCTTCATGTTTACATTACGAGGATGCGATGTGATCGATAGGTGTACCTATCTTTTTTTAACCAAAACGAATATCTCGCTCGCGCCGCTATTCCCAAGTTGATTGCGGACGCGAAGCACCGAAAGGACGATTAATTTTTTTCTCCTACTCGAATTTTGACACTCAAACACTTACGAAATCCTCCTAATTCCGAGCGGGTTCGAATTTTTAGATCGAAGACACCGCATCATCATTTGTTTTTCTTTTGTTTCGTTCCATAAACGTCAAGCCTACTTTGATAACGCGATTGATTAATTCACTTCGCCTCGTGTATGCATTTGTCATACCGACGTTATCCTTTTTATTAAAACAAAAAATAAATTTTTAAAAAGATAAATGAGCGTTCATTAAATTTTGGAATGAAAATAATGCAAAAATTCGTGTTGTTAAAATTATGTAATGATCTAGTTGTCGGTGTCGTAATCGGTGACGTCGGTGGTGGTAAAGCCCTCTTCCTCGCTACCTTTAACATAAAAAAAACTTAAGATCATAATTTCAAATTAAGGGATACTGACTGTCTTCGGCCATAAGCTCGGCCAATTTTTGTTCACGCACTGCAGCGGCTTCCTCTTTCTCCTCCACAGTAACGAACCCCTTGTTGATACGCTTCAAGTTCGGTAAGAACACCAGTATTGGTATTCTGAAAAGGATGAAGCAACATTTGAAAGATTTTATTTCGAACAGGAAATTAAATTAGAATCAGGTCGGTGCCGCTCTCTACCGTCGATCACGTAAGCTGATGTGTTTGGTGTCGAATGCACCCAGATGGCGCGACGTGATATAAATTAAAGTTTATTACGAAGTTTTGATTTATTAAACATTCAATTGCTTCTGAACGAAATTTTATTACCGTCAGCCAGTTTTATCAACTCATTTAAGAAAGTCAGTAATTAATTAACGATTTCTTCATATCCAAGTAGGCGACGGTTTTTGGAATTGTTTTAACCTTCCTCGACAGTAATAAAAAAATTGAAATAATTTCAAATGTCCTTTTTTATTCCTTCTCACACAATTCTTTCTAGTTCATATCCTTACCTTTACATATTCATACATTTTAAACTAATTTGAGATTTCAAATAAAACTAATTGATTGATTAAGAAGCGCAACATAGATGGCGTTTGGTTCTTTAACTATGCGTCAATCATTCCTTCTTCATAATGTGGGGTTGAAATGCATCATATAGATGGCATTTGAAAACATTTTATCATAACTAAACGGATCATCAAAAGTTTGTATTGATCAATCTGTTGCAGTTTTAAATTTCTAAATCTTAACCAAACTCAGTTTTTTGATTGAATTTTTTTTTATTATTTATTTTTTCTTGCTTAGAACCAAAAGATCACCGATAACCCATTTTTTATTAATCCCATAACCTAACAACAGTAATTCATTTGTTGTTATGAAATATGAAGTCCTTATCTAAATTCATTGAATGAGTATTTTTCTTACAGTCGAGATTTATCGCCCAGCGAAAGAATAATTTGAAAAACACCGCACTGCTTCTTCGAGGATGACATGCAAAATTGGTCAAACCAGCAAACTCATGAAAGTGTGTTGAAAACTTAGGTGGATGTACTTTTGTTTTAGCAAAACGGTTTCTACAATTTTCGAAAAAAGTTAATTAGTGGAAACAACAATTAATTATCTCTTTCCATTTTAGATTGAGAACTAAAAAGGAATTAGCTTAAATTTAAACCTTTTGGAAGTGGCTTACAAATAACCTTTGTCCATTTTTCCAGAACTTCTTTCATCCACCTTACGCCTTCTACTCCTTCTCCCAGAATCATCTTTCTTTTCCTCTCTTTTTCTCTTAACTTTTCATACTCCATCATCAAATGTTTCATTATTTTCCTGCCAACCCCGCACATTCTACACTTGGTGGGACAATGAGAGGAGCTCATATTTTTCCCTCCATACCATTTCTTCCTTCATCCTTTCCTCCTTCTTCTCTCCACTTCCTCTCTCGCAAACCCTCCTCTTATATAATAATATAATCTCTTCACTTTTATTCTCTGTTCCCTAACTTCTCTTCAACATTTACATACTTGTCCTGTCTCTTATTAATCTTATTCTTAATTTCATTCTTTTATTATATATTCTGGTGTCCTTCTATCCATTCACAGTGTCAACTGTGTTTCCAACCATATCTAATTCCTTCCATCCCCATATATCCGCAACATACACTATAATACTTCACACCAATTTATTAAAAATCCATTTTTTATTCCACTTTTTTCTTAAACACTCTTTCTCCAATTCGGCATACTTGACGTTAGTATCGTATTCCCCTTTTCGACTAACTCTATTACATGTGCCTCTCGTCTCTATTATTGCGTCTTAAATAATACTATAGATACTTTAATTCATCTTCCTCCTCGCCATCAATCCCCCCTTCCCTTTTGAAGTACTATTATCTTCGACTCTTCACATTAGCATTTCAGGTTTTTTTTCTTTTCATACTATTACCCCTCACATCTCCTTTTGTCCGCCAACATCCGACCGCCTTAAAGTTCAAGAACATCCGAAAACCTTACCTTCTTTCATCTCCAACTTCTTATTCACAATCCGTCTTATGTACACCTCTTACTTTCCTAAACCCTATTTACCAATCCAGCATTTTTGTTATTGCAATCCAATTGCAATCCGATTCAAAAAAAAAAAAATTTGAGTTTCAAGTCCAGAAAGTCCAAACAACATGACAAAAAAAATTAATCAGATTGAAATTCCATAATCGATTTGTGTTTATATCCATTTTAAGAATCGAATTGAAACTCAAAACAAATTTGATTTTGTAATTAAAAAAACAAAATTCAAAATCAAATCATTCGATTTTATGCATTACGTCCAAATTCAATAATCGGATTGAAATTCAAAATGTGTGTTAGAAATGAAATTTTTATTTTTTTGAAAGTTCAAGAAAACAATTTTGAAAGTAATTATTTTCATTCAAAATTAAAAATCGGATTCAGAAAATGAATTAATAGTGACTGAATACAAAACTTTCAAACGCAGATCCATCAACATGTTATGTATGTTTTTGTATTGAGTCAATGGTAAATATATTGGATTGAACTTAAAAATTGGAAAAAAAATTGGAGAATAAAGCTTAATTAGTCTAGACGTGGATTAAACTTAAAATTTTGGATCGAAATTGCAATCTAATTTAATTGATATAGAAAGTAAAGTGAAATTTTGAAGGCCAATTTTGAAAAGTTTCAAAAACAAATTGAAAATAATCATATTTGGTTTTGAATCGGATTAAAGTTCAGGCTTAAATTTCAAAATGAAAAGGTTTAAACAAACTAATGTGAATTTGCAAAGAGGCCGTAAAAGCCTCAACCAATTTGTAATTTAAATTTTACATTATATTCGAGTTAAGGAATCGGATTGATACTTGTAAACCTTAAGAGTAAAATGTTTGTTGCTGTAAACGTATAAAATTCAATTGAAACCGGATTGAAATCAAAGAAAAAAAAAGATAATAAAAATTAATCGAATTGAAATTCAAAATTGATTTGTTTTTACATTTAATTTAAGATTCAGATTGAAACTCAAAGCAATTTGATTTTGCAGTTTAGTAATAAAAAAACAAAATCAAATTAATTCATACGATTCAATAATCAGATCGAAAATAAAAAATGTTGTGAGTCAATGGTAAAAATCGGATTAAACTTCAAAATTTCAAATTGAATTTCTAATATACGTTGGAAAAGAAATTTGAGAAAAAGTTTAACTAGTTTCGACGTGGGATGAATGAAAATTTTGAATCAAAGTGCCTAGTAAGTATTGAAAATAATAAATTTTGTTTTTTAGATTCAAAATAAGGTTAAAACAAAAATCAATTTCAAACTAAAAAATAAATTCAATTTGAATTAAATATTCTATTCGCTCCTTCTGTCTTTCCATCTTTACTTTCTTCATCGCCTCTTCTATCTCTTTTTTATTTCCATCTCTTTCTTTTGCCTTTTTTCACTTCTCTTCCTTCATTCCGTTACTTGTTCACAAACCTCAACATATTTTCTTCGTTTTTTATGATCTTAACCTCTTCCTCCACTTCTTTCCTATACTCTTAGTTTATTCTTTTGCATTAAACCTTAAATCTTTCTTTCAACATTTCACAATGCCTATTTCTCCTTCTACCTCTTCTTCTGCCATTTTCCTCACTCACACTCCTTGTCTCACCATTATTTTTCTTATCCTGTAACTTGTTTTCTCCTCCATGTTCTTACTCCTTTCTCTATTTCATTCTCTTCAACTTGTTCTTTTTCCACCTTTCTCATGTATTTTTTTATATCCTACTCCCCATCCTATAGAAACACCTACAAGGGTTGATGGTCCGAGTCTTCCATATATTCTATTCTAAACCTCTCTACGTTTGCTGCACACGTAATCAATAAATGATCCCCTGATTTCCCCTCAAACTTATGTATGTAAAGTCTAATCTCCCTCTCTCCTTTAGGTGGCCATTCAGAATGGACCGACCCCTTTCTTCATATATGAACAATTTGTTTCCTTGACTGTTTAACTTCTCTTCCATAATTACGTTCTTGTTCACTTTTCATTTACCATAACTCCCCTTCTTCCCTAATCATCGCATTACAATCTTCTCCCAGTGCAACATTTTTACCTTTCTCCCTCTCCCCTTCCATTTTTCAATATGACTTCATATTGGATCCATCACTTCCTCTCCTTATACATGTTCTAACCACATTTCTTGTATTTACTCCGCCCTATCGGTCTCTTCGCATTTCCCTTTTTTTGTTCCCGTGATTATACCTCCAGTTGATTTTTCCTTTTCTTCATTCTTTCTTCAAATTGCACTTACCACTCATATTCCTTTGATAACAAATCATTTAATGCACCCCAGTCTATCTCCTGTAACAAAAAAAAGACCACCACTCCAAAAATCTTTCCTCTATGTTAAAACGCCTACTGCCTCCGTTTCTTTCCTTTTAGTTAAAAAAACCTCAGAATTTCTCATTCGTTTCTTATCATCTTAATCTCTTCCTCCACTTCTTTCTATACTCTTCTTTCTTTCTTTTGCATATTTCTCTTTCTACCTCCTTCTCTTTTCTTTTGCCCACTCACACTCCTCGCCTCACCACTGAATCTATTTTTCTCAGCCGCCTCCACCATTTTTTACTAACCCTCTCGTCACCTTGGTTTTCCGCCATCTTCCGTTCCATACTATGTACTGTTCATATTTTTTGCCTCCATTCACGATTTGTTTTCTCTTTTTATATCTTACTCCCCATCATATAGGAACACTTCCGAAGGTTGATGGTCCAATTCATCCAAATATTCTACTCTAAACCTCTCTACGTTTGCTTAACATCAGTAACCCCCTCACTTACATATCTAATTTAAGAATTGGATTGAAACTAAAAATGAATTTGTAGTTCAATAATGAAAAAATACAAGCCAAAATAAATTGTTTCAAGTTTTTACATTGAAATTCTAAATGTTGGGTTGCATTTCTAAAAAGTCAGGAATCAAATTTTTAGTTTTTAGTTTCGAATTATAAGTTTCGTTTTAGTTTAGTAAAAAAAAATTAAAGCCGATTGAAATGTTAAATAACCGGATTGAATTTCAAAATTTCAAAATGGCTAAGCGAAAGTAAATTTTGAAAATAATTACTTTTGTTTTAGATTCAAAATTAAGAATCACATTGAAATAGAATATTTCAATTTCAAACTAAAACCAAAACTTCATCGGTTCTTCTATCTGTGTTTCCATTCTCCATCTCTGCCTTTCACTTTTTTTTCTAAAAGAGTCTCCTTGTTTCCTACCATCAGATCCATAGAACGAAAAAAAACTATTATTGGAGGGGATTTCAATGCCAAAATTGGGGAAGAAGGGGATGATAATAAATGGGGAACAAAAAGAGAAATTCAAAGGACAAAAAATAAAACAGGCAAGGCAGAAATACTTTTAGAAATGTGTGAAGAGAGAGGATGGACAATATTAAATGGAAACATGGAGGAAGACGATAAAGGAGAATTAACATACAAAGGGAAGGGGAGGTTCAGTAATAGATTATGTAATTGTAAATGATACTAGTAAAGAAGATATACAATATATACGAATAGGAGATGAAGTGGACTCGGATCACCAACCGATAGAAGTAATTTTAATAGGAGAGGAAGAAGTAAAGAGGAGAAAAAATGCAGAATGGGGAGAAAGAAAAATATGGACTGAAGAAAGTAAGGAAAGATATAAGAAAAAATGGAAGAAGAACAAGAATCATCAGAAGAGGTAGAGGAAGAGATAAAGAATATAATAGATGTAATGGAGAAGGCAACGGAGAAGATAAAGTTCAAGAAAGGAAAAGAGAAAATGGGAATAAAGAAGAATGGTGGAACGGAGAATGTGAGAGAGCAAAAAAGAAATGAGAAAAGGAAGAAGAAAATACAGAAAAGAGAAAATAAGTGTAGAAGAATATAAAAACATCAGAGCAGAGTTCAAAAAGTATGTGAGATGAGAAAAATGGAATATAGAAAGGTGATAGAACAGAAGATCAAGCAAATCAGGTATTAAGGGCAGGCATGGGAATTAGTAAAGTGGAGAAAACAAAGGGGAAAAAGGAGAGAGGTAACATTAGATGAAGAAACATGGGAAAAACACATAAAAAGTATGCTACAAGGAAAGGAAGAGAAGTACATAATGGAAAGCAGAAAATGGAAGAAAAGAAAAAAGAGTAGGAGGAATAAGAAAGGAGGAATTGAATGAAGCCTTGAGAAAATTGAAGAGGGGAAAAGCCGGAGGTACTGATGGAACACTAAGGGAAACAGTGGAAATATACAGGAGAAAAAGTGAGAGAAAGAATAAGGAAAGTATTAGAAAAGATATGGCAAGGTGAAGGGTTTCCAGAAAGATAGAGAGAAGCTATTATATGTCCAATTTATAAGGAGAGGATACACAAGAAGCTAAAAACTACAGAGGAGTGAGCTTAACGAACGTAGGGTACAAAATATACGGAGAGATATTACAAACAAGATTGGAAAAAGAGGTAGAAGAAAAAAATAATACCAGATCGGCAAATAGGTTTTAGAAAAGGAAGGGGGACAATAGACAACATCTACATACTAAAACAAGTTATAAATAAAGAAATAGGGAAGAAAGGAGGAAAAGTTTTTGCGGTGTTTATAGACATAAAAGCTGCATTTGACCGAGTGGAACGAAGGATACGATGGGAAGTGATGAGAGGAAACGGGATAAGTAAAGACATAATAGAAGCAATAGAAGAGAGATATATGGAAACAAGATGCAGAGTAAGAGTAAAGGGAAAACTAAGGAAAGCATTTTGGACGGAGAAGGGGCTATAACAAGGTTGTCCACTAAGCCCAATGTTATTTATTCTGTACATAAAAGATTTCGAGGAGGAACTACGGAAAGGTCAAGTTGGAGTAATAACTGTGGGAAGAAAAAGTCTAATAATTTTAGCACATGCAGACGATATAGTACTCTTTACAAGGAATGAAAAATAGATGAGGAAGGCAATAAATATAACCAAGAGATATTTAGAGAAAAAGAACTGGAGGTAAACGTAAAAAACAAAAATAATGATATTCAAGAAGAATAAAGGGAGGGAGACGAAGGACAAATGGTGGTGGGAAAGTGAAGAAATCGAAAAGTAGATAGATATAAATACCTAGGATACGTCTTAAGATATGACAATAAAGACAATGACCAGATAAAAGATTTAAGACAGAAAGGAAACAAAATAATAGGGCAAATATGGGGGATAGAAGAAAAAGTATTTGGGCATGATATAGAAAGGAGAAATTTGGGAGATGGAAAAGCGTAATGGGATAGAGTTAGAAAAAATAAAGGAAAGATATTGGAGATGGACACTAGATCTGGAAAGAGAAACACCGGGATACTTAATAGAAGAAGAAATGAAATTAGAGAAGATAAGAATAGAAACAGGAAGGAGAGCGTTAAGGTTTGAGGAGAGGATGAAGGAAAGAAAAGAAAATGAAATATTATATGAATGTTGGAAGGAGATGGAATTTCAAAAATAAAACATAGAGAAGAAGAAAGAAAAGTATATTATAGAAGAGGAGGTTACGCGAGGAAAGAAGTAAGAAGATTAAGAAGAGAAGGAAGAAAGTTGGAAGATGAAATAACACAAAAGAGACAAAGATAATCAGCTACAAGAACGAAGAATGAAGTTAAGAGAAGATACAATATGAATTACAAGGATATAATGGGGGAAAGGATACCATAGTACATAACAGGAGGATTGACGATACAAGAAAAAAGGACAATAGCTAGATTTAGATTAGGAAATGAGGAAAAAGAAAATCAGTATTGAAAGAAAGATGAAGAGAGATTGTGCAGTGTGTGGGAATGACTGGGAAAACATAAAACATCTTACAGAAGACTGTGTGGAATTGAGAGAGGAAGAAAGGAGAAATAAGATTTTACTTGGGGAAAAAGGAGAAGGTTTAAACTGGATGAAAGAGGTAGTAAAAGAAGGAAATGGTTGGAAGAAAGAAAACGGAAAATAATGAAAATAGAATAAAAGTTAAATTTAATATAGAAGAATAAGTTAAAGGACAAAGAAAAGTTTAGTTTTTTATGTTTGTTCAAATTTAACTATTGTAAATATATTGAATATTTGTAAAGATAAACGCCGAATTCATTTGTTAATTTTTAAAGGACAAATAAATTGATTGATTGATTGATTGATAGAACGTTTTTTGTGCTATCTTCCTACATGTTAACACGTTTCTTCTCCTTTTGTTCACGAACCTCAATAATTCTCCTTCGTTCTTTTATGATCTTAATCTCTTCCTACTCTTCCTTTCCCCATACTCTTCCTATCTTCTTTAGCCTATTTCTTTTTTGCCACTTACGCTCCCTCGTTCCACCACTTCCTACTAATCCCTCTCTCCACTTCCTCTTCGTCAACTTGGTTTTCTTTCATCTTCCTCATGTACTTTTCCATACTCTTCCGTCTATATTTTTTTCTTTTTCATTTATCATTCGTTTTCTCTTTTATATCTTGTTCCCCATCACATACAAACACGTACAAGGGTTGATTGTCAAATGCTTCCATATATTCTATTCTGTGTAAAGTCCTTCCTCGGTTAGTATTCAGAATAGTCCGCCCCCTCTGCTCACACATGTCCAAGAACTTCTTTTTAATAGATACCCGTTTGTTTACTTCTCTATTTACTATCACCCCCCTCCCTTCTACCACGATCCTCACATTATCTCCATTATCAATTTACCTTTTTCTTCTCTGCCACTTCCCAATATAACTATTTTATCCAACTCTTTCTCCCTTACCCCACTTTTAATTTTTTTATTTCATACACTCTGTAACTAAGTTCTCCACTAGTTTCACCCGCCACCACACCAAAAATATTTCGGCTTATTTTTAAAGCCTGCCGCTGTTTTCTTTCTTAAACCTATAATTCTTATTTACTGCGTTTCCTACTCCTACCCATATTCCATCTCCTCTTTTCCCCCACTTTTCTTCTTCTCCAATTTTCCAATTTTCCAATTTTTTCCAATTTGTTGCTTCCTCCTTTATATCCGCTTGTGTTCTCTCTATAAATATTCCAGTTCCCTTCAGTTTTCTTTTATTTTTAATACGTTTACATCCTCTTCTAAATTCTTTACTTTCTTTGTCTTTGTCCTCTGTTTCGTTTTCCATTCTCATATTATGCTTCAGCCTCTCTTCTACTTGCATTTTTCCTTCTTGTTTTTTCTGTTTCTCTTTTCTAAACGTCTCTTCCCATTTCTCGTTTATCGTTGCTAATATCTACCCTTATTTCTTACGCCAATGTCAAAAACAATAGTCCAAGTTGTTGCCGTACGTGTACACCTTGAAATACAAGGTCTGCTGTATAAGGCTTGATGATTGATGAATTGAAACCGAATACTCAATAAAAGTTAGAAGCTTATAAAGAACATTACCTAGTTAGATCCGTTTTCTCTTCCTCCTCGCCGAAATCTTCTTCAAGCTCTTCCGCAAAACTTTTAGCAGGTCCCTCCCCGGCAATCGGATTTTCCAACACAATCAAAGTTTCTAACACGGGCAAGCACTGCAGTTTCCTGAACTCTCTGAACTTCGTAATATTATTCTTGCGTAAGTTCAGGTACCTCAAATTCACGAGGCTGGACGCGAACCCATCCAATTTATGAATCTGATTCTCACGCAAATGCAATATGCGCAGATTAACGAGTGTCGCAACAGTCGAAGAAATAATTCTACTGATGCGGTTCTCGGCCATATACAATGCCTCGATGCTCGAAGGAAAATTGCCTCCCAGAGAGGGTAGAAAATTACCACGAATTTCCATCTGTTTCAGCTGTGGCAGCTCCTCGTCCACTAATTGGACCGTGTATATTTGATTATCTGAAAAAAAATGAAAATCGTATCATTTATCAAACAGTTTGTGAGAAATGTCGGAAAAAACGTTTAAAAATACGAACAGCAATCAATCATGCTCGTCGACAGCGACTTAAATCTCATTTTACGTAAACATCGAAGTTGGCGTTGCTAATTACGTCAACTTTCCCACAGAATCTAGCAACCCTTTTCCTTAAAAAAAAAACACACGAAACCATGAGAAAATCGCAAGAATTCACCCTTTACGCGCCGCGAAAAAAATTCACCCTTCTGCGCGGGTAACCCTATACCGAATTTAAACCCTTTTACGGATAAACACAGCTGCAGAAATTTTAAAATCGACGGGTTAGGTATAAGCCGCATTGTGCAATTGTAAAAAATAGGAAGGATCTTAGGGTGGCATGGACACACGTGGTTTTTTTTTCTTTTCAGTGCTTTTCGTCTGTTTTTCGATACAGGCAGCCGCATCAGCCTCCTTAGATTTTTTTTAATTCATTCCGAATCCGGTCATCTATTAAATAATCCTCATTAAGTTTGAGTGATTTGTTTCTTTTTTTCTAATAAACAAAACCAACTGGTAGCTGAATGCGTCACGCCCTCTTCCAATAAAAATTTCGTTTATTACATAAAACGAGCGTGCTGGTGCTTTGTATCTATTAAAATAGATTTAACTATGTCTGACAAAGACGTTAATTGATGTATTCAATAACTCCACTAATTTGCATTTAAATTGTGACTAAAATAAAAAGCATCAAAAGCCATTGAACTTTCAAGTGTGTAGTTGTACGTCGTATGATTCAAACGCTTTCATCTTTCTAAGAATTTCACTTCGCCCAAAACGAGAATTTCCCAAAAAAAAATTTTAACCCTTAATTTTTTTTATTAAGCTCGTCGTCTTTAAATAAATTTCAGGTACGGATGGCATCTATTTATGTATATTTTTTTCTCGCCGCATCAGCTGCTTGAATGGGATTTTTTACCTGACGTCTTAAATTTCGTAAATATCGAAATATGAGTTGGGGCATCGTCTCGACAAAAAAATCGAATTGTTTAACCCCTTTTTCGCCATCTTTATGTGAGAAAGTAACGAAATTTGTTGCGCGCGGTTAATGTCCTTTGAAGATGGGTTAAACAGTAGCTTGATTTCCCCCATATTTTCATGTAAATATTAGTGTCAATAGCATTTATTAAATGCTTCCGGATGCCGTGAATAGATGACGCTTCATTTTCGTTGAGGGGTTTTCGAAAATAAATACGAACGGAAGATTGAATTTAAAACGCGCGCATTTTGTTTGCTTTTACGCCTACGCGATTGCTTTTCGTTCTAACCTAAAATCAAAGTAAAAGTTGATTATTAGTTAAAACTGTCCTTTTTCTTTTTTCACTTGTTTCTAGGAACTACCAAACAAAACTCAAATTAATGAAAGATCTAAGTTGGCAAAAGCAATCAAAAAAAAACTTCCAATCACTAACCACTAAAACCATCTCCTACCACCCCAAACGTTGATGATGATTCCCTACTTTTCATTGGTTGTCCTTTTATACATTTCATCTTCACCACATCTGACTGTCACATCTTGTACATTCCATACATCCAACACCACTCTCTTGAGATAACAACCAAAACTACCATATTCCGCAAAAATTTGAACCATAGGCCTTTCCCACTCCACTTTATCCAATTGTTCAAATGTATATCCATCTACCAACTGCCATTAGTTCTTCTTCTTCTCTTTTCCCTTAAGGATGGCATTCTAGCTTCAGATTTCTTTTCTTCAAATTTTTCACTTTCTTCCATCGAGTTCTTAATTGTTTTCAATTCTTCTTCTTCAGTTTTTCTTTGAGACACTACTGCCAAAATCATCGATTTAACCTAAATAAGGATTCTTTAATACGCGATTGACAGGTGTGGTTATAGAATAGATCCTTGTGGAACCCCAGCTGTCAATTCCACTACTCTTTCTGTTCCCATCGCATAAATAATTTTTAATCATATTTCTTAGGTCGACTGGAACTTCTCATTGTTCTAAAGCCTCTGTTATTATAACTCACTGATCCTATCTTACTTACTATTTCAAAAATTTCATGAATAACAGTCATGGTGGATTTTCCATTTACACATTCTTTATGAGAAGGTGGCAAATAAATTTGTTTCTCATAACTGGTAATATGTAACCTCTCTTTTATCCCATAAGGTTTTAAAAATTTTGGTATTAAAACTAGTCCAGCAGCCTTCCATTCTTCTAGAAACTAAGTGTTGTTCTCTAGACATCTCTTAAAACACTCACAACCTTATTCTTCTCCAGTACTTCTGTCAGGTCCGTCGTTTTAAACACCTTCTCCTTCTCATCTATCTTTAAGAATTGTACTTCGGATTTGACCGTTTCCCTCGCCCATGCTATTCTGTCAGTCATGTTTCATAGTCAAAGCCATTTGTTCATCTTGCTTGGGCTAATTTCTTTTTTCGCATATCTCTTTTCTCTACTAATTTTTTCTTTCTTTCATTTGGTTTTTCCTTCCGTCAAAGTTCATCTTGGTCTCATGTATTTTTACCCCCACAAATATTTCTCTTTTTCCAACTTTTCTTCAAACCTCTTTAAACTTTCTTCATTCACTTTCCATTTTCTGCTTATTTCTGATTTCTATTTTTTGTTTTTTTTTTCATTCAAATACACTTACGTGAGCTTAAGGGTTTCTTCTTTGCTAAGATTTTTTCATCCACTAAAGTGACATTTGTTTGACCGCGCACCTACCTAGGTTGCTGATTTTTTTTTATTTGCAAAGGCAAGTTCATTTCCACAATTCTTCTCCTCTCAGTTTGATCCTCACAAAACCTCCCACTTCCGAGAATCACAAGTTTTCTAATAACCGCCTTTTCCACTCATCAATTTAGTTGATTTCTCGGCTTTCTCCGCATATAATCAACTCCTTTAATTCTACCAAGACTAAACCCCCAAACGTCGAGTTTCTGTTAAGAACCTTTATGGCTACATCCTTATTATCCAAAACCCAACCTTTGTCTGGGAAAGTCAATTGTTTATTTAGCTCAGATACGATACTCGTCGCCAGTTTGGTGTGTTCTATTTGCTTTTAGGCGGGGGCTCCCTTATTCGCGTTTCCTGTAAACCATATTCCCCCCTCTCGTCCCAATCCCCGATCCTAAAGTTTTCATGTTATCCACTCTATGTTTTCCACATAGGTAACATTTACTATCTCTCGCTTCGTGCTCACTCTCTTCTCTCTTCACACCTTAAAAATTTTATCTCTTTGATCATTTTACATTCGTGCTTGACGCTCTCCTTTACGCTCAAACCTTGTAATCCGATTCTAATTCTTCTCTTCCCAATCGTTGTTTTTCCTATTTCTTCTAGTTGATTCACACGATCAACAACCTTGTTTTATTAACTTGAATATACACAACAATGATGATAATTGAAGAAACTCAAGAACATACTAACAAAACAGAAGAGGGTTTCTTGATTTTATATCTCCTCTTTTCCCCGTTATCCTCTTCCGCTTCTTGCTTCTTTTTTGCCTATTTTACACTTGTTTTCCACCATTTTTTTATTTTTTTCCTTGCCCAGATCTACCTAGATCTCATTGTCTCCTTAATTTTTTGCATTTTTTCTTTTCTCTTCTTCGACGCCTTCTTCTATTTGTTATCGATACTTCCATTTGTTTTATTTCTAACCATTTCCTTTAGTTCATAGCTTCCTCCTTTAGTTTCACTCCTACCCCTTCCTCAACTCAACTCCTTTGTTTCCCAACTTCTTTGCATATATCTCTCCTTTTTGTTGTATTGTCGTGTATGTTTGTTTTCTTTCCTCTTAATTTTACCAAATCTTTCATCAAAAAAATTGCCCAATATGTTTCTGTACTTTCTTTGATTCTCTTCCATTTTCCAACTTGTCCATTACTTTTCCACTTCCACTTTTTGTTTTCTTTTTTCCTGTCTTCCATCTCTCATTCATATCTTCCATTTTCCAACTCAATGTATCTTAATCTTTAATTTCTTTCAACATTTCTAGACATATTTCTCTCACTTGCTCTTCCTTATTTTCTCTTGTTTCCTTTCTTACAAACACTGTGGTATTTTTTTTCACACTTTTTCTAGAGTCTCTTGTTTTTTCTTAGGTGGTGATTTAATTCCAAAAAATCGTACAAAAAAGTAGTTAACAATTCTCACATCTTCATAAAATCTTCAAAAATTTCTCCATTTTTCCTTCCGCATCTCGCCTATCTTTTCGCTATGTTACTTCCTCCTACTTTTTCATCTACCTACCTTTGCATTTTTTATTTTATCTCTCCTATCCCTTCTTACTCTTCTTCTTTGCCCCATTCTTCTTCTTCTATCTTTGTCGATACTTTTTTATACTTATTTCCCTTCGTTAATTCAAGGTTCTTCCTTTAGATTCTAATGGTTGCCGGTCCCATTCATCTCTCTCTGAGCTTAAAATTGTTTTTTTCTTGCAGTCCCTCTTCATTTACAATCACATCTCTCCCATTCCTCCTACTCTCTTCCCCAGTATTTCCATTTAGTATTGTCAATCCTCTCTCCTCACAAAGTTTAAGTAACTCCTTTCTTTCTTTGATTATCTTTTATCTTTTATCTATGTTCTAATTCACTAATTCCCTTTGTTTTACTTTTAGTATAGCATGTGTTTGTCTTTTTGCCCTCCACCTTTGACCTATCAGATTCATTGTAACCATTTTTCGTTCCACCATTTTCTTGCTTCGTCTTTTGTACATCTCTCTCCTTCTTCGTTAGAATGTTGTCTACGTATGTCTTTGTTTCGTTTTCTTTAATTATTACCAAATCTTTCTTTAAATACATTTTCCACATTTTTTTTTCTTCTTTCATTTATTCTTCTCTATTTTATTTTCGAACTTTTCTATCTGATTTTCCATTGTCTTTACCTTCTTTTCAAATTTTTGTTTTCTTTGTTTCTGTTTCCTCCATTTCTTTGTTTCATATCTTCCATTTTCCTACTCAATCTTTCTCTTATCATTTTCATATCTTTCAACATTTTTTGACATATTCCTTGAAAAACTTAAAAATTAAAGACCATAAAATGTAAAATCAATACACACAATCAAGAAGAATCAGGTTAGATTTTGTGTTCTACTGACAAGTGTTGATAAAAACCAAGAAAACCCGTAGTCTTATCGATATTAGTAGGTGATTACAACACAAGTTCCGATGAAATATTTCGAATTTCGCCTGCGGCGCAGAAAACCGAACAAAAGAAACAATCATGGCCAACTTCGAATCGATTAACGCACTTGAAGAAATTAAAGAAAAAACGTTATAAAATCGACAAAAATTCCCACAAAAATCATGAAAAACGCAACAATTAAAAAAATCATCAATCACGAAGAAAAAAATAATCAATCACAAATATCGTATATCATTTAAAAAAGTTCGTACCCCTACCGTAACAACCAAATCCGACTGGTATCCGATTACAAAAGACTAACCCTTGCAAGAAGTTTTTACCTAAAAAATCGCTTTTAAAAAGACGAAAATAATAGAAACCCACCTTGCCTGTCTGCAGTTGTAAGAATAATCGACTTCTTCCCTGTTTATATTTTACACGCAAAAATGATCGATTATTGTAGGAAAAACGGAATACTTACAGCTCAGCTCTAAGTAATTCAAAGTAGGCTGGTAAATTCCATCGGTGTCCAAAATGTTATTCTTGTTTAATCGCAGTACCTATGAAACAATTGTTTTATAATAGAACCAATCAGATGATTGCAATACCAACCTGTAGATAGTTCATCGTTTTGAGAGCTGCAGAGGTGACTCGATTTTGCTCAGCATTCAGCACGATCAAAAATGGCATATCGCCCAAAATTTGCAACCGGTCCAGCGTAAGAAAATTATCGCTAACGTCCACAAACAGCACATGCTTAAAACTCACAATCACTGAGATGTCAGTAAGTTGCCTGAGAGAGAAAGAAAACAAATAATACTTTGACAAATTTATCAATTGGTCGGAATTTAAAAAACGTCCAAAATGCTCACGACTCATTTAAATAAATTTATGAACTTCGCTTAAGCATAATTTGTAGGTAATAATTAATAGGAATCGAACTCGAGACTAAGAACATAAAAAAAACTGGTCGGACCACTTGAATGTGTCAAATCGGACTACTACCGATCATTGATGTATAATTGTAATAAAATCGTTTAAGGAAATCGCCTCTCATTTTTAAAATTTTTTTTTACCTGCTGGTTGCCGTAATCATTAGATACGCGTATCGCATTCCCGTTTCATCTTTGCCCAAAGTGTTCAGGCATCGGGACGCTTCTTCGAAGGTCAATATCTTTTCTTTAGGTGGTTCTATGGGAATGACCGGTGGAGGACCACCTTCTCTGTAATAAAAGACCGGGTTAAAAAACAACGCCCTTAATTAGAACAATTTTTCCAAGGCCATCTAAGAGTTTTCAATATTTTCAACTCCACTATAATTTATGAGTAATAATTTACTGCAGTAGATAAATAATAAAAGTTGAACGTTTCTGTAACGAAAATTTAAATGAAAGTTTCTAAAAGTTGTTCGAATTCGAAATCATTGTTTTCCAAAGCCGACTAGAAATTATCCATTCGGAACAAAAAAAAGCGAAAAAAATAGTTTTCAAATATGAGCAAAGGGACTATAAAGCAATTTTTCCAAGGTTACCTAAAAATTGTCTAATAAGAACAAAGAGCGAAAGATGAAACGGTTTTAAAGTATCAAGACATGATGGAACCGTAAGAATCATATTAAACACTAAAATAATTAAATTCTGATACTTCAAATTGAGTCAAACGCGTTTTTTTCACATAAAAATTGCTCTTTTTGAACAAAAAAACGAAATAAGAAATAGTTTTAAAGCATTAACACGAGAAAGAACCACATTAAACACTAAACTGATTGAAAACAAATAATTGCGCACTGGGACTTCCAATTGCATTAAATTGCATTTGTTTTCAAGATCACCTAAAATTGTACATTTGAAACCAGAAACGTTAGCAGAGAGAGAGGAACCACAAGAATCATATTTAACCCTGATATAACAAAAAAAACTAATCATTGTACACTAAAAAACTAAAATTTGTCCACACAGAACAGGAAACCTAAGAAGAAACATGCCTAAAATATTAGCAGATGGAGGAACCTCATGAATCATATTCAACACAAAAACGGTTAAAAACAAATAACTGCACACTACGTTTTTAAATTGAATCAAAATATTTTTTTTCAAGCTGCTACCAAAAAATTGTCCATTTGGAACAAGAAAGAAGAACCTCAAGAACCATATTCAACTCAAAATGATTAAAAACGTTTAATTTCACACTCGGTTTTTAAATTGAGTAGAAACAAGTTTTTTAAGGCTTTCTAAAAATTGTCCATTGGTTAAACTCACTTAAAATTTGTACATTTGGAACCAGAACCGAAAAAAAAATAGTGTTAAAATATTAGCAGAGGGAGAAACCTTATGAATCATATTCAATACTAAAATGATGAAAAACAAACGATTGCACAGTATGACATCAAACTGAGTCAAAAGCATTTGTTTCCAAACTCACACTTAAAAAAATTGTACATTTGGAACCAGAACCGAAAAGAAGAAATAGTGTTAAAATATTAGCAAAGGAGACACCTCATGAATCATATTCAACACTAAAATGATGAAAAACAAATGATTGCACAGTGTGACATCAAACTGAGTCAAAAGCATTTGTTTCCATATTCACACTTAAAAAAAATTTGTACATTTGGAACCAGAACCGAAAGAAGAAATACTGTTAAAATATTAGCAAAAGGAGACACCTCATGAATCATATTCAACACTAAAATGATGAAAAACAAATGATTGCACAGTGTGACATCAAACTGAGTCAAAAGCATTTGTTTCCAAATTAACACTAAAAAAAATTTGTACATTTGGAACCAGAACCGAAAGAAGAAATAGTGTTAAAATATTAGCAGAAGGAGAAACCTCATGAATCATATTCAACACTAAAATGATGAAAAACAAATGATTGCACAGTGTGACATCAAACTGAGTCAAAAGCATTTGTTTCCAAATTCACACTTAAAAAAAATTTGTACATTTGGAACCAGAACCGAAAGAAGAAATAGTGTTAAAATATTAGCAGAAGGAGAAACCTCATGAATCATATTCAACACTAAAATGATGAAAAACAAATGATTACACAGTGTGACATCAAACTGAGTCAAAAGCATTTGTTTCCAAATTCACACTTAAAAAATTTGTACATTTGGAACCAGAACCGAAAGAAAAAATAGTGTTAAAATATTAGCAGAGCGAGAAACCTCATGAATCATATTCAACACTAAAATGATGAAAAACAAATGATTGCACAGTGTGACATCAAACTGAGTCAAAAGCATTTGTTTTCAAATTCACACTTAAAAAATTTGTACATTTGGAACCAGAACCGAAAGAAAAATAGTGTTAAAATATTAACAGAGCGAGAAACCTCATGAATCATATTCAACACTAAAATGATGAAAAACAAACGATTGCACAGTATGACATCAAACTGAGTCAAAAGCATTTGTTTCAAACTCACTTAAAATTTGTACATTTGGAACCAGAACCGAAAGAAGAAATACTGTTAAAATATTAGCAAAAGGAGACACCTCATGAATCATATTCAACACTAAAATGATGAAAAACAAATGATTGCACAGTGTGACATCAAACTGAGTCAAAAGCATTTGTTTCCAAATTAACACTAAAAAAAATTTGTACATTTGGAACCAGAACCGAAAGAAGAAATAGTGTTAAAATATTAGCAGAAGGAGAAACCTCATGAATCATATTCAACACTAAAATGATGAAAAACAAATGATTGCACAGTGTGACATCAAACTGAGTCAAAAGCATTTGTTTCCAAATTCACACTTAAAAAAATTTGTACATTTGGAACCAGAACCGAAAGAAGAAATAGTGTTAAAATATTAGCAGAAGGAGAAACCTCATGAATCATATTCAACACTAAAATGATGAAAAACAAATGATTACACAGTGTGACATCAAACTGAGTCAAAAGCATTTGTTTCCAAATTCACACTTAAAAAAATTTGTACATTTGGAACCAGAACCGAAAGAAAAAATAGTGTTAAAATATTAGCAGAGCGAGAAACCTCATGAATCATATTCAACACTAAAATGATGAAAAACAAATGATTGCACAGTGTGACATCAAACTGAGTCAAAAGCATTTGTTTTCAAATTCACACTTAAAAAAATTTGTACATTTGGAACCAGAACCGAAAGAAAAAATAGTGTTAAAATATTAACAGAGCGAGAAACCTCATGAATCATATTCAACACTAAAATGATGAAAAACAAACGATTGCACAGTATGACATCAAACTGAGTCAAAAGCATTTGTTTCAAACTCACTTAAAATTTGTACATTTGGAACCAGAACCGAAAGAAAAAATAGTGGTAAAATATTAGCAGAGGGAAAAACCTCATGAATCATATACAAAACCAAATTGATGAAAAACAAATGATTGCAACGTGTGACATCAAACTGAGTCAAAAACATTTGTTTCCAAACTCACTTAAAATTTGTACATTTGGAACCAGAACCGAAACAAAAAATACTGTTAAAATATTAGCAGAGCAAAAAACCTCATGAATCATATTCAACACTAAAATGATGAAAAACAAATGATTGCACAGTGTGGCATCAAACTGAGTCAAAAGCATTTGTTTCCAACCTCACTTCAAATTTGTACATTTGGAACCAGAACCGAAAGAAAAATAGTATTAAAATATTAGCAGAGGAGAAACCTCATGAATCATATTCAACACTAAAATGATGAAAAACAAATGATTGCACAGTGTGACATCAAACTGAGTCAAAAGAATTTGTTTCCAAACTCACTTAAAATTTGTACATTTAGAACCAGAACCAAAAAAAATGTAGTGTTAAAATATTAGCAGAGGGAGAAACCTCATGAATCATATTCAACACTAAAATGATAAAAAACGAATGATTGCACAGTGTGACATCAAACTTAGTCAAAAGTATTTGTTTCCAAACTCACTTAAAATTTGTACATTTGGAACTAGAACCGAAAAAAAGAAATAGAGTTAAAATATTAGCAATAGAGAACCTCATGAATAACATCCAACACTAAAATGATGAAAATAAATTGAGTCGAAAGCATGTGATTTTAAGGTTGCCTAAAATGTGTCCATTTAGAACAAAAAAAAACGAAAAAAGAAATAGTTTAAAAATATTAGCAGGGCGAAGGACTAAAAAATCATATTCAACATTAAAATAACGGATAATTGATTGCACTTCAAAGGCCACCTAAAATTTGTCAATTCAGAACAAACATAGGGAAAACAGTATCAAATATTTGAAGAGGAGTCTCTTCAAGAGACTTTAATTTGAGTCGAAAGATTTTTTTTCCAAGACTACCTAAGACTTTTCCACTTGGAACAAAAAAGCGAAAAAAGAAATTATTTTAAAATATTAGCAGATTGGTGAACCTCAATAATCATACCCAATATTAAAATGATTTTTAAAAATGATTGCACACGGGATTTCAAATTGAGTCGAAAGCATTTTAGCATTTTTTTCAAAGCCACCTAAAAATTGTGCATCCGAAACAAAAAAAAACAAACAAAGAACTAACCCCAACACTTGGGTCTTCTTATAGGAGTTGGTTAAAAATGATTCCAGTCAAATTGTAAATAAAAGCATTTAAAGTCGCAGTGTGTAATCATTTGTTTTTATTCATTTTATTGTTTAATATTGTTTCTTTTGTGTTCAAATTGGACAATTTTTTGGCGACCTTGAATCAACTGAAGTCGCAGTGGGTAATGATTTGTAGTGTTCAATATGATTATTGAGTACAATAATAATTCTTTTTTAGTTTTTGTTCCAAATGGACAATTTTAGGTAGCCTTGAAGAAAAAATGTGTTTGACTCAATCTGAAATAACACTGTACAATCATTTCTTTTTAATCGTGTAGGGTTGAATATGATTCTTCAGGTTTCTTCTTATATTATTTTGTTATTTTGTTTACTTTTGTACAATTTTTAGGTAATGCTTTTGACTCAATAGTTGCATTGTGCAATCATTTGATTTTCATCATTTCAGTGTTGAAGATGATTCTCGTAACTCCTTCTACTAATACTTTTTAATTGCCCTTTTTTGTTTTCTTGATCAGGCTGGACAATTTAGGTGACCTTGGAATTTTAAAACTATTTCTTCTTTTGTCCTTCTATTCTAAATGGACAGTTTTTAGGTAGTTTAAACAAAAATGCTTTAGTCGCATTATGCAATCATTTGTTTTGAATCATTTTAGTTTGAAAACGATTCTTGAGATTTCACCTGATTTTAAAACAATTTGTTCTTTGGTTTCTTGTTTCGAATGGATAATATTTACGTGGTCTTGGAAATAAAAGCTTTCAAAGTCGCAGTGTGCAATCATTTGTTTTAGTGTTGAATATGATTCTTGATTTTCCTTCTTCTGCCAATACTTTAAAATTATTTCATTATTTGTTTTTTATCCTGAATCGTCAAATTTTACATTATCTTGAAAAAAAATGCTCTCCAAGTCGCAGTGGCAATCAGTTGTTTTCAATCAGTTTAGTGATTTTATGTTTTACCGGCTGGACAATTTTAGGTGGCCTTGGGAAAAAAAAGTTTTGAGTCAATTTGAAGTTGCAGTTGCAATAATTGTATTTAATGATTTTAGTGTAGAATATGATTTTTGAGGTTTCTTTATCTGCTAATATTTCAAAACTATATCTTTTTTCGTTTTTTTAATTTGAATGAGCAAATTTTAGGTAACTACTGAGATTCTTTCAACACAGTTTGAAGTAGCAGGGTGCAATCAATTTTATCATAATTTTTTATTGAATATAATTCTTCTTTGTTTTTTTTGTTTTGAAAACATTTTCGTCTTTGGTTTCTTGTACCGAATGGACAATTTTACGTAGTCTTGGAAATTAAAGCTTTCAAAGTTACAGTGTTTTAAATAATTTTAGTGTTGAATATGTTTTTTGAGGTTTCCTCCCCTGAAAATATTCCAAATTATTTCTTTTTCGTTGGTTGTTCGAAAGGAACCATTTTTAAGTAACCTTAGGAAAAAAGCTTTTGGCTCAATATAAAATCGCATGTGCAATCATTTTTTTAAAATCATAGTAGTGTTGGATATGATTAAATTTTTTAATCTGTTAATATTTTAAAACTATTTCTTTATTTGGTTTTTTATTGCAAATAGATAATTTTTAGATAATCTTGGAAACAAATGTTTTTGACTCAATTTGAAGTTGTACTGCTCAATCATTTGTTTTTCGCGATCAGCAATCATTTGTTTGTCAAAAAGACACCATCTCCTTAATTGTACCTACGTTTTGACTGGATAGGTCAGTCTTTTTCAAAGCAGTCTAAGGGGTTGGTGTACTAGTAATAACTGCTAAAGACTTTCTCTTTGGTCAGAATAATAAAACTTCAATAATCTCCACCAAAACAGACTGCCTTGAAAAAGACTGGCCTAGACAGTCGAAACGTAAGCACAATTAAGGACACGGTATCTTTTTGACTGGAATAATTTTTTACCAACTCCTAAAAAAATGCCCAAGTGGTGGGATAATTAGTAAGATCATAAATTAATAAGCAGTTTTAACATCAAGAACAAAGAAATAGTTTTAAAATATTAGCGAGGGGGGCGCCTCTAGAATCATATTTAACACTAAAATGACGGAAAACTTCATTGCACACAGAGACTTCAAAATCAGTCAAAAGTAGTTTTATCCAAAGGCTACCTAAAATTTGTCCATTCAGAACAGAACATGAAACATGAAATAATTTCAAACATTCGCAGAGGGTCTACAAGATTAGAATGACTAAAAACAAATGATTGTACACCGCGACTTTAAATTGAGTCAAAAGACAAATGATTGGACGGTGCAACTTCAAATTGAGTCAAAAGCATTTGTTCCCAAGGTTACCTAAAAATTTTCCATTTGGACTAAAAGGAAAAGAAGAAATAATTTAGAGAAAGCTCAAGGACTATATTTAACACTAAAATGATTACACACTGCCACTGAGTTTAAACTATTTTTTTCCAAAGCTACCTAAAAATTGTGCATTCGAAACACAAAAAAACGAAAAATGAAATAGTTTTAAAACATTAGCTAGGCGAAGGGCTCAAGAATCATATTGAACACTAAAATGGCGGAAAAACTGATTGCACATTCTTTTTCCAAAGGCTGCCTAAAATTTGTTCATTCAGAACGAAAAAAAAAATATAAAATAGTTTCAAACATTTGCAAAGTCTCTTCAAAACTAGAATGACAAAAACAAATGATTGAACAGTACGACTTCAAATTGAGGCAAAATGATTTGTTTCCAAGACTATCTAAAAATTTTCCATTTACAACAAAAAAGCAAATAAAGAAATAGTTTTAAAATATTAGCAGATTAAAAAACTTAATAATCATATCCAACACTAATATGATATTTAAAAAATGATTGCACATGCGATTTTATATTGAGTGAAAAGCTTTTTCCTAAGGTTACTTAAAAATGGTTCATTTCGAACAAGCAACAAAAAAAGAAATAATTTAGAATATTTTCAGGGGGGGAAAACTCAAAAAACATATTCAACACTAAAATTATTCAAAACAAATGATTAAACACTGTAAGTTTGAACTTATTTATCTTTAAGACTACGTAAAATTGTCCATTCGGAAAAAGAAACCAAAGAAGAAAATGTTTTCAAAACAAAAAAACAAGGAAAAATCATATTCAATAATAAAATGATGATAAAATTGATTGTACCTTCAAACTGTGTTGAAAGAATTTCAGAAACCACCTAAAACTTGCTCATTCGAATTAAAAAAACAAAAAGAAATAGTTTTGAAACATTAGCAAATGGAGAAACCTAAAAAACATATTCTACACTAAAATGATTAATAAATACAATTATTGCAACTGCAACTTCAAATTGACTCAAAACTTTTTTTCAAGGTCACCTAAAATTGTCCAGCCAGTAAAACATAAAATCACTAAACTGATTGAAAACAACTGATTGCCACTGCGACTTGGAGAGCATTTTTTTCAAGATAATGTAAATTTGACCATTCGAATAAAAATAAATAAAGAAATAATTTAAAGTATTGGCAGAAGAAGGAAAATTAAGAATCATATTCAACACTAAAACAAATGATTGCACACTGCGACTTTGAAAGCTTTTATTTCCAAGACTACGTAAATATTATTCATTCGAAACAAGAAACCAAAGAATAAATTGTTTTAAAATCAGGTGAAACCTCAAACTAAAATGATTCAAAACAAATTATTTCACAATGCGACTAAAAATTGGCCGTTTGGAATAGAAGAACAAAAGAAGTAATAGTTTTAGAATATTAGCAGATGGAGGAACCTTAAAAATCATATTCTACACTAGAGGTACTAAAAAAGGAAAAGAATTGCACACTGCAACTTCAAATTGAGTCAAAGCCATTTTTTCCAAGGTCACTTAAATTGTCCAGCCTGATCAAGAAAACAAAAAAAGCAATTAGCAGAAGGAGTTACGAGAATCATCTTCAACACTGAAATGATGAAAATCAAATGATTACACAATGCGACTATTGAGTCAAAAGCATTTTTTTACAAGATTACCTAAAAATTGCACATTCTGATCAAAAGAAAACAATAGAAAAAAATAACACAAGAAAGAACCTGAAGAATCATATTAAACCCTACACGATTAAAAAGAAATGATTGTACAGTGTTACTTCAGATTGAGTCAAACGCATTTTTTCCTTCAAGGCTACCTAAACATTGTTCATTCGGAACAAAAAACTAAAAAAAATTATTGTACTCAATAATCATATTGAACACTACGAATCATTCCCACTGCGAGTTTAGTTGATTCAAGATCACCAAAAAATTGTTCAATTTGAACACAAAAGAAACAATATTAAACAAGAAAATGAATTAAAACAAATGATTACACACTGTGACTTTAAAAACTTTTTTTTCCAAGCTCTAAAAAATTGTACATTCGGAACACAAAAACCAAAGAAGAAATTGTTTTAAAATATTAGCAGATGGAGGAACCTCAAGAATCATATTCAACACTAAAACGATTAACAAAACAAATGATTACATACCGACTTTCAATTGACTCGAAAGCATTTTTCTCAAGGTTACCTAAAAATTGTTCATTTGTAACAAGAAACGAAAAATGAAATAGTTTTAAAATAATAAAAAAAAGGAACCTCAAGAATCACATTCAAAATTGAAATAATTAAAACAAATGATTACACAGTGCGCCTTTAAAAGCTTTTTACAAAACTACGTCAAATTATTTTCCAAAATATTAAAATTGTACATTCGAAAAAAGGAACCAAACAAAAATTGTTTAAAACATTAACCTAACGAGGAACCTCAAAAATCATATTTAAACCAAAACAAATGATTACACACTCCGCCTTTAAAAGCTTTTTTACAAAAATACGTCAAATTTTTACCAAAATATTAAAAAATTGTACATTCGGAAAAAAGAAACCAAAGAAGAAATTGTTTTAAAATATTACCCCAAGGAGGAACCTCAAAAATCATATTCAATCCAAAATAAATGATTACACACCAACTTTCAATTGAGTCGAAAGCATTTTTTTCTCAAGGTTACCTAATAATTGTTCATTTGTAACCAGAAACGAAAAAAAGAAATAGTTTTAAAATAATAAAAAAAGGAGGAACCTCAAAAATCACACTCAAAATTGAAATGATTAAAAACAAATGATTACACACTGCGCCTTTAAAAGCTTTTTTACAAAACTACGTCAATTTTTTTTTCCGAGATACTAAAAAATTGTACATTTGGAAAAAAGGAACCAAAGAAGAAATTGTTTTAAAATATTACCCCAAGGAGGAACCTTAAAAATCATATTCAAACCAAAACAAATGATTACACACCAACTTTCAATTGAGTCGAAAGCATTTTTTTCTCAAAGTTACCTAATAATTGTTCATTTGTAACAAGAAACAAAAAAAGAAATAGTTTCAAAATAATAAAAGAAGGAGGAACCTGAAGAATCACATTTAACATTGAAATGATTTTAAAAAATAAAAAAAAATCAATACACGTACCCTAAATTTTTAGTTTTTAATTTTTTCAAAACCCTAAAAATAAAATAACTAAAAACACCAATTTGAATAAATAAAGAAAAAGCCAACAAATCTTTTTTTTATTATCATTAAAATTATACTAAGCTTAGTTTTATTTTGACTTTTAAAACCAATTTACGTAACCTTAACTTCTATGTTCCCTATAAAAAGCAACCAGATTATATCGAAAAAAGAATGAATCTTTTTTGAATTTGAAAAAATTTCAAACTAATGTAAAAAAACTTGCTATGATCTAAAAAAAATAAAACAATAAAGCAGTGTTTTGTTTAAATCAGCAAAGCTATCATGAAAATTATGTTTTATGTATTCAACTACATCTAACCTCATTTTATCAATAAAAAGAATTTTTTAACCTTACTTCGCTATTAATAAAATTAGTTGTTTTCTGTTAATTAATTTAAAAATTATTACACTGGTTTTTTAAAATTTGATTTTCGTCAACAAACCTCACTTTTAGCATTCACGTTTTACTTATTCTTGTGCTACTAAAAAATTTAAAAATAATAAAAACATAAATTTAAGAAACTGACAAAAGTCAACATTGATTATTTAAAAAATGATCTCATTGAATTAAAAAATTTTAAAACATAGCGTAGTGTTTTGTTTATGTCATGGATACTACGATTTAACGATTCTTTTAAGACCCTTTTTTCCCAATTGCGAAAGAACTCGAAAAAATAGTTTTGATCTTATGAGCAATAATTTGTTTACGTGACTATTGCAATAACGTGTCAGCTTTAATAAAAAAAATTGAAAATAAAACCCTATTTTAAAATAATATGGTAAAAGTCAACAATGTCTAATAAATACAATTTTAAACAAAAATTACCTAAAATTTTATTTTTATATTTTAGAACATTTTTTATAACGTAAGCTCAATTTTATTATTTATTGTTTACCAGAAAAAAAGTAGTGTTTTGTTTACGTCTCATAGAAGTTGCGAACAACTAACTTTTAAAAACAGACCTAAACTCAAAATTCTATTTTTATACCCAAGTTAATATTTTTTAATTTTAAAAATTTTTTTTCCTTTCAAAACAAGTTCCGTAACCTAACTTGATTAAGAAAAACATAACCATGAAACCATAATTTTTTGTTCTAACCTCATTCTAACAAAAAAAATTGGTTTATAACCACACTTTTTCATAAGATAAAATTGGTTTTCTTTAGTTGGCTTTGTAACGTTAACTAACTTTTAATTTAAGAATCAATCGATAACCTAAAAATTTTTAGCGTGGATGTATATCAATATTAAATTTTCAAATAAATTAAAAAAGTAAATTTGGGGAGATAACAAAAAACCAACTTTAGTTATTAAAAAATTGATCGATTTTCAGTTTTAAACTAACCTCAATTTAAAAAAATAAAAAATTGGTTTGTTCTTAAGTTAAAAAAAATTTAATAGGATTTTGTTTAAGTCATGGATATTTCGATTTAATAGTCGCAATTCTTTTTAAATGACGCATCAAGTTTTTAAAACAAAAAAATAAAAAGTTTTATAATCTAACCTCAAAATTCCTTTGTTTTGCTTGGCTATAAAACGCAAATGTAAACATAATTTCTCAGTCTAACCTCATTTTAAAAACAAAAATCTAGAAGAATCTTGCTTTTAAACAGCCGTCAAAAACCATATTACACTAGTGTGACATAATATCACACGCCATCTGATATTGACAGTTTATTAAAGTAGGCTACTTTAGCCTAATTTACTGTATTTTTGTACCCAAATTAAAAAGTAACTGAAAACATATTTTTTTTGTCAAAGTTTATAACCTCATTTAACATTATCATTTGTTAAGCAAATATTTTTTGTTATTCACAACTAACCATGCCATTTTTTTCTAACCTATTTTTCTACAAAAAAGCTAAACTTTAGCTGGTTTGTAACTTCAACTAACTTTTAATTTAACATTCAACCGATTCTCTCATTCTATAATTTTGTAGATAACCTAAAATTTTGAGGTTGGAGAGATAACAAAAGCCAACTTTAATTATTAAAAAAATTAATCGGCTTTTGATAGATTTTTTTAATATAACCTCGATTTAAAAAAAATAATCGTTTCAATTTTTTTTAAAAATGGTGAAAGTGTTTAAAAACCATAACACCAAGTTACAACTAAACTTAACACATAATCTGAAACCATAATTTTTTGTTCTAACCTCATTCTAACAAAAAAATGGTTTCTAACCACACTTTTTCGTGATGTTAAATCGGTTTTTTTTTGCTGGTTTTGTAACCTTAATTGACATTTAATTTAACATTCAGCCGATTCTCTCGTTCCTACATATTCTTTGTTGATCTTTGATTATTAAAAAAACTTTAAATCTGAAACTTGTAAAAAAACCAAGCTTTTTAAAGAATTTTTTTCATTATAAAAAAACAGATTTAATGAAGATATCTTGGCATTAGAAAAATTAAGTTACTATTTTTTTTAAAAAAACTTTATTTGTTTTTAAAAGCTTTCGTTATTTGAAAAAAAATTACAACAATTAAATCGAAATAAACAGAATCCCATTCAAGGACAAACCCACTTTTCTATTTTTTAAAGTGTGGTTATAGTTTAAGAAACTGCTGTCAAAAACCATATCACACTACTTTATGTGATTTTTTGACAGTTTTCTAAAGTAAGCTACTGCGATGATATTGAGGAGTTACGATGTAAAAACTAGATTTTTTGCGTTTAGGCTTCTAAACTCCGAACATTTCTACCTTATAATTTTTTCTTCATAATATGGATACCATCGTTTGTCATTTACAGTTTTTGACATTTCACATAATTTTTTTATTCAGTGTCAAGTTTTCTTAAATTTTCTTTGGTTTGACGCTCTACACTCTACCATTAAGGCACAATATACTATAAATAGCTTTAATTACTTGAAAACTTTGAGGCTATATTGGAAACGGATCAAGAAAAGATGTGTTGGTCGCCTGTTCACTAGGTACACCAGTTCAATTATAATTAAATAAAATCGTAAACTTCTCACCCTTCTCCTGCAACACATTCATCCAATTCCATCTTCAATTCGGCACAAATCAAATTTGACAGTGAAGTTTCTAGGGCGACAAAATTTTATTAATAAATATTTAAAAATATCGCACCCGTCAACCCCTTCCGTCACATCGAAATAACCCACATGCATTCATATTTTGGCATAAAATATTCTCTTCCAAAAAGTAAATAAATAAAACAAACTAAAAATTCCCCCATACGCAATTAATTATCCTTGTCAGAATTTATTCTCCCCTTGGCGTTTAAAAAAAATTTTCTTCTCCGTTCGCGGGACTCGGAAAAAAATTAAAACGCAAAGTACCCTCTTTATTCGCTTTTCTCACGCCTCCGACCGGATTTGTTTTAATGTTTCTTCGTGTTGTTTTTTTCTTTTCCGATCTCCCTCATAAAAATCGAGTCGGAAAAAAAGTTGTGAAAACATTTTTACATGAGCGCGGAATTTCGAAATTTGAATTAATGCGTGAGAAGCGAGCGAAGTCGAAGGAAATTTTTTTTTTTTTTGGTTACACATGTACGTATAAAAGGGTTTAATAAAACCGGAAATGTTTCAGACGGAACGGAAGGGGTACTCGCAAGTTATTTTAAAAAAACAGAGCGCCTCGGAATTAACTAATCATAAAGGCTGGGTGCTTAAAAAAAATCGCCGTTCGAGATTAAGTTTGGGCACGAGAAAAATGATATGCAGATGTCGCTGCGGTGGTACCGCCGCTAACTTCCGGCCACACGTTAAATGAATAATAGTTTCGAAAATCTTTGTTTCCGCGTTGCATTTATTCGATTACATTAAAATATTGTGGCATGCCGAATCGAGTTATGTCTGAAAACATGGAAGACACATTTAGGAACATCTGGAGCGTCATGTGAGTTTTAAATTACTGAACTTTTTTAATTATGAGAGAGCGAATGCATTTTTGTTACATCTTAATGCGTAACCCTTAACTTAAATTTATGTCGTTCTAGATTTACCTTTAGGCGGGTTAACAACCCCGACTTTATTCACTAAATAACCTTACATATCATAACCTAACTTTTTATCCTAGGAAGAGGAACCAACTTGATATCAGTTCCAATTGCGTTTTGTATTACCTCAGGAAAATATGAACTGTAATCAAGAGAAAAATAATATGAAACAATAAAAGAAGAATACGAAGACAATAACACCAAGTATAAGGATAAAGGATGTGAGAAGAAAGAAAGGATACTATTTTTTCAGGTTCTTCTAGTAGATTCTTTTTCAACTAAGTTTGGTGTTAGTGTGTTTATTTGGGGCAATTTTTTTCTAGCAGGTGCAATCACCAATCAAACCTCAATTCCAATCAAAATTTGCATTCATTCTCTGCTCTCATTTAAAAAGTTTTCCTTTTCTTTATTCTCAAACCCAAATTTCATTTTTAAATGTTATTGTTTAGCTGATAGTATAGTAACTGTCTTGGTAGCTATGTATACAGTCCACTCTTCTCTATAATTTTATTTTATTTCTCTATAATGCAATTTTATTTCTCTTCATTGCTAAGTTTTTTCTTTAAAACCCTTCGCTTATTCTGAGTTTTTTCAACTTGTTGTGCAGTTTTACTTTTTTCTTTATTTACAAAACCTAACCTCTTTTTGCAAAGCAAAATTTTTAAACACAATGGGGTGTAGTAAACGTATTTAAGAGTTTTTTGTCTTTTTATCAGTCTCGAAATTCCTTTACTTTCTTCAATTGTCCAGTTATACTCTTCTTTATTGACATATCTAACCTCACTTTCTAACACGTTTTTTTTGTTATAAGCTTCCAAATGATCTTGTTTTTGTTTCAATTGGCGACACTTTGTTAGTAAAGAGACTTGGTTTCTGTTTTAGGTGTAATTTATTCAATATTAGATTCGAAACAAATTCTTCACTTTTTCTCTTTTTTTTTGTTATTAGATTCCTAATATTCGTTGTTTTTGAACATTTATTTTTGGTGATAGTTTTTACTAAAAAAACTCGGTTCTTCTGTACGGGTCTCTTCTTGATATTAGATCGGCAACAATTTTTTCAGAATTTTCTCATTTTTTCATAGTTTCTCTTTTTTTTGTTATTAGTTTTTAAAGATTCTTGTTTTTCGACTAAGGTTTCGATTGTTTTTGGTGATGATTTGTTATTAAAGAAATCGTTTTTCTCTTCTGTTTTGGAATCTCTTATTGGTGTTAGAATGCCAACAATTTTCTTATAGTTATTTTGTTACTAGTTTCCAAATATTTTTGTTTTTTGAAGCAAGGTTTTGATTATTTTGGTTTGTTACTAAAGAGCTCGTTCTTCTGTACTGTTGATTTTTTGGTGATAGTTTGTTATTAAAGAGATCGTTCTACCCTTCTGTTTCGAGTCTCTTCTTGGTATTACACTGGCAACAATTTTTTTCATAGTTTCTCTCTTTTTTGCTATTAGTTTCCAAATATTCTTGTTTTTGAACCAAGGTTTTGAAAATATTTTGTTTTTCAAGTTATAGATGATTTTTGGTGATCGTTTGTTATTAAAGAGATCGATCATTTCTATTGTTTTAGAGTTTTTGTTTGATATTAGATTGGCTACATTTCTTTATTGTTTCTTTCATTTTTGTTATTAGTTGTCTTCAAACCAACCTAGAAGATTTAGCAAACCATCACGTTAACAAGTGTTTTAAACCAAGGTTTTGATTACTTTCGTTCTTCTCTTCTGTTTTTCGATCTCTTCTTAGTATTTGATTGGCAACAATTTCTTCATAGTTTTTCTCGTTTTGTTATTACTTTTCAAATATTCGTGTTTTGGACCACAGTTTTGATTATTTTTGGTGATACTTTGTTATTAAAGAGATCGTTCTTTCTTCTGTTTTTGGGTCTCTACTGGTGTTGATCGGCAACAATTTCTCTATAGTTTCTTTCTATTTTGTTATTAGTTTTATAATATTCTTGTTTTTCGATCTGTTTCAATTATTTTGGTAATAATTGCTAGGTTTCTTCTTGGTATTTGATTGACAACAATTTCTTCATAGTTTTCTTCTTTTGTTATTAATTTTAAATATTTTGGTATATAGACCAAGGTTTTGATTATTTTTTGTGATAATTTGTTATTAAATAGATCGTTTTTTTTCTCTGTTTTAAGGCATCTTTTTAGTATTAGATTGAGAACGATTTCTTCATAATTTCTTTCGTTTTTCTTATTACTTTTCAAATATTGGTGTTTTTGGGCTAAAGTTTTGATTTTTTTGCTGATAGTTTGTTATTAAAGAGATCGTTTTTTTCTTCTGAGACCCAAGTCTCTTCTTGGTGTAGATTGGCAACAATGAATTTATACTTTCTTTTTGTTTTGTTATTAGTTTTCAAATATTCTTGTTTTTCAACCAAGGTATTGATTATTTTTCGTGATAATTTGTTATTAAAGAGATAGTTCTTCTTCTCTGTTTTAGGGTCTTCTCTTGGTATTAGAATGACAACAATTTCTTCATAGTTTCTCTTTTTTGTTATAAGTTTATAAATAATTAAGGTTTTTTATAATTTTTGATGATTGTTTGTTGTTAAAGAGATCGTTCTTCTTTTCTGTTTTGGGCCTCTTCTTGGTATTTGATTGGCAACAATTTCTTTATAGTTTCTCTTTTTTGTTATTAATTTTAAATGTTTTTGTACTTGGACCTAGATTTTGATTATTTTTCGTAATAATTTGTTATTAAAGAGATCGTTCTTCTTCTCTGTTTTAAGACCTCTTTTAGTATTAGATTGACAACGATTTCTTCATAGTTTCTCTCGTTTTTATTATTACTTTTCAAATATTCGTGTATTTGAACCAAAGTTTTGATTTTTTGTTGATAGTTTGTTATTAAAGAGAACGTTTTTTCTTCTAAGACCCAAGTCTCTGCTCGGTGTAGATTGGCAACAATGTATTTATAATTTCTTTTTGTTTGGTTATTAGTTTTCAAGTATTATTGTTTTTCGGCCAAGGTTTTGATTATTTTTGGTGATAATTTGTTATTAAAGAGATCGTTCTTCTTCCCTGTTTCATTGTCTCCTTTGGGTATTAGAATGGCAACAATTTCTTCATAGTTTCTCTTTTTGTTATAAGTTTATAAATACTAAGGTTTTTACAATTTTTGATGATCGTTTGTTATTAAAGAGATCGTTCTTCTCTTCTGTTTTTGGGTCTCTTCTTGGTATTTGATTGGCAACAATTTCTTCATTTCTCTTTATTGTTATTAATTTTAATGACATTGATTTGTTTTTGATTATTAGCTTGGCAACAGAGTTTCTATTTTTAGTTACAAGTTTTCAAATGACCTTTTTTGCACCATGTAGCAAAAAACTAGTTTTGGCTTTTGTTTGTAAACTAGTAAAATATATTCGGGTCTAAAAGATGGTTTTCATTAAAATCTCTTCCTAACATTTGGTTAACATGAGTATCCAGCTTCTTCCAGGATCCTTGTTGAACTTGATTTAAAGGGGATGGGGCTTGCATCGCGCTGGTCAAATGTAGATCTTTGTTAGGTGCTTCAGGTCTTTTTAAGGATTGAATTCCAGATCTGGAACCAAATTGTTTCTTCGTTTCTGTTGAAGATTTGAATGTTTACGAATATCAACGGTGTCTCTAACCAATTTGTTCTTTAAATCTACTTTCCATCGATCTATTGGTGATTCCTACGTATACCTCGAACAAGAACAAGATATCAGGTAAACTGCGAGTATTGAAACAGAGTCTTCTTTGACATTTGTTAACGTGATGGTTTACTAAATCTTCTGGGTTGGTTTGAAGATAATTTTCTTTTTCGAATTCTTTCTGAGGTCTGTGGATATGTGCGAGGACGGTATTGGGTCGACTTTCGAATGCCAATACTATCAATTTTTCGGAGCTCATTGATCTTTTGATCTTCTTCTTGGTGTATCCTCAAATGCAGTCTTCAGGTGCTCAAGTTTGGCCTGAAAATTTTCACAAATCCTTCGATTTCGTTCCGTCTAGGTCTTGATGATTCCAAACTTTTAGCATAATGCATACAGGTACCTGTCCGTGTGGTGTAGACTTTTTGTACACTGTGTATCTTCTCCAGACTTGGAACCTCTTTAATATGAGTTTGTTGGTTGCGCACCTTCTTGGTAATTAAATGGACAATAATGTCTTTATAGTTGCTCTCTCTTTTTTTGTTGTAGGTTATCAAATAAACTTTGATTTTGCACTATGTGACAATAAATTGGTTTAGACTTCTGGGACCTGTTTGTAAACTACTGTCATATAGATTTGAGTCTAATCGCCGTGATTCATTAAAATTTCTTCTTAAAGCTGACAGTTTTAGAGATCCTTCTATCACCGATGTTGGTTGTAAACTGATGATTTCTGTTTTGCATATTGTACTTATACTGGTTCAAAGAAGACGGAGCTTGCACGACACGGTCCAATACAGGTATTCATGAGGTGCAATTCTTGAGAATCGGATTCTAAATCTGATTGAGCTACAGAGTTTCTTTCTTTTGGTTGAAGTTTTCTGGATATTTATAGATATCGATGGGTTCTCTAACAAATCTGTTATGAAAACCGTTAACAGATGTTATCAACTTAAAGCTCTCGAAGAGTATCTTGTCGTCTCCATTGCTAAACTCATATTCAGCTACCGTAGACTTCTTTGTGTGTCCTAGAGAGCAATTTGATCAACGTTCTTTAAGTCTTAAAACCTAGTTTTCATCGATCAATTGGTGGTTTCTATGTATACCTTTCGAGAAGAAGAAGATATCCGCTAAATTATAGCTACTCTTTCGTCCTTAGTTGATGTCGTGCCTCTTTAAATATATTTCTATGTAAGCTGTGACTATAGATATGTTTGAGAGATATGCGTAGGCGGTAGGGAGTTGACTATTGAACTCCATCCTGCTGTATCCGTGACACCAAACTATCTTCAAACCAACAGAAAAGATTCAGCAGACCATCAGGTCAACTAACCTGAAAACTGCATTTGAGGCTAGTATGCGGTGGCCTCATGAAGTATCTGTCGGCCTTAGTTGACCTGATGGTCTGCTGAATCTTCTCGATTGGTTTGAAGATAGTTTGATGTCGCGTCACTTTAGAATTCTTTGTATGCAATATGTGACTTGGATGTATGTGTGGGCGGTATTGGTTTGACTTTAGGATTCCAGTACTCCAGTACTCTTTGGGACTCATTAATCTTTCGATCTCCTTCCTGATGTGTCCGTTAGCCTCAAATGCAGTATTCAGGTGTTTGCATTAGGTCTGGTTCACAAGCCGTTCTGTATCGTTTGGTCAGGGTTTTGATGATTCCATACTTTTGACATGAGTGGTGGTTCAAATGCAGGTACCAGTCTGTGTGTGTGTAGGTTTTTTGTGTCTTCTCTAGACTTGTAATTTAATGTGAGTTTGTCGGTTGCGCACCTTCTTGATACTAAGTTCACAAGCAAATAGTAGTGGTTCACGCTTCTCTTTTGTTATTGACACCTCAAGAAAGTTTTCTTGAAGTCTTTTTCTAGGGTCTGGTGTGCACTCCATGCTTGGAATTTTTTAATATGAGCTTGTCTATTGCACAATTCTTGATATAAAATTACCAACCCATTCTTCCTTGTTTCTCTTTTTTTGTTATAAGTTTTTAAATGACCAAATGGCGATCAATTGGTTTAGGCTTTTGCGGCTTGTTTGTGAACTAGTGTCGTCTAGGTTCGGGTCTAAAGGCTGTTATGCATTGGAATCTGATCCTAATGTTTTTCTAAGATGAGTGATCAGCTCCTTTAGAGGTCCTTCCATCTCCGATGTTGGATGTAGAGTAATGATTTCTTCCTGGCAGATTATTCAATGAGGACAACGTTTGCATCGCGCCGGTCAAATGCGGATCTTCGTAAAGTGCAGTTCAGATGTTCTTGAAGATCGGATTTCAGATATGGTTAAGACTCAGGGTTTCTTCATATCTTTCGAAGATTTGTAGACGTTTATTTCCCATAGATCTCTTGGTGGTTATTATGCATACTTTGCACAAGAACAAAGTATCCCTTAAACTTCGGCTGCTGAGAGAAGGTTCCTTTCGTTCTTTGTTAACCTGATCGTTTTGCTGAATTTTCTTGGTTGCTTTAAAGATAGTTTCGATATTGCGCCTGTTTAGAATTTTTTCTTTTGGATTCCACTACTCTCCTTTCGATCTCGGGTGTTCTTGAAGATCAAATTCCAGATATGGTTGAGCGTCAGGAGTCTTTGTTTCTGTTGAAGTTTTCTGGATGTTTACTTATCTCTATGGCCTCTGTAACCAATTGGTTGTAATAACCGTTAACTGTTGTTAGGAATTTGGAGCTCTCGAAAAGTACCTTGCTAAGTACATCTTCAGCTACCGCTCACTTCTTGGTGTGTCTCAGATGGCAGTTTGCTCGATAAACTCCGCCAACTGAGGGAGGGTTTCTTTAGTTCTTTATTCACCTGTATGGTCTGTTGAATCTTCTTGGTTGGTTGAAGAATTCTTCCTAAGAGTCAGTGGCTTTGGATATGACTGTCGGATTTCGGTGCTCTTGATCTTTAGGAGACGTTGGATCTTTTGGAGACGATTGATCTTTTGGTCTCCTTCCAGGCGTATTCATCGGCCTCAAATGCAAGAAAATTTACTGGTTCACAAATCCTTCGATATCGTTCCGTCAAGGTCTCGATGATCCCATACTTTTGGCGTGAGTGGTAGTTTGATCATGCATGCAGGTACCTCTCCGTGTTTTTCTGTACATTATCTGTCTTCTCCAGACTTCAAACCTCTTTAATATGAGATTGTTGGTTGCGCAGTAGGTATTAAATTGGCAACAATTTCTTCTTCGTTTCTTTTTTTGAAGAGATTTTTGTTTGGAGTATTGTTTAGAAAAACCTTTTAGTTTCTCGTTTTCTTTTTTATTATAAAAATTTAAAAAACCTCTTTTTGGGTATTTTTAATCATTCAGGAAAACTTGTCCACACTTGCAATCTTTTTAATATAAGTTTTCGGTTGCATACCGTCTTGGTGTTAGGCTGGTAGCAGTTTCTTCCTAGACTTCTTTAAAATTAATTAAACTAAAAACACCAAAATCTCTCTTCTTTTTTTTTTGTTTAGCAAGTAGTCAGACATTTGCAAAACCTTGCCTAACCTCACTTTACATTGTTTTAGGTGGAACGCGCTTGGTGACTATTTCTGTGCTTGTCATGATTTCTTCAAGCAAGTACAATCAGCAAACTCTTTCACTTTCCCCATTTTTGTTGTTTTACTTTCTTAAATTCAAAAAAAAACCTCACCGGCAAAGCAAAGTTTTTATATGTCATGGGCAGTGCAGTAAACGTATTTGGTGGCAAAATCCACAATTTTGTCTTTCTAGATTTTGTTAGAAACTTCTTCTTAATTTCTGAGATGACTTTTCTTCATTCAATAAATCCAAGTTTGCTTTGCAAACAGAAATAGAAGAAATATCTACTCTCTACCATTGTACTTCTTTGAATTGTTAGCAGGTGGAGAAGTAAACGCATTTGGTGACAAAGTTTAATCTTTCCACATTTGCCAGTGGATTTCTCCACTCACTTTAATTATAGTGCAATTTACTTTCGTCTATCCACCAAACGTAACCTCACTTTTCCAAGCAAAAGTTTGAAATATTGTCATTTGGTGGCGCAGTCGTTTTGTGTTTTTTTTTTGCTAGTAGGTTCAATCAGCAGATTCTTCAACTCTAATCAATCGTGTAGTTTTTCTTAACCTTATACTGCAAATGAAAGTGTTTAGCTGTTATTGTTAGCAGGTTGTGTAGTGGATGCATTTAGTGGCGCTTTTCTTCATTTACAAAATTTGTCCTTACTTTGTTTTTACCAGATAGTATGAATTCGTCAGTTTTCTTTTTAAACAAATACAGTCGACGTACTCCTGCTCTCTCAAAATGTTGTAATTTAACTCAGTCTGCCAAAGTGGCGCAAAAATGCATTTAGTGGCGATGTTTAGTACTTCTGCCTTTTCCTTCTTCCTCAATTGAAACATTTTCAAAACCTAACCTCACAACGTTTTTAAAGAGTATTGTTTGATTTAAACTTTATTATTTTTAGAAGGACGTGCAGTAAACGCACTTGGTGAACAATCTGTCCGCTTTTCTTAATTGTCTACTTTTACTTATCTTTGTACTGATAAATGTTATTTTTGAAGGTCGCGAATGAATGCGATGCGATGTACTATACGTCGTTCAAAAACCTAACCTCACTTTACAAATGGTATTGTTAGTAGGTGGTCTCAGAATCACATTTGAAGGCAATATTCAGTTCTTCTGCTTTTTCGCAAGATTGATGAAAGATAAAGTTTGAGTTAACGGGGATTTTTATTCTTGATGAACTTTAGATGAAATAACGAATGTTGAAATAAAAAACTGGGTTAAGTAGCCTTTGAAATTTTGTTTGACATTTTGTAATTTTTTAACAATTAGTATTCAGCTAATACAAATTTTAGGTTAGAATTCAGAGTATCTAAAGAAAACTTTTGTATACACTGTAAAAATAAGTTATCCTTTGTTTAGGATGACTGTAATTGTGTTGTATTTGACAGAAATCGCAAATCGGTCGAAAGGCATCCATGCAGAACATCCAGTTATGGTCTACGTCCAGTACTATTCAGGTAAATTTGTGGCTTATCGGACACTCACACTTATACTTTTTTTACAATGTCGTACTCTTTGCTTCTTTTTTTTAATTTTAGGCGGCTATGAAACGAAGCCTACTAGATTTGGGCGAGGTAAGTTTTTTTCTAAGAATGTTTGTATAAGCATGGCAACAAACTCGAGCATTAGGCGCGATTAGATAAAATCAATTATATTTTGAGTACCACTTGTAAGCGACGATTTAATCGTTGGCGTTTCAATTCAGATACAATTAGAAAAAAAATTGTTTTTAGACAAAATTATCGAAAGTTCAATCAACCGCGCCCGAACACCAAAATTATCTTTCACTTATCAAGGAAAAAACAAAAATAAACCCAAAAAGTCGCATTTTACCGTGACCGATAAGAAAATTATGCTGTGAAGTTAAACATACTTTGATTTTTCTTTGATCTCGGTTTAAAGTTGGACGCAATAGGGGGCGTTGCGCTCGTTTTCGTACAAAAAAAATTATTGTTCTCACGGACGTTTTTTGGCATAAAACAAACGGCGTCTTAGCGTTTGTTGGTTGGTCGGCGCGAGATTGAGAAGAAGATGAAGAAGGAGAAGACGAAGAAAGGCCATAGGCGATGCTATATTTATGACGACTATAAATCTATTTTTTCGAAAAGAGTTGGTCTACCACACCTATGTTATACCGACGAACGTATAAATTTACCTGATATCCCACATATATACGCCGAGGAGAGCAACTGGTTACTTAAATTATATCAAAATTGCTTTTCAAATTGTTGTTCGTATAATTTATCATTAGCTGTTATGAATTATTATTTGGGTATATTATAATTGGGTTCGTTATTTAGGTAGATTTCGTTTTCTTTTAGTTTTATCTTTACTAAAACGTTTTATAACCGAGAATATAAAAGATTCATTTATTAACGTCGACTGGAGACGTAGTTAAACATTGATTAATTTAATTAAAAATACGCATTTATCACAAACTGTAAATTAAACGATGTCTTTTTAATTAAAATGAAAAAAAACATACTATGTAATTAGTTTAATCAATATGTATTTAAAGTTGCGTTGTATAGAATTACGGGCCACCCTGTAAAGCATACTGCGCAAAACTAAGCCGGCTATGGAACAAAAAAAAGCATGTTGTGTCAAATGGGCAGTGTTAAAAAAAATCAGTGGCGCATCTAAAAAACTATGTTCAAAAATTAGAAGCAACTGGTTTTGTCTTCGTTGGTAGCTGGGACGAAATAGTTACGCTACTGTTACACAAGCAATATGGCTTTCAAAACAGTAGTAATGTAGTCTACATCAACTCATTCTTCTACTTTTTTATTGTTATTGCCTGTCCCTATGCTTTTATCGTTTCGATAACTTCATTTTGGTTTTTCCATAAGTTGGCTTTGTAAACTAAATCTTTGTAATTGATTTTTTCGTTTTAATTGATTCTTCTTATAATTTTTTTTGTGAGATGTTTATAAATCTAATAATATACCGGGAGATCCTGAAAGAAAACGAATTAGAGCAGGATAAAATTGGTTCTCAAGTTGAAAGTCAAATATGAGTAGTGTGGTCGTGTACAAACTAAAAACTGTGTGAGAAATTGACATAACCCCACCAACGGACATTGCAATTAACCTAACCCAGTGCAACCTTGAAATCTTGGAAAACCAAAAAGTTCTTGAAGATATAGTGTTTGTTTCAGTTTGTCAATTCATACTTCTGATGTTGACTGAAATAACCTCCCACTCTTTGCCATAAGATTTATGATTAGCAATTATTTATAGTGAAACAGTTAAAATGAAACATTTTAACTAAATGTCTGTGAAAGAACAAACAAATAACAAAGAACCAGCTTCCAGACAGTGAAGATTTATCGCAATCAGTCGGAAGAAGACGTACTTTTATGGATAACGGTGTACAGTAAAGACTCCCGGAAGTCTTGGGTATAATTGTACAATGTATTGATAACTTTTTTGGAGCAACACAGCACGTGGTTCTGAAAGAGGATAATATTGATATAAAACAGTAAAACAATTTAGATGGTCGTTGGTCCGGTTTACTCCTTATGAGAGCACCAACAGAATAAATACCTAAACCTACTAGTACCGGATTTCCTTCGTGGTCTTTTCTAGTTTTAATTATTTTAGTTCTAAATTTTGTAATAATTAATCGTCACTTCAAAACATTTAAGTAAAAACTGCAAGTTTTAGGTTTCATGGTGGTCACGTTTGTCCTAAACTCTCTTTCCATCATAAGTCAGTATAAACTCCTATTGAGTTTAGGTTCGTTCTTTGTTGGAGTCTAGTAACCATACTGTTGACTATGTAACACTAAGCTTTATATACCTACTTGTTAGCTGACATTCGTTTTACTGTATGACGTCGGTTTTTATGAGCTGTTTTTAGTTTAGGTTTCGCTAATCCAAGGATCTCAGGAATTCTAAACCTCTGAATCGAAGAAGTCTATAAGATTTTTCTTATCAAAGTCGATAATCATCATACACATATCCCAGTTGTGGACTGCCTTACCTTCCTCCAAGAACTCTCTGAATTGGTGATTGTCAAACTCTCAGCCATTATTCAATAATCGTCCTTAAATAGTACAAAATGCCGATATACGTGCTTTTCTCGATATGTAACCTTCCCGTAGTTCAGGGTAAAAAGGTATACAGTGGTGGTGGCCTTTAACAAACACTTGTTTTCGTGTTCCATTTTCTCATAATGAAGCTGCAGTATTTAAGTACCTTGGATCAATTGAACAATGATGAAGATGAATTGACGGAGCAAAAAAATAAAAAAGGAAGAACGGGGAAATAGATATAGAGGAATATGAAAAGTTAAACAAAAATATAAACATGTGAAAAAAGAATGTAAAAGATAAAAGAATTACATTGCTTACCAGAAAATCTATTTCCACCATAAGGATCCTCCAATACAACCTTGGAACCTCGGACAAACTAACGCGGAAAGTGTTTGTCAATTCAAACTACTGTTGGCTGAAATTATCTCCTGCTCTTTGCCAAAAGATTAATAGTCGGCAATGACTTAACATTATTAACATGTGTGTGAAAGGTAAGAATAAAGAAGAAGAGTGGAAATGAAGACTTCCGAAAGTATTGTCTATAATAATACAAAGTTTTGCTATCTATTTTTTAACCAACATAGCACGCCCTTTGTGTTCTGAAGAACGATAATATAAAACCGTAAATGAATTTAGATGGTCGCTGAAATTTCCACTTTGTTTAGATCCGGCTTACTCCACGTAACGCAACCAACAGAATACAGAAGTGAACCCCAGAAGTGTAGAAGTACATACTAGTGCGGGTTCTCCTCCATGGTTCGTGTCTAAAGGGCTCCAGTTTTAAATTTTTTTTAGTTCTAAGCTTTGTGAAAAATTAGTCTCAACATAGGCGTGTAACTCTTCATTCCAAATCTTTTAACCACCATATATGCATTATTTATTAAATAAATAAAAACTGGAAATTTTAGGCATCATGGTGGTCAGGTTTGTCATAAATGTTTCAAAACCCCTTTTCACCATAACACTATGGACACCATAGCCGCCGACGGGACTGTCAATGCCCACTAAAGTGATGTGGTAGCACCTTCCGTTACAACAAACACTTGTTTTTTGAAGAAACTTGATAAAGTGGAGAATTTCTCGGTACGTAGCCTTCACGTACTTCAGGTATACCGTGGTGGAGACCTTGAATAAACACTTATTTTGATATTTTATTTTCTGTTGATTAAGCTGCAGTATTTGGATCAATTGAAAAAATTTAGAACCAAGTTCTGGTATTGGCCAGTGTCTAAATCAGCGAGGCTTAACAAATGCGTGAGAATTTTATCACATGAGAAAACAACAACCAGTTTGGGCTGAACCGACGTGTGAGTAAAAGCAAATATTTCTCAAAATGTCCTAGAAACCATCCAAGAGAACACTTCACATGTCACAGCTTATAATCCGAATTTGAGGGTGAGGAGACATCTTCTTCAAAATCTTATCGCATGAGAAGAGAAGAGCCAATTTGACTGACGTATGTATGTGTGAGTAAGAGCACTGAATCCTCCAATTGTTCTAGAAACCCAATGAGTACATGATTTCATGTTTCGGCTCATCAGACACGATCAGAGTAATGCGGATGCTAAAGAGCACTCTGCTACATTTCAAGTATCGACTAGACAACATAAGAATATTTAAGCAATTACAAAGTCAGTATCTCTTTTTAAAAATGGAAAGACAACTTCGAATGAACTTGAAACATGAAGAAAAGAAATCTTCCTACAATTGATTTCCAAGCACTATAGTATCAGATGAGGTAGATAAACTTGCAAAAAAACATACAGCAAACCCAATTTTTCGGAAGAACATTCCACACAGTTGAGCGAGACAAGACACCTCCTTAGGGATCTTATCACATGAGAAGAGAAGAACCAATTTTGACCTAGCAGTGAATCCTCCAATTGTTCTAGAAAGCATCCATATGATACTCAAGTAGCAAATGGTTTCATGTTTATAACGACATCCTAGCCAGACATAATTAAGGTAATGCAGATGCTCAAGTGTATTGTGAAAAAAGTGAAACAAAATAGAGAATAATTACAGATATGTAGAAACAGTAAAGAAGTGAAGAAAGTACAAGTAAGATACTAAATGAAGGCAGAAAAAGGAAAAAGCTTTGAATAACAACAGATGGGGTGATAGAAGAGAAGAGAAAAATAATAACGATTTAGTAAACTGGCCACCGCCAGGTAATGATAAGAGATTTTCTCCAGCTAAGGTCTGCTCCTACCATGTTTCATAGGGAGACGTAAAACCGTCGGTTTCGGTTACCACATTAGCAGTTCAGTGAAAGTGAAAGTTACTAAACAATCGATAACAAATGGAAGGAAAAAAAATGTGTGAAGAAGAAATGGAAATGTACAGGAGATATACATGTATAAATGGGAGAGGGGATTTAGTAACAGAGTATGTGATTCTAAATGAAAAGTATTGACAAACGAAGGAAGCATAGAAGAACAAGAAGGGAAATAGTTGATTTATGTATATGTTGGAAAAAGATGACGAGACGGAAACGGAAGTAGTGATTGAAATGAAAGAGGCGACAACAGTACAAAAAAAAAAAATAATGTGAGGAGAAGAACGGGAAATTGACGAAAAATAATATAGACATGAGCGTGAGGATGAGAAGACAAAGGAAATCATAGAAAGGTCTAAGTTGGAAGAAGATCAGGAGAGTGATTAAAATGAAAGAGATAGAAAATGCAGAAACGGTACAAAAGAATGAGGAGAAGAACGGTGATAATAAAGAAGAGAAGATAAAAAGATTTCTGGAAATCTTACATGCAATAAACAGGGCAGATATATGGGAATGTAAAATTTGGAGAATGTCAAAAAAAATATATTAAACATATACATAAGGGCTAAAAAGTGAGACGCCGAAAAATACTATAATAGAGGAAGAAACAAAATTAGAAAAACTGAAAGTAGGTATAGACCGAGAAAAGATCGATGAGATACGAGATCTTATATAAGTGTTGGAATTAAGTAAATATTAAAAGCATAAAATACATTTCAGAAGATAGAAGATTATATTTGGAAAGAAAAGGATACAGAAGATGAGAAAAGAAGAAGACACTTAAATAAGGTGGGTGTTTTAAACTGATATGACCCAGTTCGACTTTCTTTTTTCTTCTCGATATCAATTTCAATTTTAAAACTATCCTTGTTTGTCATACAACCCAACTTAATATTATTGTGATCAAAATTGAAGGCGGTTTTACAAAAAAGCTGAATTTGGCGCCAAACGTGGGGCAAGTTTCAAATAAATGTGAATATGTTGGAAGAAGATCAGGAGTCGGAAAAGAATGTAGTGATGAACATGAAATAGGCAAAAAAGGTAGAAACTGTACAGAGAAACGGTGAATTGTCGGGTCAAAAAATGATATAAAAGACAAGAGAAAAGAGTGGATGTTTGCGGGACAGAGATATTGAAATGGAAAAGTGTAAACATTTGTATTAGTAAAGGCAGGGGAAAGAGCAGAAGCAATCATTAAAAAGTATATGATGAAAAGATAAAACAGATATGGGGAAAAGAACAGTGAATTGACGAAACAAAAATACTGAAGATAGGAAGAGGAAAGGGTAATAAATTGCGAGAATAACACAAATATGTAAAAGAAAAAATAAGAATATAAAAGATAGAGAAAGTTACATGCAAAAAACAACGTGATGGTTTACTGGGCAGAGATATGGTGATGGAAAACGTGGGAAAAACGAGAATGTGCAGAAAATGTATTGAAAATATGCATTGGGGATAAATAAAGCGACACCGGTGTATGATATAATAGTAAAAGAGACAACATTAGAAAAATAAGAGCAACTTTATACAAATTCTGAAATTAAGTTAGTTTTAAAAACATACAAATAGGTCAAAAGGTAGAAGATTATGCGGAGATAATAATAATGAATGGGGACACTTAGATCCATGAAAGAAGATCAAGATCGAGTGACATTATGAAAGAATTAATGATGAAAGTAAAATAATTTAAAGAAGAAAATGATAATAGCGAGATTCAGATATGAAAATAAAAGAAGAAAAATAAGAACGAATACGGTGAAAGGATGGTAATAAAATAAAATTTTCAATATGGTGGTCGAGAATGTTCTTCAAAATGAGCAAACAAATTGCGATAAGTATCAATACTAAGTGAAGTCCAGGGGAGTTTTAGAAAACAAATATGTTATGTCTGAAATATGTCAACAACCTATTCAAAATAAGATTGTCCAAACCATCGAGTGGGTCTTGCTTTTCCTAGCCTTCTTCAAAATTTGAAAGCATTTTTATTCTACTTATTACCTCACTCCAAAAACACTTTTTTTTGTTTCTACTTGGTGTACTTAAATTTTTGATAATTTTAAGAATACAAATTTTTGGGGTGTTTCTAAATTATGTAAATTTATGGAATATTTTATAATATTTTAGAAAACTAATTTTTAAACTTGAATACCACTGATCGATTTTCTTTTGTTTTATCAATTTCAATTTCAGAACCATCCTTGTTTGTCATATAATCCAACTTAATCAAACATATTAGCACTATTAAACTAAAAGTAAAAAGTTTATATTAAAAAACAAGAGTTCGGGATTTGGTGCCAAACGTGGAGCAGGTTTTATATAAAATAAAATGTGAATCCAATACATGAAGAAAAGAAGAAGAGTGAAAGCACGTTTCTGGGTGCTCAAATTCGGATCCAATGTTTTGTAGTTGGCAATTCAGGTACCATATTTAGAACGTTATATGTTTGAAGAAGATCGGGAGACTAAAAAGGGAGTAATGGAAAAACCAAAAAGGATAATGATGAAAATGAAAGAGGGTGAAAAGGCAGACAAGTTACAGAACGACAAAAAAAGTTAAGAGAAACACAAATATGGGGGAAGAAGAAAAGAAAAATATAAAAGATAAGAGAGACATTTCTGGAAACTGCATACAAAAACAAAATGGTGGTTTAGGGGGCAGATATAAAGGGATGGAAAATACTGCGTAGATTTTCACGGTCGGTGTCCCCATTGTTAATAACTTCTTCCGATTACAGGTGTCAAAACTTTTCGTTCGACGTTTCCATGTTCACGTTGACAGCTTAGTCAAGACAGCTAAACTGCTTCTCTGTCGCTCGACTTTCTTTACATTTGCATCATGGGCACTCGAAAAGTACATTTCGCTCCGCTGACCCTGACAGTTTGGTATAACAAGCTTTTCCACGTATTTCTTCTTCTCTATCAATTAGTTTAAGGTTTGTATATACTTGGTCTACTAGTTCTCAAAGTAGAGCTTTTTCTGCTTTTCTGAAGATCTTCCCAGCTGCTGTTGTTGCTATGTGGTGTTTCATTTTCATTTTCTTGTCTCTGCATTGACGTAGAATTTGTTCTTCTGGATGCGAGAGAACCTAGTCTACACTCAAGACTAAACCTACAGACATTCAATTATTCAACTTATTATGGAGGTATTTGAAGCTGAAGTCATAGGATCCAGTGAACTGAAACCAAAATATTGGCTACACCTTTGTAATATGTCAGTACAGAGAAGAATCTGGAAACAATAACCGAACACATGTTTAATTTACATAGCGGGAATCGCAATGATAAAATAGGTAGAATTTAGCACTATAACCTATACAAACGTGTGAGAAATGTTACTCGGATAAACAAGAATAACAGTGGAACAACGAATAAAAGAACACGAAAGATTCAAAAGAATTGGATCATCGGCAGTGGCAGAAAAGAACTACAAGAAGAGACTCGTCAGGGAAGAAGGATAATAGAGAAGAAGGGTATCATCGTAGTAATACGTGGAAAAGTCTGTTATACCAAACTGTCACGGTCTGTGGAACGAAAAGAACACGATCTGGTACGCATGATGCAAATATAAGAAGAAGTTCAAGCCGCAGAGAAGCAGTTCAGTTATCCTGAAGAAACTGTCAGCATAAACAACGAAACGTAGAACGCAAGTTTTGACACACCGCGAATCCCGACAGAAGTTATTAATAATAGGGATGGAAAGAATTGGAAAAATTAGAGTATGTGTTGGAAATATAGGTTGGGATAAAATAGATACACGCCAGAATATGCTATAATAGAAGAAGAGATAAAAATTTAAAAAATGAGGGTGTAGAAGGGAAAGAAAACAGTGAGATATGAGATCTTATACAAATCTTGGAATAAAGTAAAAGATAAAAGCATAAAGCAAAAGGAAAGATAGATGATTATATTTGGAAAGCAGAATGATTATGAAGGAAAGGAAAGAAAAAGAATTTAAAGAAGAAAATTATGATATCGAGGTTCAAATGTGAAAAAGAACAAATATGGGTGGGAGGATGATAAGAAAATACAAAATTCAAATTGTATTACATTTCAAAATGGCGGCCGAGAATTGTCTAAAAAACAAGGGAGATCTAAAGGAAATTGGGGTTTTGATAAAGACTGACTTTTCGTCTGTCAAAACGTCGACACTTTTAATAAGGGACAAGGTGTTTTCACTGCAACATCCCCTTCTCAACTCTTACGAAAGAACGCCCACTCTTCTTTGGGAAAAAATATAATTAAAAGAATTAAAAGCTGTAAGTGTCGCTACTGATTGGTTAGTGTTTATACTGTGGTGAAGATTGGTTGACAATAAGCCAGTTGATAGGAAAAATAGATGAGAGAAAGAGGGAAAAGAGTAGATTGGACGAAAGTAATACTTCGAGGTATTTGTTCAACTAGTCGTTATTCTAAGCCCTCCGGTTTTTGGCAGTTTTTTGAAGTAAAGGGACTCCTTTATTCCAGTCATCGTAAAAATCGGAAACGTTGGTATAAATGCACATAAGAGACAACAGGTGGTGCTGCCATCAGAAAGGTGATTGATGATTCCAATCTTAGAACAGGTCATAAAAATATGGTTACATTTTTTTTGTGAGTTGGTATCAATATCAATAGTAGGTAGCTTTCTTTGAAATAACATTTGGTTTAGTTTACAGTCTAAAAAAACCTTGATTTTACATCGTTTTTGAAGCCGGATTTGTGTAAAACCAAAAAAAATCCAAGGTGGCTATGAAAACAAGTGACCAATTACAAGATTTCCATTTTCATTTGTATAAGGATGGGTGAGAATATTGTCCGCGCAATAAATTAAAATCGGTATGTGGCAAATTTTTGGAGAAATAAAAGTATTCGCGGCCACCTGCAACCCCGTACATCCTCGTAAGGCATTTTAATTAACTAGGTGGACGTAATCACGATGAAGTAAACGCTCCTTTATTTTAATGATTCTACGTAACGTATATAAGAACTGAACATAAATCCCCCCGTTTAACATCTCAACCCGTTGCCCCTCTAACCGCAGCTATTACAGACATTTTTAGTTATTTCGGTATGTTTTAATGTTCGAAATGTCATCACGTAGCAACTTAAACACAGAGTAGAAATTTTTAAAAATCGAAATTCGAAATTATAGTCGTACGAAACCACGGCCGGTGTACCAGCGCGCACAAAAAAAAGGAAAAACTATAATCAGAGATATTTGAAATTGGAGCCTAAATTATTACGTGTACCTTCGGAGTTCAATTTCTTAAAAACATAAAAATATTATTTTACGTCTTCGCTCTTCGCATACCGAAACATTATTTTTCTCTGTCCGATTTCGAACAATGCGACGTCGAGTTTGTGATGACTCGGCGCAATTTTGATTTTATTAATAATCGTGGAAAAAGGCGCGACTGGTTAAAAAGCCCCTTTCGAAATAATACCCGATCCCGAACACGCACCCTTCTCCACCGTGTCTATCAAAAAAAAAAAAAAAAAAACAAATGAAAAGCGCGGCCAACTTAAATCTATACACATCGATAAATATCTGGCGAGATGACTTGAAATTTCAATACATACTAATTATGTTTTCGATCAGATAAGCGATATTCATTTGTTAAAAAAGAGGTCCGTGAAAAAAAATCGTTTTATTTTGTGGGGGGTTCTTCAATGGTAAGAAATTTGGAAATTAACCTTCGCAGCTTTATCTTATCGACAGTGAATTTTCGATCTTGGGTTATTACATATTTTTGGTGACATTTTCATCGTTAGATAAAATTTAATCGCTTTTTGAGCAATTTTCGCTAAATTTAGTAGTTTTGTTTTGCGCGTCATAGTGTGCGTTGGAAGAGGAAACATAAGCGCAACGTGAGTTCCTTTTATATTTTTTTCTACGATTTTTCTTTTGTTATCGCGTAACACGCAGTTTAATAAGTTAATGAGCAAAAAATAATTTTAATTAAATTTGTTACTATGATAAGTTTTTGTACTTTATCGCGAGTGCTTAGAACGATAAAAACGAACGGCAATTGTTTGTTTATTTCCGTAACTGTTACTTATTACCACATTATTTTTGTGATACTTATTTATAAAACTATGCTCGTATTTGTTGGGTTAGAAACAGGGAATTAATTAGACATATTGATATTGCGAGCGTGGGTGCGTTTGTTTTAAAGTTATTCTTGATAAAGAACCCGATTAGTGACCAGAAAATTACACTTCCTCAATTTATTACCGACCGGGTGATTTTTTTTCCACGATCTAATTATGCGTAAAAGTCGAAAAAAACTGATTACTTTCGAGGGTATCGCCCGAGTTGATGATAAAAGAACGCCGTGTGATCAATCTTTCGTTTGTCCAACATTGATACCTAAAACATGTTAGATTAGAAAAAAAACGAAAAGTATGAAATAAACCAGTTTCGCTAAAGCGCTTTTTGATTATGTTCACAGGTGGTTTCGTTATTAAAATCCAATAAAAAACATTTGCAGGTGGAGTTTTTGGAAAACGAATAGGTTATGTTTGCATTGCATCCTCGACCTACTCGAAAAAAATCGAGTAGGTGTTTCTTTTCCTTTTTTTGTTTTGGTCTACTGGGGACAAATAAATCATGTACTTTTTTCCTGAGCTAAACGTCAATTTTTTTATAATATTTTAGATAGAGTTAGTAGTGGGGGTTTTAAACTCTATCTATTTCAATTTAAAAATTTTAAACTAGAAGTATAGTAATTAAACATCTAAAAAGGTTTCTGTTAAAATAGAAGTTTAGTGGTTTTGGCACCAAACGTAGGGCAGGCATGTTTTTCTCGGTGATCAATAGTATAATTGACCGGTGTTCGTTTATTCCTTTATTAGTTTGTCAGGCCGATTTTGCAAAAATTTGTTTATTGTGAAATTAAACTATCTTAAAACATTTGAATAACTGGATAGTTTTTGTTGCAGAGGGTGTCAAGTAATATGGTTGATAGATATTTTTTCCTAGCCTACTTAGTTTTCAATTTAAAAAAACTTATAACATAGTTATCTATCTGTTGTTTCAATGATCACTTATATCACTTTATATACTTAACAATTTTAGAAAAATTACATTGGTTTTTTTAGGTTAAGTAGAAAAATTTAAAAACTTTCGCAGTATTGTTATTGCTATATCAATATAATTCCGATTTGAACGACAGTTGTCATAATGTTTCATTTGCAAATGGAACACTACGCGTTTTTGAAGTTTTTTGATTCTTTTTTTATTTAAAAAACAAAACTTAGTGGGCGTGACTCTTAGCCACATTCACATGCTTCAAATATAATTGATTGATGTTCTTTCTTTCCTGGTGTACTTTTCTTCAATAATAATTTTGATCCAACCTATGACGCATACACACGCACGCGTTTGTTAAGACATATCATTTTACGTAAGGTGTGAAGGTTTTTGATTTTTTTGAAAATAATCCAGCACTTTCGGTAATCCGTTGATGCCGGATTATCATGGTGATACCTCAAAAAATTTTTAATTTTATAAATAAAACCAGATAGGCTTTAGTTTTGTACAACCAAAAAAATGCAAAACTGTTTATTGTTTTCTTTCTTGGATAATAACCTACAATATAGTTAATCATGGAGGAATTTTTTTTTATTTTGTTCAATACGTACATATAGGTTACTAAAGACACAGAAAGTTAAAGGTTTTATTGGATAATATAACATAGTTAATCATGGAGGAATTTTTCCAAAGTATTATTTTTGTTTTATTATTTTGTATACATACATACTCGTATATAGGTACTTGAGGCACAGCAATATATAATGATATAAAAATTATATAATCTAATCATTGTTAGATGAATAGAGCCGTTAACAATGTTAGCGTCTTTTCTCCTGGTTTTACTTCAGTAAAATAATAATAATATTAATTTAATCAAACATAGTTGGCCGTTGATTTTTTTAAATTGATCCTGATTAAACGTTTTATTGGATAATATAACCTACAATATAGTTAATCATGGAGGAATTTTTCAAAAGTATTTTTTTATTTTGATCTATAGGTACATAAATAGGAAAAGTGAGACACGGAAATATGTAATGATATTAAAAATACTATAATATAATTTGTTTTAGATGAATAGAACCGTTAACAATGTTTAGCGTCGTCTTTCCTAGTTTTTCGGCAAAATATTGACAGTTTAGTTCATGGTTAACTTAAACAAACGTAGTTGCCCGTGGTTTTTTTAATTGAGTGTCTAATTAAATGTTTTATTGGATAATATAACCTATACTATAGTAATTTTTGTTTTATTATTTTTTTTATTTTGTTCTATATATACCTAGATAGGTACTTGAGACAGAAATATGTAATGATATTAAAAGTTTTTTGTTAGATGAATATTTAGCGCCTTCTCTTCTACTTCTTTCAGTAAAATATTGACAGTTTATTTTACAGTTAATTTAAACAAACATAGTTGGCCGTGGATTTTTTCTAATTGAGTGTCTAATTAAATGATTTATTGGATTATATCACCGACAATATCATGTTGGAGTTTTTCCAAAGTAATGTTTTGTTTTATTATTTTGATCTATAGTTACATAGGTACTTGAGACACAGAAATATGTAATGATATTAAAAATACTATAATATAGTTCTTGTTAGAGAAACTATATGATATAAAAAAATTTTTGTTATAATTTTGTTGAATGGACTATATTTTGAACAATGGATTTTTTTCTTGACTTATACGTAATATTTTTTTGAGGTTGTTGAATCTAAGTTTGCTATTTCAAAAACCTACAAACATCATTGATGAATGTTTTAGTTTTTCAAAGGAGTTTCGAAATGATTAGAAGCCTAAAAAAACTAAAAAGTTTTTGTTAACTGAAACGGGTTGTAATAATGTCTCCTTTTTTTCAAATTACACTCATTCCAATTTAAGAAAATATAAATCTAATTAACTGTGAAGCAAATAAAAATTGAATGCACTATATTTTAATCAATGGATTCTTTTCTTTGTGTCCAAAAACTCTTTACCAAATTTTGCTACTTCAGAAAGCTTTAAACATAATTGACGATGTATCTTCATCTGTCTATAAATTGCGTATTGTACGGTAGTGTTGATTGACCGATGTCTTGGTTTTCAGTGTTCTATTGATAAGGTTCAATTCCGATACCATTTTTTATTCTTAGTACTAATAGTTCTAACGCCGGCCATGTTTGTTTTTTTCAAATACACTCATTCCAATTAAAGAAAATAAAAATCTAATCAACACAGATCTAAATAAAAGTGAATGCTCTATATTTTGAACAATGCGCTTGTGCTCAAAAATACTTTTACATTTTTTGAGGTTGTTTGTAATTCAGAAAGTTTTAAACAACATGGTCGATGTGTCTGGTTTCAAAATTACCTTTGTTCAGAAGTATTCATCGATTGATGTTCCTTTTTTTTACTAGTTTTCAGTGTAATATTGATAAAGTTGATACCATTTATTCTTAATAATACTCGTCCATATATGTTTTTAAATGGCACCGATTCTAGTTAAAATTTAGTCAACTATGATGCAAACAAAAAGTGAATGTACTATATTTTGAACAATAGATTCTTTTCTTGGGCTCAAAAATACCTTTAAATTTTGTTGTTTGTTTTTTTTTAAGTTACACTCATTCCAATTCAAGAAACTAAAAATCCGGTCAATTGTAATACCAATAAAGAATAACAAACTATATGATGAAAATAAAAAAGGACTGTGGACTATACTTTTAACAAAGGATTAATTTCTTGTTACCCGAAACAGAGCTTAATACCTAGTTTTTGTTGTTTTTCAAATTACACTCAGTTCAATTCAAGAAAATAAAAATCTAATCAACACTAATGCAAATAAAATGTGAATAGACCGTATTTTTAAGAATGGATTATTTACTTGTGTTCAAAAATAAAAAGAAAATTGTTTGAGGTTGTTGAATCTAAGTTTGTGACTTCAGTCACCTTTCAACATAATTGGTCGATGTCTAGTTTCAAAAATTACCTTTGTTCTGTACCATTCATTGATCGATGTTCCGTTTTTACTATAGTTGAATTTTGATACCATGTATTTGTAATAATAATTCTAACATCAACCACGTTGTTTTTTTTTAAATAACACTCGTTACAATTGAGAAAATAAAAATCTAATCATCTCGGATGCAAATAAAAAGTGAATGGACTATATTTTTAACAATGGATTCTATTCTTGTACTTATAATTACTTTATTTTTTTAAATTTTTATTTTACTTCAAAACTGTACAAACATAATTGATCAATAAATATGAAAGTGTTTGGTTTTTCAGGAGAGTTTGATAGATTGGGACAAAACTAAAACGTTCTTGTTAATCGAAACAGATTCTTAACAATAGCTCTAAACAATCCATGTTTGTTTTCTTTTCAAATTACTCCCATTCTAATTCATGAAAATAGAAATCTAGTCAACTCTGATGAAAATAAAAAGTGAATGGGCTATATTTTCAATAATGGATTTTTTCTTGTGTTCAAAAGTTTATGTTAACCGAAGCATATGCTTAATAATAATTATAACACCGACCATGTTTGTTTTTTTTAATGACATTCACTTCAATTCAAAAAAATGAAAATCTAGTCAACTCCGATGAAAACAAAAAGTGAATGGACTATACGTGTAATGCTTTAGTTTTTGAGTTTTTCACGTCGTAGCACAGTTTTTTAAACATTTATTATAAATTCAGGGAACTAAACTATTATTCAAGACATGTTGTTAGTTTCGAATGACTCGCGAGGTTCCAAAAAAAGCGTACAAATTGTAGTAACCCGTGTTTCCGTTTTTCTTGGATTACTCTACTAATTTAACTCCATAATGCATCAGTTTAAAGACTTACAAATAATTTCTCGAAATAGAATGACTCATTGATCTTTGTTTTTTTTTTGTTAAGATATACGATTCGGATTCTAAAAACGAAGAAAACAATCGAATTTTTTTTTTGTGTTTTAGTTTCACCAAAAATGATCGATGTCGAAAAAATTGACAGTCGCCTCGGAGAAACAACGCTTTTCCACGGCCAACTTCGCGAATGGAAATTAATTTATTACGTTTCGGGAGCGCATTAGAATAATTTATAACATACAAACCGGATCAATCAGTGTTAAATATATTTAAAACAAGTAATTTAATCAAATGTCTAACTAAGAAAAATAACGGCGCGCGTGTGGACTCTTGCGACACGTCAATTATATTTTAATTAATTGTTCGAATACGTAGGATTGACTTTCGAAATTTTTGTCGAATTTCCATCGCGTTCAACTTGTCACAACCAGAGGGAATGTCAATTTTTTTTCTTCCGTCGATGGTTTAAAATTTTTTTGATTTGAATAATCCACATTAACGATGTCGTCTGTTTGGAAATAACATTTTAAAAACGAAGGATACGTAGAGATAAAATTAAATATAAATTCTCGCATATTATACACAGCGGGTCATCCATTGTTTAAGAAAATAATAATTACTATTCAATAAGAATGTGCAATGTAATTTAAAAACTCGTAGAAACTGGTTTTAACACACACAAAAATCACATTCTAAGCATTAGAGTTTTTAAAAAATGAGCTCAGTCATTCTCTTTGAATTTGAAAAATCATTGAGTTTATTTTAATATTCATCCGGTTTAATACACAAAACATACGGCGTATACACGTACTTAGAGAATTCTAAAAGGGGAGGTGGAGGGCGCGCGCCGGATCACCAAAAACCCGAATGATATTTGATTTTACGAATTTTTTAACGCAAGATGAAACATCGTTTGGGATCTTTTTTTTAATAACGACAGAAAAGATAGACACCGAGCGAGAAATATTGATGATACGAAGATTAAATGCTCCTTGTCAAAAGCGAAAGAATTTTATTTTAATACAAAAAAGGAATTTCGAGGAGTGGTTTTTAAGTGCTTCAGTCCAAAGTGATTTGAATAGCTTTTGTGGTAGTAATAATAATCATAATACTTCACACGGCGCGCTGTGATTTTTTGTTCTTTTCTCGTGAAAATCCGACGCGGCGATTTTTTAGAAAAAGCGTGAAAAAAATCGCGGCGTCACGTGACGAAACCCCGAGCGAGAAATTTGCATCATAGACCCATTTCGCTTTTAACTCTTAGAATAATTTAGATAAAGATAAGAGATGCATTTGCATTTGGAATATTTTCAATTGGTGTAAATGAGACGGACATACGTAAAGGCCACCAAAGTCGAAATAACGTGATTTCATTATGGTTCTTGTTTAAATTTGCGTTAATGAACGCTCGGTTACTTACCGATTTTCATCTATTCATCGATTAATTGACGGTATTGCTGCCATTACCCCTAATTTAGGTGCAAAGACAACATATAACTTTGCGCCACCTACGATAACGCTTTACAAAATCAAGCGGCGACTTTTTGTTCCATAGCACCCTAAGTGTTTCAAATAATGTAACTTTATTTGAATTTGTGATACAAACTTTTGAGATAGGTACTCAGAAATCCAAATTTGAGAAAACTGAAGAAAAATCACAATTGCAACAACTTCAGACATATCGTTATTTCAGGACCAAACATTTCAAATGCTCAGACATTTGTTCTAAAATTATTTCACACCGTCATTTATATTCGAAATCTAAATGTACCCAAAAATCTTACGGATCTAATACTAATTGAACTTAAAAAATCAACGAATGTTTCGTTATTTGTATTTCTGTTTTTAGATGCTCAGAAATTTGATTAGGATAAAGGATAAACCATGATTTTTTATGTGAATCTCTGTTCACAAATAAAATTTAATAAAAATCGTAAAGATTCGAGACGCTTACATGTTCAGAAATTAGTTTGGTGCTCCTATTTTTAGATGCTCAGATATTTGATTAGAATAAATAATGAGTATTTATGTGACATTTATGTGAATCTTTGTTCACAAATGCTCACGAAGATTTACTAAAAATTTATTTCAACAAACGTTTCGTTATTTGTATTCGGGATCCAAATATGCACAGAAATTAGTTTCTAATAACAATTGGTGTTTCTATTTTTAAATGCTTAGAAATTTGATTAGGATAAATAATAATTTTTTATTTGAATCTTCGTTCACGAATTTACTAAAAATCTTAGGGATTTATTACTAATTATACTTTAAAACCAATGAATGTTGCGTTATTTTTATTCGGGATTCAAATATGCTCAAGAATTAGTATGGTGCTCCTATTTTTAGATGCTCAGAAATTTGATTAATAAATAATGATTTTTTAGTGAATATTCGTGCACAAATGCTCACTAAAATTAACTAAAAATAGATTGTTGATATTCGGGACTCAAATATCGTCAGAATTTAGTTTGGTACACCTATTTTTAGATGCTCAGAAATTTTATTAAGATAAATAATGATTTTTTGGTGAATCTTCGTGCACAAATGCTCACTAAAATTTACTGAAAATAGATTTTTGATATTTGGGATCCAAATATGCTCAGAAATTAGTTTGGAACCCTTATTTGTAATGCTCAGAAATTTGATTAAGATAAATAGTGATTTTTTGGGGAATCTTCGTGCACAAATGCTCACTAAAATTTACTAAAAATAGTTTTTTTATATTCGGGATCCAAATATGCTCAGAAATTAGTTTGGTGTCCCTATTTTTAGATGCTCAGAAATTTGATTAGGTTAAATAGTGATTTTTTGGTGAATCTTCGTTCACAAATGCTGACGAAAATTTACTAAAAACTTAGGGATTTATTACTATTTGTACTTCAAAATCAACGAATGTTTGAATATTAGTATTCGGAATCCAAATTTGTAATGCTCAGAAATTATGATTATTTTTGATGAAGACGATTTTATTAGGATAAATAATGATTTTTTGGTGAATGTTGGTGCACAAATGCTCAAGAAAATTTACTAAAAAATTTTTTTTTTATATTCGGGATGCAAATATGCTCAGAAATTAGTTTGGTGCTCCTATTTTTAGATGCTCAGAAATTTGATTAGGATAAATAATGATTTTTTGGTGAATCTTCGTGCAAATGCTAACGAAAATTTACTAAAAATATTTTTTTATATTCGGGATCCAAATATGCTCAGAAATTAGTTTGGTGTCTCTATTTTTAGATGCTCAGAAATTTGATTAGGTTAAATAGTGATTTTTTGGGTGAATCTTCGTGCACAAATGCTAACTAAAATTTACTGAAAATAGATTTTTGATATTTGTTGGATCCAAATATGCTCAGAAATTAGTTTGGAACCACATTTTTTATTTTTAATGCTCAGAAATTTGATTAGGAAAAATAATAATTTTTTTGGGAATCTTCGTGCACAAATGCTCACTAAAAATTAGGATTTTTACTAAAAATAGTTTTTTTTATATTCGGGATCCAAATATGCTCAGAAATTAGTTTGGTGTCCCTATTTTTAGATGCTCAGAAATTTGATTAGGTTAAATAATGATTTTTGGTGAATCTTCGTGCACTAAAATTTACTAAAAATAGATTGTTGATATTTGAGACCCAAATATGCTCAGAAATTAGTTTGGTACACCTATTTTAGATGCTCAGAAATTTGATTAGGATAAATAATGATTTTTTGGTGAATCTTCGTGCACAAATGCTCACTAAAATTTACTGAAAATAGATTTTTGATATTTGGGATCCAAATATGCTCAGAAATTAGTTTGGAACCCTATTTGTAATGCTCAGAAATTTGATTAAGATAAATAGTGATTTTTTGGGGAATCTCCGTGCACAAATGCTCACTAAAATTTACTAAAAATAGTTTTTTTTATATTCGGGATCCAAATATGCTCAGAAATTAGTTTGGTGTCTCTATTTTTAGATGCTCAGAAATTTGATTAGGTTAAATAGTGATTTTTTGGTGAATCTTCGTGCACAAATGCTAACTAAAATTTACTAAAAATAGATTTTTGATATTTGGGATCCAAATATGCTCAGAAATTAGTTTGGAACCCTATTTGTAATGCTCAGAAATTTGATTATGAAAAAGAGTAATTTTTTGGGGAATCTCCGTGCACAAATGCTCACTAAAATTTACTAAAAATAGTTTTTTTTTATATTCGGAATCCAAATATGCTCAGAAATTAGTTTGGTGTCCCTATTTTTAGATGCTCAGAAATTAGATTAGGTTAAATAGTGATTTTTTGGTAAATCTTCGTGCACTAAAATTTACTGAAAATAGATTGTTGATATTCGAGACCCAAATATGGTCAGAAATTAGTTTGGTACACCTATTTTAGATGCTCAGAAATTTGATTAGGATAAATAAAGATTTTTTGGTGAATCTTCGTGCACAAATGCTCACTAAAATTTACTGAAAATAGATTTTTGATATTTGGGATCCAAATATGCTTAGAAATTAGTTTGGAACCCATATTTGTAATGCTCAGAAATTTGATTATGAAAAAGAGTAATTTTTTGGGGAATCTCCGTGCACAAATGCTCACTAAAATTTACTAAAAATAGTTTTTTTTTATTCGGGATCCAAATATGCTCAGAAATTAGTTTGGTGTCCCTATTTTTAGATGCTCAGAAATTTGATTAGGTTAAATAATGATTTTTTGGTGAATCTTCGATGCTACTAAAATTTACTGAAAATAGATTGTTGATATTCGAGACCCAAATATGGTCAGAAATTAGTTTGGTACACCTATTTTAGATGCTCAGAAATTTGATTAGGATAAATAATGATTTTTGGTGAATCTTCGTGCACAAATGCTCACTAAAATTTACTGAAAATAGATTTTTGATATTTGGGATCCAAATATGCTCAGAAATTAGTTTGGAACCCCTATTTGTAATGCTCAGAAATTTGATTAAGATAAATAGTGATTTTTTGTGGAATCTCCGTGCACAAATGCGCACTAAAATTTACTAAAAATAGTTTTTTTTATATTCGGGATCCAAATATGCTCAGAAATTAGTTTGGTGTCCCTATTTTTAGATGCTCAGAAATTTGATTAGGTTAAATAGTGATTTTTTGGTGAATCTTCGTGCACAAATGCTCACTAAAATTTACTGAAAATAGATTTTTGATATTTGGGATCCAAATATGCTCAGAAATTAGTTTGGTGCCCCTATTTGTAGATGCTCAGAAATTTGATTATGAAAAAGTAATTTTTTTGGTGAATCTTCGTGCACAAATGCTCACTAAAATTTACTAAAAATAGTTTTTTTTTATATTCGGGATCCAAATATGCTCAGAAATTAGTTTGGTGTCCCTATTTTTAGATGCTCAGAAATTTGATTAGGTTAAATAATGATTTTTGGTAAATCTTCGTGCACTGCTACTAAAATTTACTGAAAATAGATTGTTTTATATTCGGGATCCAAATATGGTCAGAAATTAGTTTGGTGCACTTATTTTAGATGCTCAGAAATTTGATTAGGATAAATAATGATTTTTGGTGAATCTTCGTGCACAAATGCTCACTAAAATTTACTAAAATAGTTTTTTTATATTTGGGATCCAAATATGCTCAGAAATTAGTTTGGAACCCATATTTTTAGATGCTCAGAAATTTGATTAGGATAAATAGATGATTTTTGGGGAATCTTCGTGCACAAATGCTCACTAAAATTTACTAAAAATAGTTTTTTTTATATTGGGGATCCAAATATGCTCAGAAATTAGTTTGGTGTCCCTATTTTTAGATGCTCAGAAATTTGATTAGGATAAATAATGATTTTTTGGTGAATCTTCGTGCACAAATGCTCACTAAAATTTACTGAAAATAGATTTTTGATATTTGGGATCCAAATATGCTCAGAAATTAGTTTGGAACCCATATTTTTAGATGCTCAGAAATTTGATTAAGATAAATAATGATTTTTTGGTGAATCTTCGTGCACAAATGCTCACTAAAATTTACTAAAAATAGTTTTTTTATATTCGAGATCCAAATATGCTCAGAAATTAGTTTGGTGCCCCTATTTTTAGATGCTCAGAAATTTGATTAGGATAAATAATGATTTTTTGTGAATTTTCGTGCACAAATGCTCACTAAAATTTACTAAAAATAGATTTTTTATATTTGGGATCCAAATATGCTCAGAAATTAGTTTGGAACCCCTATTTGTAGATGCTCAGAAATTTGATTAAGATAAATAGTGATTTTTTGGGAATCTTCGTGCACAAATGCTCACTAAAATTTACTAAAAATAGTTTTTTTTATATTCGGGATCCAAATATGCTCAGAAATTAGTTTGGTGTCCCTATTTTTAGATGCTCAGAAATTTGATTAGGTTAAATAGTGATTTTTTGGTGAATCTTCGTGCACAAATGCTCACTAAAATTTACTAAAAATAGGATTTTTCGATATTTGTCGGATCCAAATATGCTCAGAAATTAGTTTGGTGCTCCTATTTTTAGATGCTCAGAAATTTGATTAGGATAAATAATGATTTTTGGGGAATCTTCGTGCACAAATGCTCACGAAAATTTACTAAAAATAGTTTTTTTTATATTCGGGGTCCAAATATGCTCAGAAATTAGTTTGGTGTCCCTATTTTTAGATGCTCAGAAATTTGATTAGGATAAATAATGATTTTTTGGTGAATCTTCGTGCACAAATGCTCACGAAAATTTACTAAAAATAGCTTTTTTTATATTTGGGATCCAAATATGCTCAGAAATTAGTTTGGTGCTCCTATTTTTAGATGCTCAGAAATTTGATTAGGATAAATAATGATTTTTGTGTGAATCTTTCATTCACAAATGCTTACGAAAATTTACTAAAAATCATAGGCATTTATTACTAATTGTACTTAAAAACAATGTTTCGTTGTTTGTATTCGGGATCCAAATTATGCTCAGAAATTAATGTCTAACAATTATTTGGTCTTTATATTTTTAGATGTTAAAAACAAGATTTTGATTAGGATAAATATTGATTTTTATGTGAATTATTCATGTTAAAATTTTATTAAAATCTTAGGCGATATATTACTAATTGTAATAATAATAATTTTTAGATGCTCAGAAATTTGATTAGGATAATTAATAAATTTTATGTGAATCTTTGTTCACAAATGTTGACGAAAATTTACTAAAAATGTTAGGGTTTATTACCAATTGTACTTAAAAATTAAAGAATGTTTCGTTATTTGTATTAGGGATCTAAATATCTTCAGAAATTAGTCTCTATAAATAATTGGTGTTCCTATTTTTAGATGCTCAGAAGTTTGATTAGGATAACTAATAATTTTTTATGTAAATATTAGGGGTTTATTACTAATTTGCGTTAAAACATTAATTAATCTTTCGTTATTTGTATTCTGGATCCAAATATACTCAGAAATTAGTTTCTAATAATAATAATTGCTGTTCCTATTTTTAGATGCTTAGAAATTTGATTAGAATACTTATTTAATGATTTTTTATGTGAATCTATTTATTACTAATTGTATTTAAAAATATTAGGTTCTAATAATAATTGGTGTCCCTATTTTTAGATGCTCTTAGGAATAACTACCAAAAAATTCAATGAAAGTATCGTGACCTGAATTTATGGTCCAAATGTGTTTGAAATGTGTCATATTTAAAGTCACAAGGTTTGAACTATGAACAGAAATTTCATAAATTTTCCATTAGAGCATCAAAAAAGCATCCCGCGTTTAGTTAATGAGAATTTATCTTTCTAAAAAATTTCAGATGCTCAGAAATTTGGTTATGACCAACTCAAAAGATTGAAGAATGCAATAGATGGTGTAGATTTTTTTCGGTTTGTGGAAAATTTATAGAAAGGACCTAAAACCATAGTTTTCATAATTGCACCACTGAATAGATATTTGGGTCAAAAATTTCAGATGATCAGAAATTTGATTATGGATTTGAATAAATTATTGATTTTCTGCAGTGTTATCATTTGATGGCACTATAATAAGTTCATGTATTTTTGCTAAATAAGAGCTAGTGTTCACATTCAAATTTGAAATATTTTTTTGATCAAAAATGAACATTCAGAACCTCAATAATAATAAAAATTTAAAATGTTCTGAAGTAATAAAAATTCCCAATATATTTGTAAAACTGAGTGTGCTCTGAAAAAAGCCGGCGACTTTCTGCGCCTTTATTATTTTTGAGTTTGTCAGAATCAAGTTTCTGAACATTGACATATTTTTAATGAAGATCAACTTTCATTTTTTTAAGAATTCCCAATACATTCGAAAAAACTTTTGAGTTCGTCATAATCAAATTTCTGAGCATCTGAAATGTTTGAATCCAATATAACTTTCATCACTCCAAATTCGAAACTAAAAAACTGAAGATGTTCTGGCTTTATTATTTTGCGATTTTCTGCAGCATTATCATAGATGACGCAATAACATAAAAACTATTTTCAATGGTTTTTATGTATATTTTAATTGTTTCTGTTCTACAATATGAAGTTTTTTCTAAAGTGATTTCTTCATGAAGAAAAGAAAACACCAAGGTTTCAGCTCAAATTCATAAAGCCTTGATAAAGCCCTCACTCATGGTGAGGAGGGTGAAACTTCGGCTTCGTGGTTGTATCAGTTCTGAATCTCAAAATTTGATTTTGAAAACCCCTCAAAAGTTTTTGTATTGTGACACTGACTCATTATGATCTAATTCAGATTTCACCCAAACTTTTTTTTTGCTATTTAAAATTTGGTCTAATGGAACCCTCTCTTGGTGGAGGTTGAATGAACAAAACAACCCAAATGATTGAATTTGCCGACATTCCGCCCCCAAAATTATATCAACCAACTCAAATTGATGAAAACTCTCACATGAGGTGCGAAACGTCCACAAATTTAATCATTTCAGTGATTCTGTTCCCACCAAAAGGGTCCAATAAATCAAATTTTAAAAATTATGATCAAACATTAAATTGATATAAACCTTCACATAGAGGGGGGCAAACGTCGACAAATTCAATCATTTGAATTGTTTGTTTGTCCTACCTTCACCAAGAAGGGGTCCATTAGATCAAGTTTTAAATATTATGGTCAAACATCAATAAAAAACTTCAAGCTCAATTACATACATTAAAAGTTTTCAGTCACCTACCTTTTTCCTTACTTTAATGAAAATTCTGATCTAGTGTGCGTTGGTGAAACAAACGAAAATACCTGTGGCCAACTATATTTGCCCAAAAAGTATAAAAAGTGTTAACTTTGGAATCTTCTAGAATCTAGATCGTAGAAACTTGGAAATTGTTATAGTTTTGACTTTAGTAGCATTAGTATCGTATCTCAAAATGTCATTTTGAATACTGCTCAAAATTCTTATAATTAACAAAACAACTGAAATAGTTGAATTTGCCGACATTTTGTCCCCCATATTATATCAACTCAAATTGATAAAAACCTTCACATGGGGGTGGGGGAGCTAAACGTCGAGAAATTCAATCATTTGAGTTGTTTTGTTTACTTTACTTCCACCATGAAGAGGTCCATTAGATCAAGTTTTAAATATTATGATCAAACATCAATAAAAAACCTCAAGCTCAATTACATACAAAAGAGATTTCAGCCACCTTCATTTTTCCTCACTATTAAGAAAAACCTGATCTAGCGTGCGTTGGTGAAACAAAAGACAATACGCGTGGCCAACTATGTTTGCTCAAAAATTATTAAAAAGTGTTAACTTTGGAGTCTTGAAAATTGTTATAGTTTTGAGTTTAGTAGGATTTCAGTATGTATCTCAAAATGTCATTTTGAAAACTGCTCAAAATTCTTATAATTAACAAAATAACTGAAATGGTTGAATTTGCCGACATTTTGCCCCCCTTTTATATCAACCCAAATTAATAAAATCTTCACATGAGGGCTAAACGTCAACAAATTCAATCATTTGAGTTGTTTTGTTTTCCTACTTCCACCATGAAGGGGTCCATTACATCAAGTTTTAAATATCAAACATGAATACAAAACTTCAAGCTCAATTACATACAAAAAAGATTTCAGCCACCTTCATTTTTCCTTACTATTAAGAAAAACCTAATCTAGCGTGCGTTGGTGAAACAAAAGACAATACGCGTGGCTAACTATGTTTGCTCAAAATTATTAAAAGTGTTAACTTTGGAATCTTGAAAATTGTTATAGTTTTGAGTTTAGTATGATTTCAGTACGTATCTCAAAATGTGATTTTGGAAACTGCTCAAAATTTTATAATTAACAAAATAACTCAAATGGTTAATTTGCCGACATTTTGCCCCCTATATTATATCAACTCAAATTGATAAAAACCTTTACATGGGAGGGCTACACCTCGACAAATTAAATCAATTGAGTTGTTTTGTGTACCTTACTTCTACCATGAAGAGGTCCATTAGATCAAGTTTTAAATATTATGATCAAACATCAATAAAAAACTTCAAGCTCAATTACATACAAAAAAGATTTCAGCCACCTTCATTTTTCCTTACTATTAAGAAAAACTTAATCTAGCGTGCGTTGGTGAAACAAAAGACAATACGCGTGGCTAACTATGTTTGCTCA
>JALBCR010000580.1:0-27500 GCA_030710515.1 Abscondita cerata | reverse complement strand
TTCAATGCAGAAATTATCTCTCATTCGCTTAAATGATAATCATACGATAAAGTAAAACTTTAGAACATCACAATATTATAAAAGTTCCCAAAAAATGCGGTTGTGTTCCATCAAGGAAGCTGTTACTTTTTTTTCAAATACAGTAGGCGCCGAAACTCCCTAATATTTCGACATTTACCTGAGAAGAGGATTTATCGCCGAGCAATATAAAATTTTTATTTGATTTTAAGTGATAAGCCATCGGTCGTATGCTACCACCTATGTGTGTTTTCTTGAGGAGGGGGACCTAATCTTCAAAACTCATCAAAATACGATTTTTGTTAAACATTCTTTTTTTTTTAATAAAATTAATCGACTACATGAAAGTGGAAACCGGTATGAAGCAATCACGTCCGCCAAGTGAGAGAAGGTGATAGTTTTACATCTCTGCTTTTTTTTGAATACGTAGTAGGAGCTGAAATTTCGACATTGGCCTGATAAGAGGAGTTTATTGCCGGATTAATATACATTTGGTAAGTGGTGAGCCATCGGTCGTATGCTATTTACTTGATGAGGAGGAGGACGTACCCGAACCTCCAAAACCGGTGGAAGCAACCACATCCACAAAGTGAGAGGAGATGAAAATTTGTTTAAATCCCTGTTCACAACTTTAAGAATTCTATGGTCACACGGGCGCGTGCACTAAGTCGCTATAGTGACACGATTCCAGCATTGACCAATTTGATGATAACCTACAGAAAATAGCGCTTTATACCAGCAAACCAAAGTCACGGTGGTAAAGTAAAACTTCAGGAATTTCCGAAAACTTGAGGTTTTTTTTGTTACATCAAGGAAGCCTCATAAGAGGACTTTACGATTTACATTTACTAACTGGTGAACCATCGGTCGTATGCTACCACGCGTATTGTGTCTTTTTTTCTTGTGGAAGAGGAGGACGTATAACCTAACCTCCAAAATCCATAGCAAAAGATGATCAAGAAGCGCTGTCTTTGTTAATAATAAAATAAATCGACTACATGAAAGTAAAAACCAGACAAAGCAATCACGTCCGCAACGTGAGAGGAGGTGAGTAGTTGCCAAAATTCTTTAGTTATGGTCGCACGTGAGCGTGCTATAATGACAAAACAAAAATACGATTTCATTGACCAATTGTTTTCGCCATCTTGATAACGTACAGAAAATGGCGCTTTATGCAAAACCTAAGAGAAATCTTACGTAAATCTATACGTGTTTTTTGTTATAATGCGATGGGCTAATGATTTCGTTGAGAGGTAGGGATGTACAATCCTCATTACTTTATTTATGTTTATTTGTTTAAAGTTTTAATAAAATCGTGGGTGGCTGTTTCGAAAAAAAAACGTGTCATGGCGACGAATTAACAAGGACGCCAACATTGAACGACGCCTACCGCGAACAATAATAATTAAAATTCGAGAATTAGTAAATCCTACGTTATGCATAGGTTAACAATTGGGGAGTTTCTGTATGACTCACTTTTTCCAAAGTATTTTCATAGTTTGCTGGGATTTTATTGCAAATATATCGACGAACATTTGCGATTGGGTATTCTAATATTAAGCCACGCCCGCTGAAAAGCGCACGCTTTCACCATTGGCACTTGTGTTACACACGTACAAAATGCAACGTTTATGAATTGACTATGCATAATGCGGTTTTTGCCACATTTCGTGATAATTTGTTTGATTAAAGTAGGCCATGACTGAACTTTTAATTTCCAATACCCGAATCTAACCGTAATCCACCCCAAGTGATCGACGATTTATGACGCATGTAAATGAGTTTAGTTTAAATATCAATACTCGCTAGTTAGCATATTTTTCTAACCCTAAAAAATCGGTCGGTTATTAAAAGCGCAGTTGGCTTTGGAAATAGAAAAATTGACGATCGCTAAAAATCTTTATTTTTCACATAGTAACCCTTGAAAATAAAATCACCCCAATATATCAGATGTCGTTCGAAATTTGCATACGCTTTTTAAATACGGGGGCTTAAGCTTAGAAATAAAAAATTAAAAAAGAAATTTATTCCCCGCATTTGCATACAATAAAATATGATCTGTGTGAATTTTAAATTCGATCTGTGTTGCAACGTACTTTTTTCCTGATTTAATTTAATGTCGTCGGAAATTAACGTTAAAAAAATAAGGATCGTAGTCACGTAGTCCCTTTTAGCACGTGTACGGAGGAGTGTGCGTTGGAATGTAGTGTGCACTACCCGATCAGCGGTAGTCACAGTTAGAAAAGCGGCGGCAGCACGACTGGATTCTGCTACTATCTGTCGGTCAGCTGATGACCACTGCATATCTTCATTATGTAACGTTACGGACTTACCAAGGCCTACCGCATTCTAACTATGTGTAAAACAAATAACGACCGCATCTTACAATTATTTACAAACTCGGACCGAGAGACGTGGACCAAATCCAATAGCCATGATTTTTTAACCTTAAATTTAGGCGGCCGTTTTATCAATTGTTTTTAGTAGGCTTTGTATAGTTTTTAACCTTGACGATAGTGACTTTTCTGTTGTCGCGAACCTGTCATTTTTTTATCGCTTGAATTCGCCCTGTACCTAAGACACCAATTGTCGTCGCCTACACATGCGTAAAAAATCAAGTTACCGAGAAAAAATCTGAAGATCAAACTGTAACGGTAATATGATTAGCACCTACATTCTCTGTTAAATCGATTTAAATTAGGAAAAAATTAACGTCGACTGTACCTAGTATGTTTAACGCGTGGGCATACAATGCAAGGCACACCTTGATGACAGGTGACAATTTAAGATTTCATTTGAATAAAAGTGTACCTACGTAAACATCGAATTGTTTATTAAGTATAATTGCAGTTTTTAGTTACGGCTACAAAAAAAACGATAAGATAATTTTTGTTTACACATATTCAGGTGGCTGAGTACTAAATGAGGTTATTATTTTATACAAATTCCATTATATCGTAAACTTCTGCGACTTTCGAAGTAATACGTCTCTCACAGATGATCAAATTACTCGCAATAAATAAACGTTGATAATACATCCTTTGATTGAAGTTTTAGATGACCTAGTAATCGTGGTTGGCGTTGCCTGAAACAAATGACAGCGACTGACTACACAATTCTCACGGACTACCGCGATCAAATTATAATGAGAAAATAAAAATAAATAATAAGGTAACGATCAGACTAAACAGTAATTTTAGCTCCATTTATAATTATAACATTCCATCGCAAGCCCACGCGTCGACCTGATAAAAAAGAAGGAAAATTATGAGTAATCGTATTGGGGAGTCGCATTTTTTGCAAACTGTTTGTAATTTTATTTAATATGTTTAAAAGCGAAATTGCGCCCGACTCTGTGGGTGGGATTCGTATTACTTGGGTTAAAGTGCGTGATTTCGTCATAAATATTTAGATTGTTCTTGTCGAGTAATCGTTCTTTTGTTTTATACAATTTAAATTCACGACCGAATTATAAACATAAAATCTTTAAATGTTCACATGCAAATCGCCTGGTCTGATTTATGTTTGGCAACAATCACGAAAACAAAAGAAAATGCGCTACCTACTTGGATTTGCGTTCTATATCAATATTTCTCGATCTTTTTAAAAATGCGGTTGCTTCAAAGATAGTTTTAACTCATTTGTTTTGCTCGAAAAAAAAGTGGAGTTATGTTTATTATAGGTATTTGGGTAATTTTGAATAAAAAAAAATAGTAGTGGCCAGACCCCCTCGGGACGTTCACAGTCCGCATGTAATCGCATTATTAGCATGAGGTTAAGACGTTTATTGTACATTTAGCGAACAATGCATTTCGGGTGTCACTTTTAACACCAACAACAAGATAAATGTCTCCGAGGTGTTCGAGGGGAAAATGCGAGCTAACGAAAGCGAAGTCACGGCCTACTTAGATATGTGAGAATTTATCAATTCGTGAAGGGACCCGAAAAAATAACTCGATACCAAAATTGTAATAATATCGAATTCGAATTTTAGTATAAAACGCGTTCAGCTAACCGGTTACGAAAATAAAAGAAAACAAATGAATAAAAATAATGCCCAATCTCACGGTATCGAATTACCGAAGTATTTTACGATTGTATCAGTTTGCGCTGAATTGGACTTTGCTGTTTAATTTAACTTTAACGAAGCGGTTTGTGGAGAAGAGGAAACGCGTGGCCAACTATGATGACGCGAGGTAAAAATATTTTCGATATGAAATGCATTGATCAAATTTATCCATCATCATACATCTGTTTAGGTTGGGCCCGGTTAAAAAACTGGTCCTGACAAAAATGTTTTTTTAAAAAATATGAAAAGGTCTTTACCTGGTTCTAGACACAATCGACCAGTGGGGTTCCAATCCGATGACTAAACAAATCGACGATAGAAAATCGAACGTCGATTGTACCTCTAGTGTGTATTTCAATAATCTTTAAAAATGACAAAAATCTAAATTTTAACACCTCGACTTAAATACTAAACACCGAGGATACAGCTACGCATCTATAAAAGGAATCCTTTTGTGTGGCCAAAAAAAGGGCACGCAGGAATCGCAAGATTTTTCTTTTGTTAAAAAAACATTTATCATACGATAACCGAAGATAAAATGATTACGTACATATTTTAAATATAAATTTTATTAGTTCGGCTTCGCCAAGTTAAGGTAGTGGTACCGTACCGTGCCCGTAGCCACTATTTCTAATCCCGCTGTGAAAGAAGACATTATGAGGCGCATTCAGTTTTTTCTTACGTTGTTGGAACTGTCTAATTAACGATTATTAGTTTTTAAATAACTAAATTAACCAACGCGCTTTTATTTTTCTAATTTCCCAACGACGCACAACCGAAAAACGTAGTAGGCCGTTAAATCACGGCCTACTCGCGGACCCAATTTTAATCGTCGAGTTCTCATCGCAATTCGGGGGATTGAATTAAAATGCGACCTTGAACTTTGCTAACCATATATTTCGAATTAAAAAATCGTATTCCTCTTTCGAATTATCTATCATTCCATCGGCCGTGAATTTATTTCCAAATATGCCATGGGGAGGAGAAAAATATTTTGTACTAATTAGAGTATTTATTGTTAGAACCACAGTTTTCTTCTAAAACTATTGCCACACATTAATTAGATTATTCCCTCCCTAATTAGTGGTTCCTAAAACATACAATATTATTAAGTTCCTACTGTTTTGAATAATTATGGTTACAACCACAAATTTCTGTTGAAACGTTTTCTGTTGCCAAAAATTCACTACATCACTCCCTCCCCAATATGGTATGGGAAGGGGGAAAAACATTAATTAGATTATTCCTTCCCTAATTAGTGATTGTTAAAACATACAATATTATTAAGTTTCTACTGTTTCGAATAATTATGGTTAGAACCACAATTTTCTTCTGAAACTGTCACCAAACATTAATTATATTATTCCCTCCCTAATTAGTGGTTCTTAAAATATACAGTATTATTAATTTCCTACTGTTTCGAATAATTATGCTTAGAACCAAATTTTTTCTGAAACATTTCCTATTTCCAAACATTCATTACATTATTCCCTCCCCAATATGCCATGGGGAGGAGAAAAACCTTTTATGTACTAATTAGAGTAATTATCGTTTCTTCTGAAACTGTTGCCAAACATTAATTAGATTATTCCCTGCTTAATTAGTGGTTCTTGAAACATACGATATTATTAATTTCCTTCTGTTTCATATAATTACGGTTAAAATCACTATTTTCTTCTGAAACGATTCCTGTTGTCAAACATTCATTAAATTATTCCCTCCCCAATATGCGATGGGAAGGAGAAAATCTCTAATGTACTAATTACAGTAATTACGGTTAGAACCACAGTTTTGTTCTGAAACTGTTGCTAAACATTAATTAGATTATTCCCTCTCTAATTAGTGGTTCTTAAAACATGCAGTATTATTAATTTTGTACTGTTTCGTATAATTATGGTTAGAATCACTATTTTCTTCTGAAAAGCATTCATTAAATTATTCTCTCCCCAATATGCGATGGGGAGGAGATAAATCTCTTTACTAACTAGAGTAATTATGGTTAGAACCACAGTTTTGTTCTGAAACTGTTGCCAAATATTAATTAGAATATTATCTCCCTAATTAGTGGTTCTTAAAACTTGCAATATTATTAATTTTATACCGTTTCAAATAATTATGGTTACAAACACAATTTCCTTCTTAACGTTTCCCGTTGCCAAACGTTCATTACATTATTCCCTCCCCAATATGCGATGGGGAGGAGAAAAATCTTTAATGTACTAATTACAGTAATTATGGTTAAAACCACAGTTTTGTTCTGAAACTGTTGCCAAACATTAATTAGATTATTCCCTCCCTAATTAGTGGTTCTTAAAACATACAATATTATTAAGTTCCTACTGTTTTGAATAATTATGGTTACAACCACAATTTTCTTCTGAAACGTTTTCTGTTGCCAAAAATTCACTACATTATTCCCTCCCCAATATGGTATGGGGAGGGGGAAAAAACATTAATTAGATTATTCCCTGCTTAATTAGTGGTTCTTGAAACATACGATATTATTAATTTCCTACTGTTTCGAATAATGATGGTTAGAATCACAATTTTCTTCTGAAACGTTTCCTGTTGCCAAACATTCGCTACAATATTCCCTCCCAAATATGCCATGGGAGGAGAAAATCTCTAATGTAGGTACTAATTAGAGTAATTATTATTAGAACCACAGTTCTTCTGAAACTGTTGCCAAACATTAATTAGATTATTCCCTCCCTAGTCGTTCTTAAAACAACAATATTATTAATTTCCTCCTGTTTCGTATAATTATGGTTAAAATCACTATTTTCTTCTTAAACGTTGCCTGTTGTCAAACATTCATTAAATTATTCCCTCTCCAATATGCGTTGGAAGGGAGAAAAATCTCTAATGTACTAATTATAGTAATTACGGTTAGAACCACAGTTTTGTTCTGAAACTGTTGTTAAACATTAATTAGATTATTCCCTCCCTAATTAGTGGTTCTTAAAACATGCAATATTATTAATTTTGTACTGTTTCGTATAATTATGGTTATAATCACTATTTTCTTCTGAAACGTTTACTGTTGCCAAGCATTCATTAAATTATTCTCTCCCCAATATGCGATGGGGAGGAGATAAATCTCTTTACTAACTAGAGTAATTATGGTTAGAACCACAGTTTTGTTCTGAAACTGTTGCCAAATATTAATTAGAATATTCTCTCCCTAATTAGTGGTTCTTAAAACTTGCAATATTATTAATTTTATACCGTTTCAAATAATTATGGTTACAAACACAATTTCCTTCTTAACGTTTCCCGTTGCCAAACGTTCATTACATTATTCCCTCCCCAATATGCGATGGGGAGGAGAAAAATCTCTAATGTACTAATTACTGTAATTATGGTTAAAACTACAGTTTTGTTCTGAAACTGTTGCCAAACATTAATTAGATTATTCCCTCCCTCATTAGTGGTTCTTAAAACATACAATATTATTAATTTCCTACTGTTTTGAATAATTATGGTTAGAACCACAATTTTCTTCTGAAACGTTTATTATTGCCAAACATATATTACATTATACCCTCTCCAATATGCAATGGGGAGGAGAAAAATCTCTAATATACTAATTAGAGTAATTATGGTTAGAACCACAGTTTTCTTCTGAAACAGTTGCCAAACATTAATTAGATTATTCCCTCCCTAATTAGTGTACTGTACTGTTTCTAATAATTAATGTTAGAACCACAATTTTATTCTGAAACTTTACCTGTTGCCAAACATTCATTACATTATTCCCTCACCAATATGCCATGGGGAGGCGAAAAATCTTTAATGTACAGTAATTTTGGTTAGACCCACAGTTTTCTTCTAAAACTGTTACCAAACATGAATTAATTAATTTCGTACTGTTTCGAATAATTATGGTTAGAACCACAATTTTCCTCCGAAACGTTGCCTGTAGCCAAACATTCATTACATTATTCACTCCCCAATATGCCATGAAGTGGAGAAAAATCTCTTATGTACTAATTAGAGCAATATGGTTAGAACTACAGTTTTCTTGTGAAACGTTTCCTGTTGCTAAACAGTCATTATATTATTCCCTCCCAAATAAGCCATGAGGAGGAGAAATATCTCTTCTATACTAATTAGAGCAATTAAGGTTAGAACCACAGTTTTCTTCTGAAACTGTTGCCAAACATTAATTAGTGTATTCCGTCCCTAATTAGTTGTTCTTAAAACAACAATATTATTAATTTCCTCCTGTTTCGTATAATTATGCTTAGAATCACTATTTTCTTCTGAAACGTTTCCTGTTTCCAAACATTCATTGAATTATTCCCTCGCCAATATGCAGTTCTGAAAACATGGAATATTATTATTTTCTTACCGTTTCGAATAATTATGGTTAGAACCACAATTTTCTTCCAAAACGTTGCCTGTTGCCAAACATTAATCAGATTATTCCCTCCCTAATTGGTGGTTCTTAAAATATACAATATTATTAATTCCATCCTCTTTCTAGTTACCTATCACACCATCAACATTATCTTTTCACTGTTGTGTACCTAAATTTAGACATTTCACTCCCCAAAAAATAGTATCTATGGTACGGGCCCTTCTAAATGTTATTAACTCATTAACCAACCCTTCCAACACATTAAGTACTAATGCTATATCAGTAAAATTGTTACCCCATCACCTCACGTAGTTCTTCCCTTCACGACTTCGGGGTTACCACTTTGTAAGAAAATGCGTAGGCCTTTCCAAATGTGTCGGTGAATCACAATCAGCAACAAGTCGACAGTTTCTACGTACAAGCTTTTGCTCACTTAGAAACTGGTGCTTCCGTCGGTTTTTTGGTTGATGATACTTTACATTTGGAACCGCTATCGCTATTTCACCAGTCTTCCTAAAGATTTTCAGGCTTTTTACTTCCTAAAAAAATGTTTAGTATAACTAGTATATTATCTAAAAAATATTTGTGTTCAATTCTTATATCAAACCCATGCTAATTGGTCACGGAATTAACATTTCCAACAGTAATTTTATTGTTATCAAATATTTCCTCCTCATTTGATACTTTATCTACGTCCTTTCAAATTTATAAGTATAAGAATTATTAGAATAAAATAAATTGTGTATATTAGGAAACTTCACTCCCCAAAAATGGAAGCATATGGTATTAATTCCGGATTCAGTTAGTTACCTTTTCTCCAATTGGTGATAACCTTCTTAAGTCCCTTTGAACAAAACCGTACGATGAAGGTAAAAAGTTTAGCTGCGCCTTGCTGATGTGCTTCTTCGTTGTTTGTTATTCCTTCACGCCCTGGCACTCGGATAAACTCAACAATATTCTTATCTGCCATCTGATATAGGGAGTGATGGTACTTTTTTGATTTCAGGTTATTGCCCTACAGAGCTTAGTTCTCTGACATGATACTTACTCTCTAAACGCAACCACTTGGTAGATGATGGCATTATGATCTATGGACACCTTGATCCCACCTACTCAACATTCCACGCCATTTTCTATTTTTAATCTATACGTAAACCACGTCAATATTAAAAATATAATTTAAATCTTGTTATAATAAAATCTAGATTCTTTTGTTTTCCAAGCAAAGAGAATTGCTATTATTTTTAATAGAAGTTAAAGGATCCTTCAAACACTTCACTCCCCAGAAAACATACAGTCTTATCAAATTTTAAGACTAAGTATGAGAAAAACATCTATTGTTTATATAATACAATGAACCAAGTCTTCAGATATTTCACACCCCAAAAAATGGCACATTGTTAGCAAAATATTTGTGTTCCATTAAGTCCATCAACCAACATATATTTTTTAATTGTCTAACATCTAACATTAGTTATATTGTTCCTTTCCCAAAAGGTAGGTATGCTGCACACGACCATTACCTCCTTTTACCTTTTTGTTTCAAGTTGAGGATATTCTTTGAGTGTTTGAGATCTGGTATTGTATCAAGAATCAGATTACTCCCTTTTTTCTGCAGTTGGTAATAACCTTCTGGAAGCCCCTTTAGACCAAAACCTTACAATGGAGTTAAAATGTCTCCGCGATGCCCATTAGTCCTTCATACCCTGGCACCTTGACGAACTCAATACTATTCTACCCGTCAACTGATTTAGACATTAATAGCAGTGATAATTGCCTTGCGCAGCTATTAATGCCACTTGCAAGTCTTACTCCCTACCTTTTGAACCTTGGTCCCACCACTCCACGAAACAAACTACCACTTCAGTGGTTTTAATCTGATTTAGGTCAAACCTAGATTCTTTTGTTGCCCCACAAAGACTACTACTATAATTTTTAGTCGTAGTTAAAAATGCCTTTCAACATTTCACTCCCCAAAAAAACTGATTAGCACTTCTGACGTAATATAATATTTTTCTCAATTTTATTATGCAACATTAATTTTATCATTTCTCCCCAATTGGTCATTCCTTCCACTTCCGAATTATTTTATCATCCCATCAACATTGTCTTTCAAATGCCCCCCTCTAAAGCGGAAATTAAGTGTGCCTTTAGATATTTCACTCCTCAAGAGATTAATCGATTATTAAATCACATGGTTGTGTTCAATTTTTTTTTCAAACTCTTACCCATTCGTCAAAAATATTGGCAAACATTAGTCAAATTATTTTCTCCCCAATTGATAGTTCATAAAATAGAATTAGAAGTCAGTTGTTTTCCCAATTATATATTCAAACTTCTTCAAACTTTCACTCCCCAAAAAGTCCGCTACCTATACTACCAACAACATTAATTTTTCCGTCCCTAAATGATTCCTTCCCCAATTGGTAGTTTCAGAAATGTACAATATTATTAGTGAAACAGGTTACTGCTTACTTTTCTTAGATCCCAGCAATCAATTTCATTGAAAGGATAGTTTGGATCATACCTCTTAGAAATGTAAGTTAATGGGAGGGTGGATCAGAGGAAAGCTTTACGCTTTTCTTCAGGAAAGCAGTCCTACCAACAGCATTAATTTTATGGTAGTTAAATTATTCCCTCCCCAATTGTTATCTAATGAAATATACAGTAATTTTCTATGCTTTTCTTAGATCATAGCAATTAATTTTACAGATTTGATTTAAAAGTGTTTGAATCCAGTTCTGATAAATCAAACTTAATGGGAGGAGGATTTTCGAACTTGTCTCCTTAGTATTTGAAAAGTTTGAGTTGGTTTGCTGTTCAAGAAAAAATTAAATATTTTGAAAACAGTACCTTTATCAGAAAAAGATCCTCATCAGCTAACACTCAGCGGAGGTCAGTTGTATTTCAAGCTTATACTTAAACTACACAAGAAAATTCAATGAAAATCAAGATTGGTTTGTTTTCCCAGCGTCGGAATCATACATTTCCCTCCCCAAAAAAATTGATAATACAAAAAATTTCCTGAAAAATATTTCTGCTTATTTTTCTTCACGAAACATTCCTACCTAGAGCATTAATTTTATTATTGCTAAACATTAGTTAAATTATTCCCTCCCCAATTATTATCTAATGAAATATACAGTAATGTTCTATGTTTTTTTAGACCTTAGCAATTAATTTTACAGATTTTTATTTAAAAAGTGTTTTAATCTAGTTCTGATAAATCAAACTTAATGGGAGGAGGATTTTAGAACTTGCCTTCTCAGTATTTGAAAAGTTCGAGATACTTTGCTGTCCAAGAAAAAATTAAATATTTTAAAAATAGTACCTTTATCAGAAAAAAAAATCCTCCTCCGCTAACACTCAGGGGAGGTTGTATTTCAAGCATATACTTAAACTACGTTAGAAAATTCAATGAAAAAATCAAGATTCCTTTATTTTCTCTCTATTATTTTCAAAAGACTGTCAACTTAGCGGTGAATACAATTAGGTCATGGCGAGGGGAGGGGGAAGTTCTCAGGGGTAAAGAGTTACTAAATATAGCTAAATTTTTTAATTAACATAAACGCGTTGACTATTTACTGCTTGATTCATTAATCCCAAACTCTGCCAAAAGATACACTTTTTGGCAGAAGTTTTTAATTTTCCTAAAAACGTCAGACCAAAATTGATATTTTTCAAACTTTATCGAATATTTTTGAAAATTGAAAAGTAGACGTAAAAAAACGTTTATTGAAAATTTTGAAAAATGTTGTCACCTAACCCCACTTTTTATTTAGTAAATTATAACCGCCATGACAGTAGTAAAGTGACGTATGTCATTGTCAAAGTAATTTATTTTGTCATTGAGTTTGAGGAGTCGATTTCATTTTTTTTATTTTTCCTTCATTTGTAGTTTGATGAACTCGTAGTAATTGTTAATAACTACAGGTGTTTTTTATTTTTAACAAAAATGTCCTCGAGGCTCAATCGACTGGAGAACTTTTATTTTGCGAGTAAATTGCACTAACAATAAGATTTTGTTATGAAATTAATTATGAATGCATTGGGGAAAGTGAGTTTGCCGCCATATTGGTTAAAAACTAATAAAAGAACGATGATTTAGTGTTTGTTTGACGTTTATAGTTGCCCTTAAACCGTTTTATTTGCCTGCATTTTTCAAACCCGCAGACATTTCGAATAAAAAAACGCGTTTGAAAAGATTTCACTTACGGCGGTGACCCTCCGAACTCACCGGCCGTCTTGATCTTTTGTCGCGGGGAGGCACTCGATTTTTTTTTTGGCGAATACACTTTAAATCGCAAAGGGGCTTTTGAAATTGGGTCATGTCCAGTGTCAACAATTCTTTTGTTGCCAATTTCACGCTCGTGTGAAACCGATGACGTAGTGTTCGTTACCAACATTTATACCTATATTAATAGCGAAAAATTAACTTCGATTTGAGTTTTAAAATTCAATTGGTGCGCGTTCATGAATTGTTTTTCGGCATGTCTTACAACGTGTAAGTTGTTCCCTCTCGAAGAGTTGTTTGTGTGAAAATATGCATGCGTGCATATCGGTTTAAATAAGAAAAACATCGGGGAGAATGACACGTGTCGTGAAGAAGACGTGATCGGAACGTCAACCTGACGGCTCGGACGAGCCTGGGCGAAATTTATTTTAATGGCGAAAAATCGCGCGTCGTCGTAATTATGCTAATGGGCGTTTATGTTAATTAGATTAAGTTACACGTTTCGGGTGGAACTTTCAATGTTGGTTACACTGTATGTGACAATGACGAATTGAACTTACATTTTTTTTTCGCCGGCAATGTCATCATTTTCAAAAGTGACATCGCCAGCGTGTAATTTTCGTCATTTCTGATTACGTAATTGCTTGCAAAATGTTACCAACACTTGCATTTGTTGTTCTTTACGACGACCGAGTACGCAAACAACGAAAAAATCGTTTAAATCAAGCGGGCGCTAACGCCCACGCTCGTTAAGGACTAAATCGAACGAGATATACACAAAAATTTTCGATGTTTCGATTATTTCTTCAAAACTGTCAATTACAATTGAGGTTAAGGCTTTCATTTTTCCATAGTCAACTTGGATTAGAAGATTTTGAAAACTATAATCGATGAATGCGAATTTTATTTTAAGATTAAAAAGTAACAATACCAACCTAAAACCTATATAACCTAATTTACTATTAATGTAATCAAAGCAAGCTGAGAACAAAATTGTAACTCAGTTATATGAGTTAAAAAATATTTTTTGTCAAGAACAATTATGTTGAAAATAACAATTAGGTTTGGAACGCGTTTCGGTCATTGTTACGAAAATCATCACCAATACCATGAAACGTTAAATAAAAAGATCTTCTAATTGAAATGACTGCGGAATAGAATTTAAATGTAAATGAGGATGCACATGAAAGTTATGTACATTAACCTATAATCTTGAAAACCTTTAAGAAATGTAGGCCTTGTGTAGATTTAAAACACTGCCCCTGAAAGCACCAAACTTTATTTATGCCTCGGACAACTTCATATACCTAGTACTTTCATCAAAGTAAGCTGTGTCCAACACAAAGTTTTACATCCAAAAATTATTATCAGAAAAACACCGGCAGCAGCACAACGATACCATAAAATCAAGATCGGTTTAAATAAATTATCATCATAACTGTGAAAATGGCTGAAATTGAGTGCAGAAGAGAAATTCAAAAACAGTCAGTCAAAGCTAACTAGGATAAAATTTTAAAAGACAGTCACATTTCACCATAATATACCATAATATCCCATATGTTTTTATCTTGAACTGAAACGTTGAAACAAAAACGGTAAGTTTGTAAAACTCAAATTGACAACAGAAGAAAATATCACTGATAATTTATTTGAGACCTGAGCTTATATACAATTGAAACATAAGTGAAATCCTTGAATGTATTCTTTAATCAAAGTAAGTTGGGTTTAAAAACAAATTATCGGCAAGATTGTGAAACATCGAAACAAGAGGATCAGGAGGTTTTGAAACTCAATTGACAGCAGAAGATACGTAATTTATTTGAGACCATAAAACGTTTGAATTAAAAATGTAATCAAAATAAAAAAACTAATAATTGTAGGTGAACACTTCAAAAATTTCAATCAATGAATGGTTAAATATTAAGATAATTTATTTGATACCTGAGTCTGTAGGTACTCAAAAAATAACACCTTGAATTAAAATTTGACAACCGAATCAAACTCGAATATAAGCACTATGTCTCATCATTTTTAATGAAAAAAAACTTGATTTAAGTATGTAAATTATCATCAAAACTGTGAACCGTGTAGGCCAAAGCAAGCGTTCAAAAAAATTATCGTCAAGACAGTGAAACGTTGTAAACCAAAAAACGTTAAGTTAAGGTCACGTAATTCAAATTGACCATAGTAGGAGAAAAAAAACTTTAAATCAAAGATCAAGTATTATGATAATTTATTTGAGAACTGAGCTGCTAAAATTTGACTAAAACCACATTTACAAAAAAACACTATCACTACATCAAAAGCAAAATCACTTTTATTATAGTAAGATGTATTTAAAAATGAATTATTATCCAGATTGTGAAACATTAAAGCAGTTATTGACCACAGAAGGATTTCAGAAATGTAAACCAAATCTTAGGATAATTTATGGGGGTTGTGAAAGTCTTGAATTCAAAAATTATATTTTAAGATAACTTATTTGACGTCTGAGTCTGTAATAACGCCTCGAATTAAAAAGTCCAATCAAAGGGTGCTAAAATTTGATCAATATCAATTTCTAAAATAACACCATCTGATTATAATAAATTATCAATTACAAGGTTAAGTTAAGGACTTTTAAATCAACTGCCAGTGAGGAAAACATCAAAAATGTAAAGCAGGGATCAAATTTTAAAATAATTTGTTTGTGAAGCATTAACTTCTCCAAATAAATAATCATAAAGAGTGTGAACCTCGTAGGTCAAAGCAAGCGTTCAAATAAATTATCACAAGACAGTGAAACCAGTGGTAAAACGTTGAAATAAAAAAGGTGATGTTGAAATCACGCTCAAATTGACTATAGAAGAGGAAATTCAAAAACCGAAAATTAAAGTAAGTATTAGGATAATTTTTTTAAGACCAGAGCGTATATGATTAAAGTTGATAGTGATAAAACCTTCAATTGAAAAAAATTTAATCGAATTATCACCCATATTGTAAAACATAGACCGAAAAGGGTTAACCTGAGGTCCCCTGATTCAATTGACCACCGAAGAGAACTTCAAAATTGTAAAAAAATATTAGGATAATTTTTATTTGTCACAGCAAGCGCTAATATAAATTATCAATGACGTCGAAACAAAGAAGGTTAAGTAAAGGATTTGTAACTCAAATTGCCTATAGAAGGAGAAATTAAAACTACGAAATCAAAGGAAGTTGAAGTGTTATGATAATTTATTTGAGACCTAAACGTGGCATATATTGAAAACCTTCAATTAACAAATGTAACCGAAGACTGCGGAAATTTGATTAAAGCCACATTTACAAAAATAGAACACCATCACGAAATCAAAAGCAAAACCTCTTTTATCAAGTAAGCTGTGTTTAAAAATAAGTTTATCGCCCATGTTGTGAAACATCGAAGCAAATTAAGTTGAGATCCTCTAAGTCAATTGAAAATCGAAGAGAAATTCAAAATTGTAAACCATAAGGTTGTAATTTATTCATCACAGCAAGCGTTAAGATAAATTATCAAAGCACAGGGATCAAATGTTATGATAATTTATTTGAGTCCATAAGACTAATTAAAAAGTGAAATACAAACAAAAACCCAAATATAAGTAAAACTATTCATTCTTGTATCCTTTTGTTAACGCGTTAACGTCTTTAAATAAATTAGCATCAATACTCTAAAATGTAGAAACAAAGAAGGCTAAATCGTTACTCAGATAGGAACGAATTTTAAAAAATGTAAATGAAAGCAAATGTGATCAAATCCTATGATAATTTTTTTGAGTCCATTGAGAATAAATTAAAACAAGATGATCGGTTGCAAAACTCCACATTGCGATATGTTTTAAAAAAAAAGGTGAATTAAAGTAGTTAAAAATGTTGTTAAGTAGGTAGTATTGTATTTAGGTAATGACTTATCGTATTTATCGATAATTAGAAAAAATGGAATTACACTTCGAGTATTGAATAGTTGGATTATGCCCGAAATTTAATCAGACTTCCGCTTTTATATAAAAAATTCAGTTTGCCGAAAAAGTGAGAAAAAATATAATTTTCGGTTTTGAAATCGTCCCATAAAACTATGTATTATTTAAACCGATCCCAAAATAACAACAACCAAAGCGAGTTTAAATAAATTATCATCAAATTTATTTAGGTCTATAAAATTGAAACTTTCAAAAACTGAAAGTATAGTGCCAAAAAAGTTTGATCGAAGTAACGTTAAGAAAGACCTCGCCAAATCAAACCCAAATTCAAAGAAATACACAATTTACAATATCTCCTAATCTTTTCATGGAAGCGAGCTGGGGGGCTTAAATAAATTATCACCAAGACTGTGTAAATTGAGTTCTTGTAAAATCGCCGGACAAACTTCGGTTAAGGTATGTCTCGTATTTTTTAATCAAAGCAAACTGCCGATGCAAACCATGCGTCTTGAATAAAAAAAATTCACGGATGGATGATAATTTTGCTTTTCAAACTGTTCAACATTTCAGCCTTCTTTTGCAAACAGTTTTTTACGAAAATTACTGTCAATAGTGTGAAACGCTTTTGAATTAAAAAAATTTGATCGACGGACGCTCAGATTTTTATTTAGAGCAAAAACCCCAACCTAACCCAACTTTTTTGGCAAACTGAATTATTTGGATTAAATATCACTTCAAAACTGTCAAAGTCTATCTATAGTCAATTTGAGCGTGATTTCAACTTCACCTTTTTTATTTCAACGTTTTACCACTTGTTTCACTGTCTTGTGATAATTTATTTGAACGCTTGCTTTGACCTACGAGGTTCACACTCTTTATGATTATTTATTTGGAGAAGTTAATGCTTAACAAACAAATTATTTTAAAATTTGATCCCTGCTTTACATTTTTGATGTTTTCCTCACTGGCAGTTGATTTAAAAGTCCTTAACTTAACCTTGTAATTGATAATTTATTATAATCAGATGGTGTTATTTTAGAAATTGATATTGATCAAATTTTAGCACCCTTTGATTGGACTTTTTTAATTCGAGGCGTTATTACAGACTCAGACGTCTAATAAGTTATCTTAAAATATAATTTTTTAATTCAAGACTTTTACAACCTCCATAAATTATCCTAAGATTTGGTTTACATTTCTGAAATCCTTCTGTGGTCAATAACTGCTTTAATGTTTCACAATCTGGATAATAATTCATTTTTAAATACATCTTACTATAATAAAAGTGATTTTGCTTTTGATGTAGTGATGGTGTTTTTTTGTAAATGTGGTTTTAGTCAAATTTTAGCAGCTCAGTTCTCAAATAAATTATCATAATACTTGATCTTTGATTTAAAGTTTTTTTTCTCCTACTATGGTCAATTTGAATTACGTGACCTTAACTTAACGTTTTTTGTTTCAACGTTTCACTGTCTTGACGATAATTTTTTTGAACGCTTGCTTTGACCTACAAGGTTCACAGTTTTGATGATAATTTACATACTTAAATCAAGTTTGTTTTCATTAAAAATGATGAGACATAGTTCTTATATTCGAGTTTGATTCGATTGTCAAATTTTAATTCGAGGCGTTATTTTTGAGTACTTCAATCCTACAGACTCAGTTATCAAATAAATTATCTTAATATTTAACCATTCATTGATTGAAATTTTTGAAGTGTTCACCTACAATTATTAGTTTTTTGATTTTGATTACATTTTTTAATTCAAACGTTTTATGGTCTCAAATAAATTACGTATCTTCTGTGGTCAATTGAGTTTCAAGACCTCCTCTTTGTTTCGATGTTTCACAATCTTGCTGATAATTTAATTTTAAACCCAACTTACTTTGATAAAAGAATACTTTCAAGTATTTCACTGTTTCTATTGTATATAAGCTCAGGTCTCAAATAAATTATCAGTGACAATTCATTCAGTTCTCTCCTGTTGTCAATTTCAGTTTTACAAACTTACCGTTTTTGTTTCAACGTTTCACTTCAAGAAAAAAAACATGCGTCTTGAATAAAAAAAAATCACCGATGGATGATAATTTTGCTTTTCAAACTGTTCAACATTTCAACCTTCTTTTGCAAACAGATTTTTTACGAAAATTACTGTCAATAGTGTGAAACGCTTTTTGAATTAAAAAAATTTGATCGACGGACGCTCAGATTTTTATTTAGAGCAAAAACCCCAACCTAACCCAACTTTTTTGGCAAACTGAATTATTTGGATTAAATATCACTTCAAAACTGTCAAAGTGACCATAAAATAATATTTCAAAAAAATATAAGCCGGTAAATCAAACCTAAACAACAGACCAGACAACTTGATTTCCGGTTAACGTTAATTCTTCCAAAGATTCGTTCAATTAGAAACCAATTATCATCAAGATGCGAAGTCTTCCGGAAAGGGATTTTAAATCTCAAAAACAGCCGCAATCTCGGCTTCAATGAATTTCGCATTCATTCATCAAAGCAAGCTGCGTTCAAGATAGCAGTCAATTGACCCAGTTTCTTTTGCGAACGCGTTTCGATCATTTACGTAAATCACCATCAAAATCATAATAGGAGAAGATCCTAACCTATATGGTCGAATTTTTCAAACAAAAGAAGGCAAATGAAGCCTATTCAGTTAATGTTGTATTCTTTCATCAAAGCTGGCTGTGATCAATTTGACTTGTTTTTTTATGAATCTTGAAATTTTTGGTAGTAAACTTGTCGCGTTTGATTTGTACAGGATGCAACGTAATTTTTGTAACTGGATGTACGATAAAGGTGTATCTGTATGTATCTAATAATCAAGTTATCGTGGAATAAACTGTTAAGGGTTTGACTTTGACTACAAAAGGGTCATCGATAGAATTTCACCGAATCCACAAGTTCACGAATATGCGAACGGCAAAAAATTTCGGACAAATATTTCGTACGTTCACATAAGATCAAGTTAACTGTGCTTATCACCTCGGGCACGTATAATTCGTCCGTCCTCGTCTAAATAGCAAAGCGAACGCAGTAGGCGTCTTTGTTTGAGCGCGCTTTTGGTTTCGACGGGGAAAAAATTTCGCTTTTTCTTTGCATTTCGAACGATTCGGACTTAAAAATTAATAAACCGATATAAATTCAAGAAACAAGATGGAAGTTTTTGCCCCGAAGAGCGACCATTTAAAACCGTAATTAAAACGAAAGAATCTTAACGTTAGCTCGGACTTTTTTTGTTCATTTTCGAAATTCTCCGGTTTATGATTTATTTTGTCTGCGATTTTCAGTTGTTTTTTGAATTTTTAAACTTGTTCGCCATAAAAATGTACGATCATAAACCCTTGTACGGGCTCGACGAGAGAGAAGAAAAACGTTTAACCCCATTACGAAGACGAAGGTGGTCGCATACAGTTCGAAATCTTCTTTTTGTTGCACACAATCGGGTCGGGACTGTAAGAATTCTTTATCTCTCTCGTGGCATTATTTAAATATCGATCGTCCTTGTCTGCGTGGCAGCTTCCTCTTTGTTTAACTTGTATTTTCTGTCTTCGACTTCGGGAATATGTGAAATGGGTTTTATTCGCTTCGAGTTATTGAAAATGCTTTTGGTTTTTGTTTTTTGGACGTTTTTAAAATATAATAAAAAGCCTCTCAGACGGCTTCGAAAAAAGAACGTTTTTAAATTTGACGTTATTGTTTTGTTTCTTCGACGGTACCCAAAAAAAAGTGCAACCCGCGTGCATAGCCAACTTTTCGCGTCGATTTTTCGTCGAAGATCGACGCGAACGCTTGCCGATATCAAAATTCAAAACGCGCGTCTTCAACTTCCTTTTGAAAACGAAGAAAACAATCGCTCGGAATTTTAATTTATTAATTCCATTTTTCGTTCGCCTTATACGCGGCTACAAATCGCTTTTTTTGACGTCATTTAGGTTATAATTTCCCGTCTCCTTTTATTGAATTAACTTCCAGAACGTTTATGTGAAAATGACGTGTATTTTTGACCTAAAACGTATGAAAAAGTATAAATTTTATTGTTATACCATTTCCTGTATAGACCGATAAGCTCTGAATATTAATACGCCACTAACTCGAGAAAGAAAAAGCACGCGATTTCGTCAAAAAATTCACATACGTACGCGATGCCATAAAAATCGTACCCAATAATTATCGATTATCGCTCGTTTTCACGTTTTAAATTAAATCGTCAGAGGCAATTGCGTTATTCAAAGACGTTCGCTGTATTCCAAACTAGACTAAACGATGATTAATTTTTTTTTGTTTATTTAGACTAAATTCGTTTTCGAGTACGTGAAACCAAATAAACTTTAATATTTTTATTACGTATTCTAAGTTGGCCGTGATGCGCCATTTAAAAACATAATTGATCAAGGTCAAATGTTATTTCGATTGAAATTGCGCAATTGTTTTTGTTATTCCGAAAATGTGAAAGGTATAGATAATGATAACACAATGTGGTCATCGTGTACCAATTAAAAAATTTTTTTTAAAAATCAAAATTTAAAAAATAATTTAGATCTGGGTTTGGAACGTTTCGTCCATTATCGTAAAGGGGATATATCAGGGTGAAGTTTTCGGGATTTTATCGGTGCAGTTTCGGCAAACTTTTGTTTCAGCAACGAGCGCTAAAAAAATTGGTAGGTATTCTTAGGTTAAGTTGTCAGTACATTCGCTAATTTCTTTAGATTCCGTTGAAAACACAAAATTAAAGTCGATTAGTACGTTAGTTTTATGTTAAAATCAATTGAGCCTACTCTGATACGTTACATAAAATAAGTGATAAACTCATTAGGGACGCATCAAAATGTTTAATTTCGATTGGGATTAGTTGGTCAAAATCTAAAAAAGTTGGACGACTTTCATTCCCTACAATTAGACTTTTTTCTTCAGAAGCAAAAACTGAACAATCTTAGTAAAGATTTAGGTTTGGATTAGAATCAAGTGAGGGGAAACATGGCCTACTTGCCTTGTCTTTTCGGAATGGTGCAATTTGGCATATAAATAGTGAAAGACAAAAAAAAAAATCGAAGAAAATGTGACAGGTGACACGAAATCATGGCATACTTAGTAATTGATATTATGCTCATAATAAATGCTACTACTTTACTAAATCTGGTACTGGTATTTACCATGATTCAAAGATATTAGAAATTTTAGGTTTTGATTTTCATGAAAAACTTAAAAATTATAGTATTTTTTGTCCAATTGTGGTTTATAATTTAAAGTTGTTATCCTTTTAGATGGAGGTGGGGTAGAAAATAACGGTCTCAAAATTACATGTAAGGCCGACGTTTTGCCCAAACCTGTGAGGGTTTTATCGAGGGTTTCAACCAACCAAACAAATTTAAAAAAGAAAAATGCCAACATTGGCATTTTTCTTAGTTCATACTATTCACACGTGTCCCTGTTATACACGAGATATCGTAAGACACACATTTTAATTAAATCTAAAAAAGTTTGTTTGAACAATCTTAGTAATTATTTAGATTTGGATTAAGATCAAGTGAGGGGAAATCGTGGCCTACTTGCCTCGTCTTTTCGGAATGGATCAATTTGGCACCTGGGTCTTCGCATATAAATGGATAAAAATAGTGAAAGACAAAAAAAGTTCCCAAGAAAATGTTTGCATTTATGTTAAAAATCAGGTGACACGAAATCATGGCGCACTTGTAGTATTTACATTGGTGTTATTCTCATAATAAACGCTTGCTTACCAGATCTAGAATTCGCCCATGATTAAAAAAAATTTAGGTTATGATTATCATCGAAAACTAAAAAATTATAGGTATGTGGATCTAAATTAAACTTTATGTGGGGATCATGTTATTTAGCTAAAACAAAAGTCATCTATTTGGTTATGCATAGTAGTTTGGTTTATATATCAAAATAATAAAACGAAAAAAATACTCTGACGTGGCTATGGAGACACAAAAACTTCTTCGTAACCGAAATTTAAAAAATGTATCATAAAGCTTATTTAGATCTGGGTTTGGAACTAACTGACAACGTTTCATCGGATATTGAAAGGGGATACATCAGCAAAGTCTTAAAGTCGCTTAAGTTCTCAGATCCTGAAAAAATTGGTAACCTTGAATTCTTAGATTAAGTTGATGGTAGAATCGGTTGAAACTAAAAACACAAAATTGAAGTTTTTGGGGAAAAAAATCAAGTGAGTCATAAAATAAGTGAATTTTGGCATACCTTTGATATACAAAAACTCATTACATTTACAAACAAATCTAAAAAAGAAAAATGCCAACAGTTGGCATTTTTCTTAGTTCATACTATTCACACGTGTCCCTGTTATACACGAGATATCGTAAGACACACATTTTACTTAAATCTAAAAAAGTTTGTTTGAACAATCTTAGTAATTATTTAGATTTGGATTAAGATCAAGTGAGGGGAAATCATGGCCTACTTGCCTTGTCTTTTCGGAATGGATCAATTTGGCACCTGGGTCTTCGCATATAAATGGATAAAAATAGTGAACAAAAAAAGTTCCTAAGAAAATGTTTGCATTTATGTTAAAAATCAGGTGACACGAAATCATGGCGCACTTGTAGTATTTACATTGGTGTTATTCTCATAATAAACGCTTGCTTATCAGATCTAGGATTCGCCCATGATTCAAAAAAAATTTAGGTTATGATTATTATCGAAAACTAAAAATTATAGGTATGTGGATCTAAATTAAACTTTATGTTAAAATCAGGTGACTGCTGATATTGCAGTTCTTGGGGATCATGTTATTTAGCTAAAACAAAAGTCATCTATTTGGTTATGCATAGTAGTTTGGTTTATATATCAAAATAATGAAACGAAAAAAATACTCTGACGTGGCTATGGAGACACAAAAACTTCTTCGTAACCGAAATTTAAAAAATGTATCATAAAGCTTATTTAGATCTGGGTTTGAAACTAACTGTCAACGTTTCATCGGTTATTGAAAGGGGATACATCAGAAAAGTCTTAAAGTCGCTAAGTTCTCAGATCCTGAAAAAATTGGTAACCTTGAATTCTTAGATTAAGTTGATAGTAGAATCGGTTGAAACTAAAAACACAAAATTGAAGTTTTCGGGGAAAAAAATCAAGTGAGTCATAAAATAAGTAAATTTTGGCATACCTTTGATATACAAAACTCATTACCATTTTATTTTGATTGGGATCAGTTTGTCAAAATCTAAAAAAGTTGGACGACTTTGCCCTACAATTAGATTTTTTTTAAGAATCAAGTGAGGGAAATCATGGTCTAGTTGCCTTTTTGGTAATGGCGCAATGTTGCATCCATATAAATGATTCAAAATAGCAAAGGAAAAAAAAATTTCAAAGAAAATTTATGTTGAAAATCGGGTGACACGAAATCATGGCGTACTTAGTACTTAAATTGGTATTATTCTCATTAAAATGTATGCTTTGGTATTCGCCATGATTCAAAAGTATTAGAAATTTTAGGTTATGATTTTTATCGAAAACTTAAATGTGGATCTAAATTAAACTGTATGTTAAAATCACGTGACTACATCAAGTTATCTTGGTTTTACGTGCTACCAACTACGTTTCGGTCTAAACTTCACGGGCACGATTAGCCACGGGTCAGTTACGCCAACCACTCTTCGTATCCGGTGATACTTAACGATTTTCTTCGGGAACTTCCAGTCACTGTCACGCTGGACGGTGACGTTTTCAGGACCAAAATTTAGAGATTTTTATCATTTGGACATGAAACAATGAACTTTAATATTTTTATTACGTATTCGAAGTGGCCGTGGTGCGCCATTTATCAATTGATCAAGGTCACATGTTATTTCGATTGAAATTGCGCAATTGTTTTTGTTATTCCGAAAAGTAGAGGTGATAAGAAAATGTGGTCAATGTGTATAGATACCAATTAAAAGAATAAATTATCTGACGCAGATCTTTCTTTTAGGCCATGATTTTCTCCCATTTGATCAAAACTTCAAGGAATTCACGAATGCACTATCAGGTTAGTGTAAGAATACAAGGTATTTTGCATTAATTATCGGTATAATTTCGTGTCACCTGATTTTTAACGTAAACCTAAACATTGTTTGGTGTTTTCTTTAAAGAGGAGCGACTGTATTTTTTTCGAAAACCTTCATTTTTAGATTAAACCAAAATGATAGAAAAATCTCAAATTCTTAACATTTCGTCACCTGATTTTAACATAAATCTAAACGCTTACGACTTAGTTCTTCAGTTTTTGCGATTATTATGATGCCTCATGGCGAATACCAGCAAAAGTGTTTTTTATTTCGAAAATGATTTTTAAAGTTTTCCAAATTTTATAGAACGAGCTGGAAGCGATCTATATATGTATATACCGTAGTAGGCATTTATTATTTCGGGTCACCAGATTTTTAACAGGAACATAAACAGTATTTAGTGTTTGACTTTTACATCAATTCCCAACCCCAACACAAGTAGGCCATGATTTTCTCTCACTTGAACAAAACTTTAAGGAATTCAATTCACAAATCTACTATCAGGCTAATTTAAAAGTACAAGGTTACCTACTTTTTTAGGGTTTAACAATCGAATCCCGAAGGGACTCGTTGATGAAAGCTGTTTTCCGCAACTAGACTAGACTTGGTATTCACCATGATTCAAAACTAATAGAAATTTTAGGTTATGAATTTTATCGAAAACTTCAAAATTATATGTGGATCTAAATGAAACTTTTTGTTAAAATCATGTGATTAAATCAAGTCGTCAACGTTTCGCCCTCTATCGTAGATGCTTAATCAGGACCAAAATTTAAAGATTTTTACCATGGACATGAAACACTAAACTTTAATACTTTTATTACGTATTCGAAGTTGGCCGTGATGCCCTATTTGAAAACATAATAGATCAAGGTCAAATGTTATTTTGATTGAAAGTGTGCAATTGTTTTTGTTATTCCCAAGAATTAAAAAAAAAATGTGGAAAATGTGTATAGGAACCAATTAAAAGAAAAAACATAAACAAAAATTAGTTCTGACGCAGGTTTTTTTAAAATTTTTTGCTAACGTTTATTAAGCTTGGGCAAAGACGTTTCGCCCGTTGTCAAGGTGATTCATCAGGGCAAAGTTTTCGGGATTTTTTCGGTCAGTTTACAACCTTACAAAACAACCGATTCGGTTGAAATTAAAAAGATAAAATTGAAGGTTTTCGAAAAAGAGTCGTTTCGCATTTTTTTTTAATATTGAGAATAAAAAATTGTTAGTTTTATGTTAAAATCAAGTGAGGCTACTCTAAAAGTTACATAAAATAAAATAAGTTACAAAAAAAGACCTTAGATTCGATTGGGATTACATTGTCAAAATCTAAAAACATTAGGGGATCACAAATTCTCTACAATTACATTTTTTTTAAAAGAAAAGTTTGATTAGAATCAGGTGAGAGGAAATCATAGCCTACTTTCCTTGTTGTTTTCTTAAAGGTGTAATTTGGCATCTGGTCCTTCATTAGTAAATGGATTAAAATAGTGAAAAAAATCCAGAAAAAAAATCACGTGACACGAAATCTTGGTGTACTTAGTACATTTAAAATTTTAGGTTTTTTTTCGTTTCGTTTGGATTTGAATTACTTATGAGACCTTAGAACAAATAACTTTATGTTAAAATCAGGTGACCAAACCACGACATACTTATATTGCAGTTTTTGGGAATCAATACAAAGCCTACTTTGTTATAAATAGTATTAGAAGTAGATCAAAATAGTGAAATGAAAAAGTAGTGGCCATGGTGCCGACTCACTCGGTTTGGAAAAACAACCGAAGTTGTCAACGTTTTGCCTTGTATCGTAGTGGGGCTTTGTCTGCACGAAAATTAAGGATTTTACCATTTAGATATGGTTTGAAAAGGTAATAACACTGACACACTCGTTTACGAGCCACAAATGTAGATTCATGAAGTCTTTAAACTTTTAACCAGATGAGAGAACATCTGGTTCTACTGATGTGTTCTCGTTTCTCGTAATCATATGATCAAAACTTCAACACAAGTAGGCAATTTTCTCTTACTTGATCAAAACTTTAAGGAATTCATGATGACACTACGAGGTTACTTTTAGAATACCTACAAGGTTACCTACTTTGACAATGCAATCCTTAAGGGACTCGTTGTTGAAGCAAAATTCTGCTCCAAAACTGGACTGTGTCTAAATGATGATAACCAACGTATTAATGCTTAAAAGTGCTCGAAGACTTAGTCCTGATTATTTCTCTTACCATAAGGGGAAACGTTGCCAACTACAGTTACCATTTCGACACGATTCAATTCCGGAAGATTTTTTGTTTCAACGTCCTCATTCAATTCCAACTAAATCTTACGATTTATTTTTCAGAATTTTTTATTCATTAAAAAATCTTAAAAATCTGTATCAGAAAGTAGAATGTGTCAGTGTTATTACTGATGAAGACCCTCCTTACGATAGTGAGCAGAACGTTGACTACTACGGTGTTTTGGGCAAAAAATTCCTACATTTATGTTCAAAATCAGGTGACACGAAATCATGGCATACTTACTACTCAAATTTGTATTATTCTCATAAAAAATGCTTACTAGGTCTGATATTCGCCACGATTCAAAAAATTTGAAATTTTATTTTTTTGGTCATAAAAAAACTTTTGGGGATCACGTTAGCTAGTCTAATTTGTTACAAGTACATAGTATTTTGGTTTTATCGAGTAGATCAAAATGGTGAAAGGAAAAAATATTCTGACGTGGCCATGGTGCCGATTTGGAGACACAAAAACTTCTTCGTAACAGAAGTTGTACCATTTGGACATGGCTTGAAAAGGTAATAATATTAACATATTTACTTTTTGAGACAGGTTTGATCTGATATAG
>JALBCR010000579.1:0-54032 GCA_030710515.1 Abscondita cerata | reverse complement strand
TTTTATGATTTGCACTTAATTATCGTATTCCTTTATATCACATTATATATTGCTATATGTTCCCAACAACATCCCAACCCACTAATGGTAAGCGGAAGAGATTGAGCAAATTCCAATTATGCAGTAGTTCGTTAGTTACCTAGTTTACATCGAGCTGCATAATTTATTTCATTATTTTGTGACAAAAATAACGCAATAGTGTACATACGAACAAACGGTTATAATTTATTATAAAGAAGTGAAAAATTTAATTATTTTTGCTACATGGACATGTGTTGTAAACATTGATGGTCACATTTGCTGTATCGTGTGCTTGGACATTTATGCTTGGAACATTGTTATTATTAGGACCGTAACAGTTTCATTACTTCCATAATTAAACTGCAGAGATGGATTTTCCTCCTGGAAGGTTCAGGTATGAAACGTCAGTATATTGTAGTCGAAGCATTGTGATACATCAATTTTGTTCTTTAGGAATGCATCGACGTAACTTTCTGCTACAGCACTCGACTTTCAACCTCCGTGCTCTTAATAGTCAGCAAATCACCTCCACGGTTAGCCAAATGAGTCACACTAGATCGCCTGAAACAGTGTCCAGTATAAAGCTCTGGATTGGGTAACTGAAGGAAACTGCAACTTCTTTGCAAATAACCCCCATCCTATTAATGCCAATAGGATCTGCATTTGCCACTCTATAGGTCAGGAAAACCGCCGGTGAGTCACTTTGTGGTCTTAATTGATAGTATTCTTTTATCAGTGCAATCTATGTTCTCTGTGATTGCAAACAATCGGGGCTTATTGTTTTTTGTTTCAGGCACTGAAATTGTCACCAATTCGGACTTAAATTCAATGTCATCCATACTCATGTTGGCGAGTCCTCATGTCTTAAAGCCCCATTGTAGCTAATAATTAAGATCACCTTAAAATATTATGGGATTTATTGGATATATCTGGAAGAATTATACCACATACTCTCATTGCAAGGTATTTCTGATTTTCTGCGTCACAAATAAATTTATTTATGTCATAGTCTTCCAGGATCTTAGATTTCTTTGGTACATAGCCTTGGGACGTCCTTTTCAGAGAGCTTGTAATTTTGCATAGTTTGAAATGTCAATGTTCATATTAATTGATAAACACACCGCAACATTGAGTAAATGGTCCACAGGGTAGATGGTTTATATTTTTGCCGCTGGGACTCAAAGTATGCCAAGAGAACATTTTGAAATGGTTTGAATTTTATTTTCTTTTGCCACCTTCAAACTTTACGAATTGTTTTTTGTATGTCGCTTCCGACTTGTCGGGTAACAAATTTTGGGTGGTTGCTTCAGCAATTTGCCAAATTTCGGGCGGAGGCAACAAAATCTCTTCACTCATTATTAACAGTGGTAACAATAATTTATAATTTTGTTTGAAATGACGAAACACGAAATTTAAATTAAATTTTAAAATAAAGTTGGCGGGGGAGCACACTAACCAACACAAAATTCCCTAGATCTAAAAAAATTTTTTTATTGAAATAGGAAAGGTGCGCAAATTAGAAAATAGTATAAACAACTCGTTTTATAGCATTGGCGCACTTAACCTATAGAAAACTCGCCTTCGGCTCGTTTTCTACACCTGGGACGCGTGCGCCAATTCAACCCTTATAAACTTGTTATTTAATATACTATTTCTGTTCAAAATTGAAATTTGAGAAGGGAATCATTAACACAGATGTAGATGTCAAGATTAGGGTTTGTGTACTTCTTCAAATACATTAATTAGAAGCTGAAATCATCTACGCTATGATCGATGTAATTGATGTGGAATTAAATATTAAAGAAAATATCGACATCTCTGCATACCACAAACTTAAGACTTTTTCAAAAGAAAGATGCGGTGTTACAAGCTAAAGAAGTCAAAACACTTACAGCTGCTGAAATCACCACATTTCTCTTCTCGTGAAGAGTATGATGAGCATTATCTAATGATAAAGGTAAAGGTATTTGCTTCTCGTTTAACTAAATTTTCGTATTAATAGGTAGCCGTAGTTTTCGTGGAGTGTATGGTGCATGTCGGAGGGAGGAGTTATACAATTTATCAATTAACCACATCCAAGATAGAGGAGGATGTTTTGTTTGTTACTATAAAAATACTAAGATCAAAGTCCATTGTTCCTGAAATCGACACCAGTACATACATGTAGTAGAATTGTACTTAAACCATCAATTAAACCTACAAATGTGAAAATTCATTTTTGTTCATTTATTACAGCAGAAGTTGTATATCTTAAAGAGTGGATATTACCCACCCCCATCGATCATGCAGGTGAGAAGTGACATTGCATGTGTATAACTAACTCGGTGATACCGGCACCTCAAAAATTAGGTCACCTGTTACGATATTTGTGTAAAACACACTAGTTTGTTATAGAATGATACGTTTATAACATGGTCGCTAAGCAATATACTATAACAATTAATTTTATCAACAATGTAATTTTTACTCTAAATTAACTCTTTCGCTTTATTAAAGTTATGGTCGTGAGAAAAATAGTGTACACGACTCGCACTCGGCTATCGCCTTGTGCCGAAACTTTCCCTCGCACAATATCATTCACTTTCACATTGTTTTTATAACAACAATGCTATTATCTACGACCACTATAGAAATGATTAATAACGATTAACTAGTAGGCTAAGATGTCATAAAACGCACGCTGTGCGTTATGGTAAACAAATCGCAAAGTTAGGAATTTTACTTTTTTAACTAAATAACTAGAAGTGCTACCAAAGTCAAAACTTTAAGATACCAGCATTATATCAGGCGGAAACGCATGTTTAAAAATCCAGAAAAAGATGCAGTAACGATTTGAAAATTACACAGATATTCCTACTACTGCGCGCGTGCCCTAATGTTGGGTTAGTATAGTACATTAAAGAACTAGTTTCAGAAGACGCATTTATAAGACGAGTACAAATTCCTTCTTGAAACGAATTCTTATACTATTTTTTCTATTTTGGCTTCAGATTGATTTAAAAAAAATTTATCGAGTTTTTAAATTTAGGGAATTTTGAAGTGTGACTGTAAGGTGGCAATATTTTCATTTTAACTTTGGTTTAAATGCTAGTTTAAGTTTAATTAGTACATTTATCATATATTTCATTTAAAAATGGGTGAAAATAAAATAAATAAATAAAATAAACCTACTGAACATTAATACGATTGAAATGAATGCACACCGAACGTAATGACAGCTTGGACGTTATCAGTGTCACCACCGTTCGGAATAAAAAATTGTTCTATTGTCTATAAAAGAACTCATTTGAGTGCTTTACAGCTCTGTAAGCGACCCAAAATGGAAAAAGTTGGCTTATAACCTTCTGTTTTGCGGACGTACCAAATTTGTTTTTTAGTAACTAATAATTAGTGATTCTACAAAAATAGCTTCTTTAAAAAGTACGAATTCAGGTAATACAGTAATTGATAGCAACATTTTATTTGGTTATATTTAATTTTATTCTTAAAGATAACATTTTGGGCGCAATTGTGGAAGCAACTGGAGGATCGAAAGCATAGGCAATTCGTATTTAGAATCAAAGTCGGGTCATTGATTGTGGACAGAAATACATTTGCAAACACCACCCCAACACTTAAACTTTCTCCTCAATATTAGGCGATTATTAAAAATGACAAAACATTGATATCCGGGAAATAAAATATCATTTAAAAGTTTACTTTAAATGGGACACGTAAATTTAATAAAATAATAATTTTCTATAATCTATTACATCTTGTTTTATAGGTGGAAAAACCTCTGATGTAAATTCTAGAAGAAACATACGAGCCCTGTCCCATAAGTGTAAGCCCAGTCATAAAAAATTACTTATACTAGCAATCAATTGGAAAACCTGCATCCATCGCGAACAGATTTTTACGTTTACGTTACAATGGTGCGAGATAAGCTCGTTACTGAAGATGTGCATAGAATAATCGTTTCCTTGTCGCAATCGGAAAAATCTGCGTTTGAATTCCGGAAAATTGTCGGTTTGTCAACATATATAATTCGCAACATCGTTAAGCTATTTAAAAACAACCAAATAGTTGTAACAGCACTGGCTCCTAGAAAACAATCTTGGGTTACTGAGCCTACGTTGAATTATACAACAAACCGTGTTCAAATGATCACGAATCAAGTATTGTGGAGTCAAGCAACAGAAAACAATTTCTTTCAAAGTCCACTTGCAACCGATCAGCAATAAAAATGGGATTACGGGACCTGCAAGGTTAATCTAATAGCATTTTTGTTTCTCAATAATCATGTCACATCAATTTTCAGGCAAAAGAGAAACCTTTGCTTACTAAAAAGCAGAAGATCACATTAATTGGACCCCAGTACAATGAGCCTCAGTACATTGGAGTGATGAGGCACAATTTGAGGTTTGTACAGGTTATTTATTTAATCGTATATGGTACATTTTAAATGTTGTATTGTGATGTAAGTGTTATGTATGGTGCCCCAGAAGATCAGTATAAACCTGTACAGTGTGATGACGAAAACCGTGTGCAATTGTGGATTAGTTCGTCTTGGCAAAGCATTTACTTCAAGGTTTAGGAAAAACCACTAAAACCTAAACATGCCTTTGTACAGGTAATAGTTCTACGATCCCTGCTTCCGTAATGGTTTGGGGTCGATGTCGCCCAGTGGAGTAGGTAAACTACACTTTGTAGAGACGATTATAAATACAGCAAAGTACATTGGACATTTTGGAAGATAAGCTAAAACAAGAATTTGAAGAAGCCAGGAGAAGGTTTCCTAAATCATTTATTTTCCAGCAGGATGCGCAGCTTGTCACACCGCCAAAAAAGTGAAAAGTTGGTTTTGAAAGAAAATTTCGCTACTAAAATGGGTTTCTAGCAGCCCAGATCTGTCCCCTATAGAGACACTATGGCACATCATATCTTGGCTCCAAAGTATCTGGGACAATTTACAGTAGCTGAATGTCAGAAGTTTGTGGAAACCATGTCCCGTCGGTTAAAAGCAGTAGGATGTTACACAATGGTAACTGTAAAAACAGACAGGAAAGTGTAAGACGATGTGAAAATATCTTGACCGCCTTGTAAATAAATAAAATTCAAATTAAAATTGCCAAATGTAGCGCATTATATTTTCACAAAGACAATAAACTATGATTTTATATTTATTCTTTTGCATGGTAATTGTTACATATAAAAATTGTATTCTCTGACAACAAACACGAAGTAACATAACTGTATATTTTTGAGTTGGGCTTTACACTCTGGAAGCTGTCTTTTTGCACAGATTGCGTCTTCCATGCCGACTTTACTTCTACCTCTACGAATTAACACTTTCACTCAAACGTTTTATATATTTTTTAAGAAAGATGTAGACGCGTCAAACGTTCCTATTTTTTAAAAATTATAAATCAATAATGCACCAGTAAAATTGATGAATGTAGGATTACCTTACACAAGACAGTTACAGGACTACATACAGAACATTGTTTCAAATCTACGTCCTACCATTCTTACAGGTGCTGGTGGTGATCTGTTAGCATTGAAAAAAGATCTGGCAGGTGCCAGCCGTCAGGTGACCGAGTAGACTGTCAAAAGATCTAAAAGTATCTATGCATGGCCAAATAAACACTTCGAAGAATCAATAATGAAAAACAGTAGTGCCACTTCCACTGCCAGTAACAGTGGAATTGTTCTATAAAATAATAATGTGTCGATCCCTTTGCTGATTCTCAGTAAACATATTTGAGTAATGTTTTTAAACGGATAACTTTAGTCAACACTATTGAAGTGGTCGTAGATAAAGTATAGTACATTACTCGAATTGTAAAGCAATTACGTACTCCTCGTATGTACTATGCTACTTATAATTCTCGTAACGTAATACACTGTTACCTACCTGCCTCTTGGAAAGGTGACAGAGTTTTTAAAACTGATACTGCTGAATGCTATACCGATCACTGCTTTCGTCGGTATTCGGCTTTTGCAAGCTGATTCGGGTACCAACAAATTAATATTAAAGCGGCATGGAGTTTGGTCATCAAATTCTGTGGCAGAAAGCTACACCAAAGAGAGCATTGAAAACAATACTGATTGTTCGAAGAATAATACCAATGGAAAAACCTGCAGCTTTGAATGAAACGGTTTCTTCCAATCTAGAAGTAGTCATGGGTGAAGACCGAGGTGAAGGTATTGAAGTTATGAAATATCACCAAAAGGGTGTGGATTAAAATACATGCTCATCCAAATAGCACTGCCAATGTCTTATTATATTAATAAGAAGTTGTATATCTACAATACTGTCAGCAACTTTACACATTTAAACAGAAAATACTGTTTTAATTTCTTTTATTGTTAGTGATTGTTTGCTAGTAAATTTGTAATTAGTTTATTGTTAATTAGAATTCAGTTTACGCACATGTAACTGGGCGAACGTAATTCTTTTTTAAAACATTTGCAAATTTATGGTTCAGATTTTAAAATTTTTAAATGTACAGGGTTTCTATAAATGTCTCATCAAGTTGGCAATTAAATGAACAAATTTAAGGATAAACGGCGGATGCACTGCAGCCCAAAAGGCTTATTGTGCTTTCCCTTACTGTTAATCCATGTATCAAAATTCAATACTGCACTAATAGGTAGGTCGTTGGGTGGATACGTAGCATTTTGTTGCGCCCAAAAAATGAACTGTCGTCTATTGTCCAGCGCCTTTCAAATGCCTGTTTCGGAAATTTTCCACATAGTCGACAATTAGTGTCGCCATTGAATTTTCCGATTTTCCGCAGGTATTCTTGACGGCCATGTGACCAGTTAGAAGCCCCGCCGTGGTCTTTAACTGTGCCCGGTTTAACGTTGGTAGTTTAGCTGTTTGTCTCGAATAATGTTCTGTAATCAAACACTTACTATGTATCCGGCTGTCTTGATGTCCAGTATGTCCTATGTTCTTTGGGTGAGTCCATTCGCTGACTGCTAGCAACTCAGACTATTTTGTTATGCCCATGGTTCTGGCCCAAAGTAAGGCGTTGTGGCTCCAAATTCCCAGACATTTTAAAAATTTTCCAACACTTACTTGATGAGACAATCATTTATAGAAACCCTGTGTACTACTATTGGTGCCCAGTAAGTGGTGAGTAATTACTTTTAAATTTATTGTAATTGTTTGAATTCTATTAATGCCCTTAGTTTTAAAGTGTAAACAGTATTTTTGCATACAACCTGGATGTATTAAAATAAATGGCCTCCTAACGCATACGTAGTTCTTATTAAAATCTGGGCGCCGCCATAATGTGTGTTTTCGTTTAGGATCTATAAATGTTGGTAAAGTCATTGCAAAATAAACATGTAAACTCCGAAGTTTGTTTATTGTTTACGTGGTGGGTTACTTTTGAGTTAATATTCGTATTTTTTTGCAGGTTGTGTTTTTACTAAAGACTAATATGTCAATAACCATTGTGAAACTTTAATATTATATTATAAATAAAATTATTGTAGTGTGTGTATTCTAGAACATTTTTTTGATTATTGAAAATGAAATCTACAAGGCACGATATGAAACGCTAAATAAACTACAAAATTCCATTATTAACATCAGCAATATTGGATTCACACATTATTTTAAAGGCAACTCGCAGTTTATAAAAAGATCTTTATGTGTGTTGAACAAAGAGGGCAATGTTTTTGAACAATTGAGGCGTGTTTGGCAAAAACGCATAAGTCCCAATTTACCGAAAATGAGTTTTTTGTTTGACGCCAATGGGTGCAGGAATATGATATTCGTCGATACATGCAGTGAATTCCTATAAAAATAGCATAGCAGCCCCGAAATGATAGCCATTTAAACTATCGTTGATTTCGCAAAAACGTCATTCAGTCAAGCAAAAAACCGCATATGTCCTGAACACTTTTGGACTTATGGTTTGCTGAAATGGAAGGAAGAGGTCGCTTCGATCTGTGATATTATTTGTAATATGTTTGGTTATGTTATAATATTGTCATTGTACCGTGTGTGTGAATTGGCTTGTGGTTTTGTAATTAGAAAATAGTGGAAACAATGTCAAATGAACATGAAGTGAGTATCGAGTGGCCAAAGAAAGAATGTCTGATTGTAGCTCGTAAAACTGGTGAAGCATGCAGGTATAGCATTTTTATGATTCTGTTCAACTATTAAGTAAAATGTACACTTATTTTTCCATAATTTGCAGTTGCAGAAATGTATGTTTTAATAAAATTTTGCGAAGAGCAGCATAGTTATATTGGCACGTTTAACGACTTGAGTAACAAAATATCCAAGATTCAAGATGAAGGCTGATTTTATGAGCCAAATCCAAAGAATGCATTCTACAGGTAATACGATTAATAAAGCACATGGGGCTCATTTTACCTATAAAGTGTGTACCAAGCAGATGGAAATAAAGGTCTGCAAAGAAGGAAGGTCTTTAGAACACATTTCAAAAATAAAATTTGGGTTTCAAGATTAGACACTTGTGCGGATTGTGATAAATTTACACAGAGTATAAATCGTTGGACTTAGAGCCAGAAGAAAGAGTAAACATCGAGAGGAAAGAGCTACATCTTCAAAAGGCAGAAGTTTGGAGATAAAAACGAAAATATAAAGTTAAAGCTCAAGCAGGTGAAGTAATGTGCATTTTGAATCCACGATCTAGGCACTAATAAGGTCAAAATGTTTCCTACCTAGAAAGCGAAGCCAAAAAGGAGCAAATGATGTAACCTCTATGATTTTGCATTATTTGAAAAACAACATTCACAATTGAAACATAGTAATATTTAGTGATGGTTGCCTAGGGCAAAATAAAACTACGTGATGGTTCATTTTCTACACATTGGTTCATACTACAAACGGTGGATTCTGTGGAGTATGTTTTTCCCATGCGAGGTCATTCATATTTGTCCAACGATTCCGACTTTGCCTTGATTGAGAAAAAAAAGAGATACCAGTCCGGTGGGGATAAAGTAATAGTGGAAGCTAGGCAGAAACTAAGTCCATTTTGTCTCATAAAGATGACCCAAGTTTTCTTTGACATGAAAGTGCAACATCAATGAATTTTTCTTCAAAAATCCTAAGCCTGCAATCAACATTAAGAACGTCAGAATAATGAAAATTACCAAGCAGGCCCCTAGTATCCTTTAAAAGACAGTTATAGTGAACCTTTTCGTACCAGCAGTGGCAAAACAAATCTTCCTGACACCTCTATATATTGGCCCAAATTCCCATTCCATCTAATAAAGTTGAAGATTTGAAGCTTTGTTGCCTCTACTTCGATCATATAAATTACAAAATATATTACCAAAATTCTTGAAGGTCTCCTCCAATACCCTGGACGAAGCAGACAATATTGAGCAAGATGATAACAGTAGTGGCTGTGATGATTGATAAAATTAAAATTTTTCATTACTTATGACAATTTGTTTTTGAGAAATAAAAATAAACGTGAATTTTATTTCCCAAAAATCACGTATGTCCTTTAGTTTTTTGTTTCAAAAGCTAAACAGAAGATAAACTCATATCAAGAGAAATATGTTTTTGAATGAATAAACTAACCTGTGGAATTAGCTTTTAAAAACTTCGTTGCATAGCTGTTTTTATGTTTTTTATTTTATTTTTTTTTATTTAATTTTATTTATTTTACACTCATGAAATTTAAAACTTGGACACCACAATTTCTGTAAACAAAAGTTTGCACATTGTGAAGCGGGCTTAAGGGTATCATTTACAATTCTAACAGCAGGTAGTCTCAGCAGGGGTTATCTTATAGAAGGACTGTAGAATGAATCATTACACTAAGCACGTTTTAGAAAATAGGTAATTTACGTTGCTTACTTAATTTTTTCTTTAAAGAATATATTTGAAGGTATTCGCTAATTAAACACCATAGCTCGATTAATTATCGAATCAAAATTTTGTTTAGGAAATGTTTACAAAATAAAATTAGAAATAATTTTGATTTAAAAAACGTCTACAAGCAATAACTTTTAAATTAAATCAAAAAAACTAAACATGGTTATTTGGGTTGACTGATTATTACTTATTTTTAAATAAATCTAACCTACTAATTATTGTAAGTTATTAAAAAAATCATTAAACTCTCTATTCATAATATTTAGTCCTTACAAAATGTATATTTTATGACGTTTCATTTTTTCTGTAGTTAATATAAAAGTGAAAATAAAAACTAAGGCAATTCTTATTGTCAACGTATATATTTAGTTTTTGACAAGAATTTATTACATAATTATAATTAAGATACCAAGTTATAGTTTAAAATTAAATGAAAACTTTTTTTTAAATAAAGGTATTACTATATAAATAAATATAAGAAATCAATAATGGGTGTGACCTCCATTATTATTGATACATTCTTGGAGGCGTCTGCTCATTGACGCTATCAAGGTATCAATATAATTAATATTAATCGTTTCCCATGCGGTATCAATGGCTGCAATTAGTGCATTACGGTTTACTGGTATAAAATTTGGCCCTTGTTGTCTTCGGATAACAGCAAGTATTCGAGCCCAAACATTTTCGATAATGTTAAAATCTGGGCTTTTTGCTGGCCAGGGTAACAGCTCAAGTTATTTGCTTGTATCCAGTTGCGCACAACCTGCGAAGTATAGGGTCATCATATCCCGATAGTTAATTATCGAATGTTCCAAGAAAATATGTGTAAATAGTAAATGGAATCTACTAACGTAACGTTAAGTCGTTAATTATAGTTACATAACTCTCCTTTCATAAGATATAGTTCATATTAATATGCTTATTGTAAAGCTTCGTACACACCTGAACAACAAACCGAGGAACAAACAGAACAACGAACCGAACGGCAATCGGAACATTAATTTGGACGGTGCTACGTACGAATTTTAGAACAGATTCGCAAGTCCTGATTGTTCCACGAACGGTTTGCGGCGTTCCACAACTTGTCGGTTTTTCTCCGACATCAAAGAAAATGCGCGCGAATGCGTTTGCAGGTTTGGACGAATCTAAACAAAACGGCGAACAAACTTATGCGGGAGAATTAAATTATTTATTTTTGTCCTCCCTTTTGTGGGTTTGTTGTGTTTTAGGTAATATTATGGAGTTGACAGAAGAAAAATGTTTTAAATTAATCAGTGTTTAAGAATGCAAGAAAAAATGATGTCCCTATTAGCATCATTTGGGCGGGAAATTTCCAAAATAAAAAAAAAGCAAGTAAATTATAATTTTTACTCTTCTTTGTGCGTAAAAATTTGGTTGGCACTATCTTCTTGTTTTCCGCAATTTTCTCTTCTCAATAATAAATATATATGAACTGAAAACTACTGAAAATAATTATGGGAACAGCACAAACGTTCCGTTTGTTGTTCGGATTGTGGAAATCATAAAAGATCGTTTGTCGTTCTGTTTGACTTTCGGTTCGTTGTTATGTTTGTTGCTCGGTTTGTTGTTCAGGTGTGTACGAAGCTTTACAACTTAAGCAACAATTTTTGGCGAATAAAGATTAGTTTGTGATGTAATATTAGAAACACAAATTTATATCATATCAAATTTATGACAACTTAAAACCAAGAACGTGTATGTTATTGCTAAGAAATTATTAAGGAAAAAGCGCAATTGCAGTGTAAATATTTATAATTAGATATTTTCGAAAGTTTATAAGTCCTCTATTGTAATCTTAATACTTAAAAGAAAATCCTGTCCATTAGCATTATAAGGAAATGGCTTTTACTTTATGAATAAGTTTCAATAACAATAGAATATCCTTGCTTGTTTAATTTACTTCCTTTGAGTCATATTGCTCTAAGGGTTGTTACATTGGTCATTAGAAGTATGTAATAAATAAACAATTACCTACTGTTTGAGAAGGGGTAGTGTGAACCAATAAATAAAGTAAGAAATGTAAATTCCATTTTAGTTTAAAATTTCAAGTGTTGTGAAAATGCCACCTCATCTCGGTGCTGATTTGAAAGCGCGGATTGTTTCGGAATTAGCGGCGGGCCGTAGCGTGCGTGAAATTTCACGTATGTTAGATATACCAAAAAGCACCGTAGGGCATTACCGAGTAAAATGGAATCTTGAACACACTTTGGAAAGAGCCATCGGAAGTGGTAGACCTAAAGTATCTCACGTGCTCAAGATCTCGAGTTGTTTCATTACGTAACAGAACAACCATTTGCTACATACTCCAGGGCTATAGCAGATACACATTTTCCCGGATGCCGTATAACTGCACAAAAAGATTAAAGGAGATGGGAATAAAGAAGTATAATGCTGCTGCGAAAGAAGTTCTCAGTGACGAAAATATGAGACGTCGTCTGGAATTTGCAAGGCGATATGTGAACGAACCTTTGGAATTTTGGAATCAGTGATTTTAGCGACGAAAAAACGTTCAATAGCCGCAACGATGGACCACTAAAAGTTTTTAGAATGGAAGGAACTCGTTACGAAAATAATCACATATGTCCTAAAAACGAAGTGGTTATTTTTCTGTGAATGTGTGGGGTTGGGTTAGCGCGCGGGTCCAGGAGTTTGTTGGGCTATCGATGGACGTCTTGATTCTGCTGCGTATTTAGATATTTTGGAAACTATTATGAAACCTTCAGTCGAAGTGTTTTATCCAGACGAAAGATTATATTTTCCAACAAGTAAGTATTCTTATTTCACTATACTTTCTCCAAAAATAGTTCGGGATCTGTTGAATTAACATTTTCATAATGTATTTTTGTTGTTAAAGGACAACGCCCTATTCATACTTCGCGGGTTGTGCGCAATTGGATACGAGAAAATAACTTGGAGCTGTTACCCTGGCCAGCAAAAGCCCAGATTTTAACATTATCGAAAATGTTTGGGCTCGAATACTTGCTGTTATCCGAAGACAACAAGGGCCAAATTTTATACCAGTAAACCGTAATGCACTAATTGCAGCCATTGATACCGCATGGGAAACGATTAATATTAATTATATTGATACCTTGATAGCGTCAATGAGCAGACGCCTCCAAGAATGTATCAATAATAATGGAGGTCACACCCATTATTGATTTCTTATATTTATTTATATAGTAATACCTTTATTTAAAAAAAAGTTTTCATTTAATTTTAAACTATAACTTGGTATCTTAATTATAATTATGTAATAAATTCTTGTCAAAAAACTAAATATATACGTTGACAATAAGAATTGCCTTAGTTTTTATTTTCACTTTTTATATTAACTACAGAAAAAATGAAACGTCATAAAATATACATTTTGTAAGGACTAAATATTATGAATAGAGAGTTTAATGATTTTTTTAATAACTTACAATAATTAGTAGGTTAGATTTATTTAAAAATAAGTAATAATCAGTCAACCCAAATAACCATGTTTAGTTTTTGATTTAATTTAAAAGTTATTGCTTGTAGACGTTTTTTAAATCAAAATTATTTCTAATTTTATTTTGTAAACATTTCCTAAACAAAATTTTGATTCGATAATTAATCGAGCTATGGTGTTTAATTAGCGATACCTTCAAATATATTCTTTAAAGAAAAAATTAAGTAAGCAACGTAAATTACCTATTTTCTAAAACGTGCTTAGTGTAATGATTCATTCTACAGTCCTTCTATAAGATAACCCCTGCTGAGACTACCTGCTGTTAGAATTGTAAATGATACCCTTAAGCCCGCTTCACAATGTGCAAACTTTTGTTTACAGAAATTGTGGTGTCCAAGTTTTAAATTTCATGAGTGTACAGTTGTCATTTAAGCGATTTAAATTTGCATTTCAAAGACTTCTTTAATTCAATCACAATGCCTCCAGTGCGAAGACGCCATAATTTTCGGCAATTAAGCGAGTTTGATAGGGGTAGAATTGTGGGATTGCGTGAGGCTGGTTTTGTCTATGAGAGATATAGCCGCTAGAACGCAACGGAGGTTTAACACTGTGGCAGTCTGTGTTCGGGCATGGAACCAAGAGGGCCGTACACGAAGAGCGAGGGTACAGGACGTCGTCGAAGAACCACAGAACGCGAAGATCGCCGTCTTAGACTATTGGCTTTACGGGACCGCTTCTCTTCTACACGGGCGATTGCGGACCAGTGGTTTGAAGAACATGGAAGACCGATTGGGATGCGAACCGTTTATAGACGGATAAGAACCTTTGGGCTCTTTCATACCGTCCCTTTTGTGCTACCACTGACTCCAGAGCATCGACGTTATCGTCTAGCGTGGTGTAGAGAACGGGCAAATTGGGACCAAGAATGGAATTCAATTGTCTTTAGTGATGAATCCAGATTCTGTTTGGGTATGCATGACGGTCGTGCAAGGGTGAGAAGACGGCGCGGTGAAAGACAAGATCCCCAATTTTCTGTGAATAGGCATGTGCACCACACAGTTGGAGTTATGGTATGGGGAGCTATTGCTATTGGAAGTAGGTCACCTTTGGTCTTCATTAGAGGTAACATGACCGCTGCGCGCTACATCCAGGAGGTCGTAGACCCCATATTGTACCTTATGTTCAGACCATCCCCAACAGCACATTCCAACAAGACAACGCACGACCTCATGTTGCTAGGGTTTCTTTGGCTCATTTTGAGGCCAATCAAATTGCTTTGTTGCCTTGGCCACCAAGATCTCCCGATCTTTCGCCCATCGAGCACGTCTGGGATATTATGGGAAGAAGATTACTCAATTTACCTCACCCTGCACAAACTCTAGCGGCTTTGCAGCATCAGTTACAGATAGCATGGGATGAGATACCTCAAGAAGAAATCGATCACCTCATTAGAAGTATGCCCAGACGTGTTAATGAGTGCACAAGACATCGTGGTGGAGCAACACATTATTAAGTTTTTTGAAGAAGTTAACAGTTTAATTTTTATCAAATTGTGATCGTTTACTAATCTAATTCGTATACACTAGTATACCAAAAATTGTTCAAATAAATTCATTATTACTGGGTGTTCTTCTTTCTATGTCACTTAGTATACTTAAACTAAGGTACTGAGTTAATACAAAAATGTCATAATAATTTCTTTGTTTTTAATTTTTTCTTTGTGTTGTGTATAAAAACTTTTTGTTCACAATTAAATTTTTAATCAAACTGCAGTAAAATATACATACTGCTTCATTAAAAAAATATTATTTTCTTGAATAGGTATCTAAAAGAGTTGACATTCAATTACTTTTCTGTTGTTACCATTGTAATTAGAAGGAAAAATACTACTATATTGCTAATTTAACCGACTTCAAAGCTCCAATAATAACGAAGTTAGAAATGGTGCGCACTTAACTTGGAACGACCTGTATAAGGGTGTTCCTATTTAAAATAACAAGGCAATCAACAACTTGGGATAGCACATATTTTTTTAATGGCGTAGCAAAAGTCACTAAGAGCAAATACACACTAAAAACTCACCATGTATAATTGAGAAAGTTGAGTGATGTCTTATTGGATGTAAACTTTAAATACTTTCTTCACAAAAACCATGTTAATATTTGATAAGTAGATATAGATTTGACTTGTTAAATAAAGTTCATGACTAATGTCGTTAATTTTGGGCAAAATTGGATTGTAGTGATAGTAGGAAGTTAGTAACGTGAGTATTCAAATAAAAACTGGGCTGGACAGTTTGCGTGAAATTAAATTCATTTAATTATTTTTAAAGTGTACCAGAATTACAATAAAATTACGCTGATGGCGTACTCTGCATTAAAACGGAGCATAAACATAACTTAAAAAATGTACATAAAATGTTTTCTATTATTATTAGGATCCGCAGTGTCACAGCTATCTGAATGCATTCTCGCCACCAACTGAATCCTATCTCAACACTTCCCGCTTTCTCTCTGCTTGGCGCGTTGACTTAGTACAATCAGGGAAAATGGAAGGTAAAAAAGATCTCTTCTTCTTCAAGTTAAGTGAAATTAACTGAAACAGTATGAAATTCGTGGATAAAAAGAACGTTTTGAAATTGTAACCTAAACTTTGTCTCAGCTGACTACTTTGTTAAAAAATTCTAAGGTTCCTGGTACATACCCAGCCTAGTTTTTTATTTGAACACGTTACTATACCTAAAACATTTAGAGTTTTCAGTAAGATTCACGTATCTAAATTAAACGTAAGGCAGGGATGTCAAACTTAGCATTTATGTGTTATGTGTATCACATGTTTTCGATAATAATATTTTGATAATTAATTTTTGTTTCTGGTATTTCCGGTATTTCCTTCAAAAATAAACACCCGATCTGCTTAGTGTTAAAGATCTTACTTCAGCAATAATTTGAGAACTGACAATTTCATTTTTTGAGAACAAATCTCTGAGACGATTTAAAATGTAAATTAGATTATCAGAGAAAACTTTAATGAGTATCCAGTATGCATCCCAACAAGAATGAACCCAACACTTACACAACTGATAAATTGCCTGAAAAATTTACAAATAATCAAGCTAAGTGAAACTTTAACCCCTTGAATAAGCGGAATTCACATTAACTTTATATTTTAAAGTACAGTGTGTTTTAAATTCCATCATCGATGTACCTTTAAATAATTGAAATCTCAAATGTGGTAATTTGCAGAAGTTCTTCATTCTGGAAAATCACATTGGGTATAAGTTTAACATTTACTTGTTACAAACCAACTATAAACATTTGGAAGACGGATGTTTTAAAAATTATGTTAAATGAAGTAACTTTCTATTTTCGGTTTATTTCTGAAACTAAAATAAATCATTGAATGCGATAATCTAATTTAATACTCAAAGGACACATCACACACTCGAAATTAATACATATACTCTAAAATATGCGTAAAATAAACTATATCTAAAAAGTCGCTACATGCAGTTAATATTCTCATTGTATACGCGTGAAAATGTAGCAGATCAAAATTGATTTATAATGAGATAACTGCATGTTATTTAAAGAGACTGAATGATTTATTTAACGAATTTATTGCCTCGAATAAAAAAAAATTAGCGCAAAAATACAGGTTAGTTATAGTGGTAACCGTTATATCGAAATTAATGCACCACTTTTTTTAATACGTGTGTACATAGGTAATTAATATTCGTTTATTGGGTGTATTCACACAGTGGTACTAATTAATCAGGATATTTAAAAATTAAAATTTTAAACAAATAAAAGGTTTTCAATGAATCAAAGTTTTAATTAGAATACAATAACCAAATAGTAAAGATCAAAAAGCTTCTGTAGGAACGAACTTAGATTTACGGTTTAAGGGTAAAATAATGTAAATAAACAGTAAGTAAGACACAATAGAATAACAATAGCACTTCGAATTGAAAATGACAGAACCTGTTTGAAAACTAACAAGAATAAATAACTGATCCGTAATATAGCTAAGAATTAACTCGGGACCGAATAAGTCTCGTGTTAATTAATGATTCTGTTGGAAAAAATATCGAAAGAAAAAAAAACTTCGTTATTTCAGAAAAGCTGTTATGATGTTTTAGGTTGCACGCGCATCATTATGTTACGTTTAAAGGCTTAAAATCGTCATCGATAACCACGTGTCGTATAAAAACTAATTAAAAAATTGTTAAAGAATTACAAAATTCCACTCACCAGGCGCCTTATTTGCTATTTTATTGAAACAACTTGTAAACTTCGTATAAATGCTGCATAGGCTCATCATCGCTAGTGGCCATTTTAATACACTACTGACATCAACGACCGACACCGACGGCACCCGGCGTTAAATTGTCAAATTCAAGCGCCAAGTTTAAATTTTGCTATTCTAACTCATATTTAACAGTAGCTTAACTAATATTAACTATTACTATTATAATTCAATTTATGCTTAACACTTTTTATTATTTAAAACGGTTTTAATCAATATTTGAGAATGAAAGATTTTAACGTTATTATATATAGGATGTAGTCTAAAAATCATACAATGCATTACGTTAATTTGATAAATGTAAGATATATATATTTTTCACTCAACATCTTACCTATAAGACGATTAAGCGACGGTTACCAAACCGAAAGTTTAACACTCTTTTTCACTTTTGATAGATTTTCTTATTCTTAAAATATTGATTTACAATTTTTTTTTAATCCACAAAGATTACTTTTTGATCTGTAAAGCAATTATTGACATATGACAATCACAATTTGTTCTAACAATATTTCAAAGAACATTAATTATTCAAAACAGGATAGGAACGTTGTTGTAAATCACATTGCATTTGAAGTATTTGTGTTACAATGCAACGTTATTTTAGCAAAATACCATTTTATACGTTTATTAATCTTGGAGCGACTTGTAGTTCAGAGCGAATGCTTGTTTAATATTTCAATAGCTATTTTTGGTAAAACGACAAAGAATCTGAAGTAGAGTAGGCCACCAACATAGCACTTTAAATCTCTGATTATTTCAGGGAATCATTCATATGAACTGGCACCTTAAATTGACAGACATGATGTATCATAAAAGAACATTTGGATTTACTGCTAAAATTCTTTTTGTGTTACATTATGATTTTATTATATAAAATTGTATTTAGATTACAAGCAACGAATCGGAAATGCTGTCTTAATTTTACTAAGTACAAGGTGTTCCTACTCAAAGCGGACAACGTAATAGTGGCTATAGATCTCGTCAAGACAGACACTTTTCCACTTTTTGATTTGATCTTTTGTTTTAAATTACGACCGTTTTTTGTTTTCTATAAATCTCTTATTTACTCCATCGTTTATTGTCGAAAGTAATTTGAAGTCGTATAATAATTTATTTATTTAGCTTTAAGGTTGAAATTAATAACTTTTGAATAATATCTTTATTGTTGAATTTGATTTTTTTTCAAACATCTGAAAGGGCTAAAACAAATTTGACAAATTTTCGTACGCTAACACATTTTTATGGGCCAGAAAAATCAATCCATAGACGGAGAACCGGTTTATTATAATTAATATTATTTTTTTGTGATTTATTTTTCTCAGCTTAACGCCGTTGTTTTCGAAGGGGTGCGAGCTGTTGCCAAGCATTCCCATCTACGAACTCAAGAAATTTCGCACAATGCGTGTTGTATTCAGTATGACAGCTTTTGTAAGAGGATGTAGGTGTTGTTCTTGATGTTCAGCGTTTACAGGCTTCCGCGTAGATCTTTTGGTACAACCCCTGTTGCAGATAGATTTATTGGCACTACAACTACCTTTCCAGGTTCCACATGCGTTTTACCTCATCGCTCAGCTCTTGATACTTTCGCTTCTTTTCAGTTATTGTGCTATCCAAATTGTAAGTATTTAGTATAGCCACATCAATCATGTAAGTTGCCTTATTTACCTTGTCGCGCCATACAATGTCCGGTCTGTTGTTAGGGATGGTTCTATCAGTTAGGATAAATCGATCATAGTACGTGGTGTGTGCAGGAGATTCAAGAACTGGTGGTGGCTCATATTTATAGTATGCTACTTTTTCTACTTCTTTCAATTTCAAGTTGATGCAGAGATGTTGATGGACTTACTTGATTATGCCGGTGAAGGTAGTCGTTTAGCGCGAGACTGTTGCAAGCGGATGTTACGTGCTGGATAGTTTCTGATTTCTCCTTGCACTTTTGGCATTTGTCCTTGGTGACAAAAGGATCTTTTACAATGTACTTTAAGTAGTGTTTCGTTGCCACAACCTAATCTTGAATTGCGATCAAAAAGCCCTCTGTTTCTGGGAAGAGCTGTCCATGTCTAAGCCAAGCGTTCGACGCATTCTTGTCGACATTACTGAGACTGAGGTCATTGGGGTGTCTCCCATGCAGAGGTTTACTTCACCATTCCTCCAGCTTCTTGCTACGTTTCTGGGTGTGTTGTTCTGTGTTCTGCCTGACTGGCTAAGTTGAGAGGGCTGTAGTTCTTGTCGGCCTGGCTTACAGTTAGGTGTAGAGGTGAGCTATTACATTTTTCCTTGAAATATTTTTTCAGCAGGCTTATTTGATTATCTCTAAGAATTCTTATATCTATTAATCCTCTTACTGACACTGAGACTGCTTGATTTTGAGTGTAGTTTCCTGTGTTTTGTCAGTTCTACCCGGTCTTTCTCATAATGTTGTCTACGTTTGTGCCCGTCCACTGAATTATGCCAAATGAAGACGTAAGTATTGGTACGGCTAGCGCTAGTAGGATGTTAATCGCCTTGAACATATTTTTTACAGTTTAAGTCAGTTTGACAGACTCTACTCTTGCCATGTATTATTATTATTATTATTATCATTATTATGACTAAAACTAACACTAATGTTAAAAATTTGTTTTCAAAATCTGAAACGACTAAACGAATTTGACAAATTTTAAACGCTTACACAGTTTTATAAACGACAAAAAATAATATCAAAACTGTGTCAAAATCTAAATCTATAGACGGAGAACTGTTTTATTATTAACATTATTACTTAAAAAGGGTCTCCGTCTATGGATTTATTTTGACACAATTGTGATATGATTTTTCCTGAGCTATAAAATTGTGTAAGCGTACCAAAATTTGTCAAAGTCATTTCAGCCGTTTCAAATTTTTGAAAAAAATTGATTTTAATGTTATTAATTTCGACGTTTAAAGCTAAATAATTTAATTATAATAATGCAATGTCATTCCAATAATTACTATTTTGTAAATAAAAATGTCAGTAATTATTGAAAACTAAAATTACTACTAACTAAACTAAGATAACAAGATGTGAAAATTTTAACAAGTAAATCCCTAGATTCAGAGTTAAAACGCACTGTATATACAAACAGATGTATTGAAACTGGAAGATTTGTACTTTTCAACGGACTAAACTCAACAAATATTGCTGCAAACAAAATTCATAGAAAAAAAAACCACAATGATTTGCATTAACAAAAATGCTTAACCATTAGTAACAAATTCAAATAAGCATGTTAGTTTCATCGTGGAGCAGTTGTCATATGTGAAACTAACAAAAATATTGGAAATTATTGGATATGTAATCCTGACCCCGCACTCTACTGATTTAGATCTACATTATCTAGTTTTCAAGCATGTCGAGTAACTTGTAACTTCTTACCTCAATTATGTGATTCTTTAGGCTTTGCTAAATAAGTGCTAAAAGCTTTGAAGTCTTATAAACTCCTTAAGTATTAAAAATTGATGAGTCTCAATAAGGCGAAATACATGTATGTTTGGGTTTTTGGCATTGGTTTATTCGGTTATCAAGAAGGGCATGGTTTTATTCAAAAACGACCAAAAATTCATTTAAAATATAGTTTTTTTATTTAAATTTCAATGTAATTGAAATTTGATCGGTTTTTACTTTCTTTAATGCCCCAGTCAGCTTCAAACTGCGGTTACCATCGACTTAGAACTCGATTTTTTAGGTCTTTTAAAAAACCAAAAAGCTTCATGAAATCAGCTTCGACGATTTGTGGTTGACACTTAAGTGGTGATGAGTGGCTAAGAAAAATCTCTTCCTAATAGTCCGATTTTTAATTTGATCAGTCGTTGTCCGAAAGTGGGAATGAGTGGGCCTTTCACTGCGGAAAGATAGGTATATTTGGTTTTTTTTTCTTATCTGCTTTCGTTGGGGAACAATCAGATCCACTGTCTACTAAAAACTTCGTTTGCATGTCGATTGTTGATAAAAAGGCGGTTAGTACCAAGATATATAATATCTCATCGGCCGTTGACAAGCTGTAGTGACTAGTTTTTTAAATATTTTTCTCTACGATCATTAGTGGAATATATTAATTCTGAAATAATTTTTAATAATAGAAAGAAAAAATCTCTCTCTCGATATAGAATATTTATTCTAAAACACTTGCTCTTATGGGTTTTGCGTGTATTTTCATACAGTAACAAGTATCAGATGTGTAGCACTTACGTAAGTCGATTTTTTGATTATTATAGCCAACTCAGTTTTGGCATAAATAACAATCTCAAATTGACTTTAAGTTTGCAAGAAATTGTACAATAGCAAACAAAACACCGAAGACCACTCCACCGTTGTTTCGACCTTTTGGGACTCTTAAGGAGTGAGTGAACTCGAGTATAAGTTCTATTGTACAAATGCGCGCTGTTGACTATATTCTATATAGGGTGTACATCATATACGACCAATAAGTATTGCGACATCTAGTGTCCCTCGTGCTATCGGAACACGTCCGAAAATACATTTATATTAAATTATTGTTAATGAGAGCTATTACATAAGTGCTTTTGAGAAAAAGTCTAATTGAAATCATGATGCGATAAACTCTAAATAAGACGTCGATGCAATGTGCCTTTGTAACGTTACGGGAACTACTTAGAAAGGCGTTCTTGGGACATTACCGACGTATTGAAATACTGAGGGACGTTCAGAAAAGCAAGTGGGTTATTTAGGGGTGGCTGTGCGCCCTAACAGCCACGCCATACCCTTGAACACACAAATTGTCTTTGATAAAACTACAGGATACACTTTTTAAAATGAAACACATGATTCAAAACTTCTCAACAACAGCGTTTAACAAATATAGCATGTTAATTATTACTAATCCTAATTATTAACATAACATAAAAATTGAAACTCCTGCTTCTTTTAATTAAGTATTTTCCCAATTTTATGGGAGCTTCTGGTAGGAGTTGGTAAATAGATCAATTAAAACTCCATGTAGTTTAAAAGTGCCGACGTTTTGGTCAGAAATTGTCTGACCTTTTTTGAGAGTATAAAGAATTGGAAACCAAAATTTGAAAACTTTTTGCCAACTGTCTTCATTTGATCCTTGAAAAAAGTCAGATAATTTCTGACCGAAATTGATCCATCAACCACTCCTACAAGAAGACCCCATAAGATTGGGAAAACTTAAATACCTACAATAAAAATTGATTTTTAATTTAATGGTCATATAATAATTTCGATTCAGTCAAATTTTTATATACATAATTATTGGTTCCAACTAGTATCGTCTAGATTCGGGTCTAAAGAGGCCGTCGTTGTTTGAAATTTTTCCTAATGTTTTCCCTAATACGAGTGGTCAGCTTTTTAAAAGCCTTCTATCTACAATATTAACTGATGATTATGAATCTTTCGTCCAGCCGTTTATTATTTCTTCTCTTCTCTTCCTTTCCTTTCAACCAAATGTCATGGGTCTACAGTAGTTGCAACCTCAACCCCTTTTATCGAGGAACTTAAAATTTCCAAGACACCCAATGAACCACAGAAAAAGAAGAGTGCGAAGAGAATCAAGAAGCAATTGTTTTTCAAGAGTTAGAGTGACAGCGAAAGCGATCAGGAAGATTCTTCCCTGAATGATGAGTAGCTTCGAGTTGGACGCCAACACTCCACAAATGGCTCCCACTTATAAATGCACGATTGCCAATTTGAAAGAAGAAAACTGGATCGCAGTAAGCTATGAAGGAACCTTTTCCTGGGTTCATCATAAATCGTGTGAACACAGAAGTGACAGTAAATGTATAGAAAACGTCAAATATATTTCCGCTGGCCCGACAAAAAGATATAACGACTTACACAGAAGATGACATTTATATGGTTATACGAGCTGTCCCGCCGCGCTTTGCTACGGCAAATTAAAGATTGTTAGCAGTACATTTCGACCTCCTCAGAAACATGCACACCACTGTGCGTCGAAAAACGGCTAAAAAAGTGGTAAATTTCGCGTTTTTGTTGTATTTCAACAATTTTATAACATTTTCATATTTATTCACTTTTTAAACCTATAAACTTACATAATATTTTCTCACGATCATTAGTGGAATATATTAATTCTGAAATAATTTTTTAATAATAGAAAGAAAAATCTCTCTCCCGATATAGAATATTTATTCTAAAACACTTGCTCTTATAGGTTTTGCGTGTATTTTCATACAGTAACAAGTATCAGATGTGTAAGCACTTACGTAAGTCGATTCTTTGATTATTATAGCCAACTCAGTTTTGGCATAAATAACAATCTCAAATCGACTTTAAGTTTGCAAGAAATTGTACAATAGCAAACAAAAACACCGAAGACCACTCCACCGCTGTTTCGACCTTTTGGGACTCTTAAGGAGTGAGTGAACTCAGTATAAGTTCTATTGTACAAATGCGCGCTGTTGACTATATTCTATACAGGAGTGTACATCATATACGACCAATAAGTATTGCGACATCTAGTGTCCCTCGTGCTATCGGAACACGTCCGAAAATACATTTATATTAAATTATTGTTAATTAGAGCTATTACATAAGTGCTTTTGAGAAAAAGTCTAATTGAAATCATGATGCGATAAACTCTAAATAAGACGTCGATGCAACGTGCCTTTGTAACGTTACGGGAACTACTTAGAAAGGCGTTCTTGGGACATTACCGACGTATTGAAATACTGAGGGACGTTCAGAAAGCAAGTGGGTTATTTAGGGGTGGCTGTGTGCCTAACAACCACGCCATAGCCTTGAACACACAAATTGCCTTTGATAAAACTACATGATACACTTTTTTAAAATGAAACACATGATTCAAAACTTCTCAACAACAGCGTTTAACAAATATAGCATGTTAATTATTATTAATCCTGATTATTAACATAACATAAAAATTGAAAAGTATTTTCCAAATCTTATGGGAGCTTCTGGTAGGAGTTGGTGAATAGATCAATTAAGACTCCATGTAGTTTAAAAGTGCCGACGTTTTGGTTAGAAATTGTCTGACCTTTTTGAGGGTATAAGAATTGGGAACCAAAATTTGAAAACTTTTGCCAACTGTCTTCATTTTGATCCTTGAAAAAAGTCAGATAATTTCTGACCGAAATTGATCCATCAACCACTCTACAAGAAGACTCCATAAGATTGGGAAAACTTAAATACCTACAATAAAAATTGATTTTTAATTTAATGGTCATATAATAATTTCGATTCAGTCAAATTTTTATATACATAATTATTGGTTCCAACTAGTATCGTCTAGATTCGGGTCTAAAGAGGCCGTCGTTGTTTGAAATTTCTTTCTAATGTTTTCCTAATACAGTGGTCAGCTTTTTAAAAGCCTTCTATCTACAATATTAACTGATGATTATGGATCTTTCCAGCCGTTTATTATTTCTTCTCTTCCTTTTCACTAAATAAAATATTAAATTGAAAATAATAATCTTTAATTAATGACAGTGCAGTAATTTTTTTGCAGAATTGTAATTTTGTTATTCACACATTTACAGACAATTAGACAGATAATACTATTCAAACTGGTTATCGAATGTAAGCACCCCGTGACTCTAACACAGTTAAGGTAGATACGCAATAGAGTAATCTAATTTTGACCCTAAAGACAAATTAGATTTTGCGTTTTATAGATTTTTCTTCGAATTTTAAATAACAATAAAAAAATTAGATTTTAAAAACTCTACAATTCAATTTTGAGTTTTTTAAAATTAAATTTTATCTTACGGCTAAAGAAATGGTTATCTCACGTAAGGGCAAAGTGAAATACGCAAAGAAAGTGAAATTTCGGTTTAAAATTATTCAAATCCGGCGAGCTCAAGTTTTATTACTATGGTAACTTAGTTTCATCTAGACGAACCAATCCACAATTGCACACGGTTTCGTCACCACACTGTACAGGTTTATACTGATCTTCTGGGGCACCATACATAACACTTACATCACAATACAATATTTAAAATGTACTATACGATTAAATAATAATAATAATATCTAGTTGCTAGCCTTTGAATATGCAGTATGTTCTCGCTTTAATCGTTTTACACGCTGTAGCCATGTTTAGTGCTTTTAAATAAAAATTATAATACTGTTAGTGTTTTGTAGAAGAAATTAGATATAGTTTACATGTTTAGAAGCATTTTAATCTATTTATTGACTCTCGCCGCGCCATGGCTAGCAAAGTCAAATTGAAATGCTGTTGACAAACTAAAATATTTTATTTTGTCCTCATGGGTTTTATCTCGCATGCTATGGCTGTGTTTATTGTTCTTTACTTTATTTTTAGATAAAAATGGTACATAAGTACATAAGAAAAACGACTCACCAATCACGGGAGAAAAATAACATGGAGCCGCTTCCATAGAAGCGGCTACAGCAACTCATAGGGATGCCGATTAATACAGCAGCGCGCCAGCACAACGTTCCTGTTGCAACTCTTTTCCGAAGAATAAATAAACCAATTAATGGATGTGCTGAGAAACAACTTTTGACGATATGTTCCTGCGTTTAGCAAAGACCAGAAACAATGCTAGTTGACTACATCCTACAAATGGAAAACTACTTTTTGGTTTAACCGTAGCAGACCTTAAGTCTATCGCATATCAATTTGCTGTGCTGTGAGGAACTAAATTTCTCACCAATTTAATAACGAAAAAACTGTAGCCGGAAAAGACTGGGTTTATGGTTTCTTGAAAAGAAACACAGTTGTCACTGCGGTTGCCAGAGAAAACCTCAGCAGCTAGATTAACGTAAATAAGTTCTTCAATCTCCTTTATAATTTATATGAAATCCACGGGTACCCTCCGAAGCGTATCTATAACTGTGACGAAACTGGAATTACTACGGTTGCAAACAAACCTTCCAAAATCATATCAAAAAAGGGAAAAAAACAGGTGGGAGTTCTATCCTCAGCAGAGAGGGACTCTAGTTACCGCAGAAATTTATTTTAATGCGGCTGGAGAATACATTCCTTCAGCTTTGATCTTTCCAAGAGTTCAACGCAGTGTAACATTTGAACACTGTGTTTTCTCCAAATACGAAAATCTTTGCTTACCCAACAGGTTGGATGCAAAATGGTTCGGACATTTTCTGAAATTTGCAAAACCAACAGGTAAAGACCACGTTCTCCTCATTTTGGATGGCAACTCTACTCACATAAATAATCTTAATGTGCTGACTATGGCCAAACAGAACTTTGCTGACATTCTGGTTTTGCCTCCACATCGTACGCATCCGTTACAACCACTAGATGTGTCAATGATGTACCCAATTTCCACCTTTTATTAGCAAGCAGTAAAGTGTGGCTTCGAGAACACCCAGGAAAAATGGTTACAATCCACGAGGTTGGAGCGCTGTTTGGAGAGACCTATATAAAGAACAATGAAAACGGCAATTTCTGGATTTAAGAAAACGGGCATTTTTCCTTTTCAGAGGCTTTTTGACACCTACTTCGCAGCAGCTGAAACAACGAATCGCTTGTATACCGGTGGAATACACCAAGATCAAAGACCACACCCAGTAGAAGAAAAACCTCAAACGTACATACTACCTATTCCTCACGTAGGATTTTCTAACAAAGAAGATGGCGCCCGAAAAACAACCAAATGTCATGGGTCTACAGTAGTTGCAACCTCAACCCCTTTTATCGAGGAACTTAAAATTTCCAAGACACCCAATGAACCACAGAAAAAGAAGAGTGCGAAGAGAATCAAGAAGCAATTGTTTTTCAAGAGTTAGAGTGACAGCGAAAGCGATCAGGAAGATTGTTCCCTGAATGATGGGAGTAGCTTCGAGTTGGACGCGCAACACTCCACAAATGGCTCCACTTATAAATGCACGATTGCCAATTTGAAAGAAGAAAACTGGATCGCAGTAAGCTATGAAGGAACCTTTTTCCTGGGTTCATCATAAATCGTGTGAACACAGAAGTGAGAGTAAAATGTATAGAAAAACGTCAAATATATTTCCGCTGGCCCGACAAATAAGATATAATGACTTACACAGAAGATGACATTTATATGGTTACGAGCTGTCCCGCCGCGCTTTGCTACGGCAAATTAAAGAATTGTTAGCAGTACATTTCGACCTCCTCAGAAACATGCACACCACTGTGCGACGAAAAACAGCTAAAAAGTGGTAAATTTCGCGTTTTGTTGTATTTCAACAATTTTATAACATTTTCATATTTATTCACTTTTTAAACCTATAAAATTACATAATGTTATAATATTTACAGAATACTATAATGTATGTAAGTTAAGTAAGTAAACAATACTATTATTTCTTCTTATTTACACCGGTTGGCAATATATCTATAGAACGCTTTCAGGAGACTCGTCAGTTTCTCCCGTGAGTAACCTTGGCGTGGTTTGGGTAGGAGCGCTCCCATTGGCCAAGGCTGGCGGGCCAAACACTGGTAGAATATTCTTTTCTATCTCATATGTTATTTACATTTAAATGATTATGATATCAGCTGGTGGGGATAACTAATCAATTATCACTTACACAGTTATCTATCGAGGTTGAAAATTAATAAATTATTAATATTTATTAAACAATTGCACTTATGAGCATAAAAAATAGATAGAAACCTATTCTCAGACCTATCGAATATATATACAAAACTTCATTAAAATCAGTTAAGCCGTTATGGAGGAGTTTGAGGACGAACACTGTGACAAGAGAATTTTATATATAGAAATAATTTAACACTAGAATCCTGACCTTTAATTATAAAGATTTAACCCAAAACACCTAGATGAAAGGTCGCTCATTACTAAGTTTCAGGGTGTTTTGTTTAAAAATTTAAAAACGATTTGTGCTTAGTATTTTAAAATTAATTGACGTATTTATTTCATATTTGGCAGGGAGTGTAGACACTGTACACCCTACACCCTTCTAAATTATGTTAAACAAACATTTCTGTCTACTATCAGAGATGTACGACAGGGGTAAGTGACCGGTTAATCGTGCCCAAATTCTACGCCACTGGCGGAATAAAAATTTTAGTTACAATTTTTCGATCCTCCAATATTTATTAAGTAAATAATGTACTCTGTCCTCATAACGATTAAGTCAATATTTCTCGAGATATATTAAGTTAAACATGAAGCTGTACCATTGAATTGAAAAAAAAAATGAAACCCCCCACTAGATCAAAAGAATTAATTCAGTTCAGAGCCAATTACACGAAACAAATAATATTGAAAAATTATCCATCAAATGTGACTTATCGAATTGTAATTTAAATAGAAATCAGGTTATTTGCTTTAATAATATTTTAAAATCACTTTGAATTATTTTAAAGTTAGAAGATCTATTTTATTTTTGTCAATAAATTTTAGTGTCTTTATTGTTAATACGGATTAAAGTTTAATTTGCGTATTAAATGCAACCCACTGGCTCAAAATGTCGATATTAGTTATTACCGAGTTACATACCAAAATTAAAAATGATACAGCTTCATGTTTAACTTAAAATATCTCGAAAATATTGACTTAATCGTTATAAAGAAAGAGTACATTATTTACTTAAAAATATTGGAGAATCGAAAAATTCTACTAAAATTTCTAATCCGCCAGTGACGTAAAATTTAGGGGACGATTAACCCGTCACTTAATCCTATCGTACGCCTCTGGTGGTAGACAGAAATGTTTGTTTAACGTAATTTAGAAGGGTGTACAGTGTCTACACTTCCTGCCAAATATGAAATGAATACGTCAATTAGTTTTACAAATACTGAGCACAAAGAGTTTTAAATTTTTAAACAAAACGCCCTGTAACTTAGTAATGAGCGACATTTTATCTAGGTGTTTGAGTTAAATCTTCATAATTTGAGGTCGGGATTCTAGAGTTAAATTATTTCCAAATAGTAATGAATCACCCTTTATATAGATTAATGTAGCAGGCAAAGTAAAATTTATGCCCCCTTTTTTATTAAAGTGTCATTAGACTTTCGATTTTTACTTAATACATTCTAAACATATATGTAATATGCTTACCTATTGCTCATAACTTAGGTTTTCTAAGTGCAGCAGTAAGACCACATTGCATGTTTCACTTTTTCCGACCTTTCCTTATACAAAAAAGATAAACATGGAACCGTAGTTGATACCTTAGGATCAGACATTCTTTCAAAAATGTACATTATTTTGATAATGTTATTTGGGTTGCCTACATGATATCCAGAAAAGTCTTAAAATCAACAACTCGTGCATTAAAACCTTACTTCAACCACTTGTATGACGAATAACTATTTTATAATTTGATTATACTTAGCATTTGTTTAAACAGTTTTTTTTATTCGACAAGTAGTTAGATAATCATGCGTCACTTTTGTTTTAATAATGTGTACGAAAATAATAGTATGAAAGAAAAGATCTTTAAATTTACATTATCTACAACTTTTATTCAAACTATTTTTCTTAATGTATCGTTTGTTTTTTATTTCTTATCTACCAATTAATATTTATGTTAGGTGCGTATAGATTATGTGGTAATTTATTAGAAAACGCGCTAATTTTAATATAAAAACGTATTTTCCAATATTATGTCAGCAATGTCGATTAGATGCGCCTTATAGTTTGCAACCCGCATATCCATATGCATTGATTGTACTAATTTATGATTTAAGTTTTAAATTTTGAACGATATAACTGAAGTATGTTTTGTAGTATAATTTTAAGTTTAAAAAATAAACTCGATTTGACTAATACATATTTCAAGGGTCCTACATATAATTTGTATCTATTTGAGAATATGCGTAAGATCATTTATGCGCCACCTATTATTCACTTTATTATTAAATTCAAGAGTATGTAGAAAACTGTTTCAAATGGTATTATTGAAAGTATCGTAAAATAGTATTGAATTACAAAATCATCATTTTGGCATGCAAGAAGTAAATTGAATGTATGATGATTATAATATTTTAACTTATACAATATTTTTGCGTTTGCAACTCAGCATTTCATAATGCATACCTACTACTTAGTAGATTGTTTTACAAGTAAGAAAAAGGATGATTTACTGGCAAATGAAAATTAATTTTCTCTGGAAGTTAAACGTTTTTCTAAACAATCAAAACCATTTTAAAAACGAGTTTTGTAGGTACATTCAGCATTTCTATTACTGAAAACGGGACTCAAAACATAATATTATATGAAAATGACTATTACTGGAGTCAAAGACGATTTGCGAAAGTATCGGTTAGAGCTTAGCGACCCGGCACAAAATGTTCATTTTCTTGCAAAAAACCGAGTTTTTAACTCTTTTTGAATTCTTTTGGTTTTAAAATTATTTTGACCTACTTTTTCTTGGAGTTAAGGAACCAGATTTTCACCCTTTTATTATTGATGTTCGAGAAACATTTTGGTTCAAGGTACACACCCTCTGTTTATCCCCTCCTGTTATGTATATATATACAAAACATGGAAAAATATTGAATTTTCAGGAAAAGTAGTCATTATTAACTACAAACAGCATGCCAAATTTCAGCTAAAAAAATTGGATAGTTTTGCCAATATTTAACTTTCACTGAATTTTGACTATATTTTTAAATGCTCCCAGTTTGTTCAAATGGTTGTAGGAAAAAGAAAAAGAAAACATAGCTTTTTTTATGTACATTAACGTGATGTAATTCAAATTCGATATTTACGATATATACAGCGTGTCCGCGGATTGAGTTGAGAAGAGAAGAAACATTTTTATTATTAATTTTACGACAAAAAGTCATTCTTTATAAAAAGTTCTGCTTGTCGAAAATAGTAATTTACGTAACAAGTCCGAAAAATAGGGCTTTTTTGGACAAATAGACAAAATTCTAGCACGAGCCGTAGGCGAGTCCTGAAGTCTGTGAGTCCAAAAAACTATTTTCGGGCGTGTTGGCTATAATATTTTTCGGCAACCGTGTAGAATAACAAATTAATGAGACGACACATATCTTTATTTCTTTATTATACATTTTAATTCCTATTTGAATTAAATAGAACAGAACAGAAAATACTACATAATAACAGAAACATTCTAATTCTTATTTATACTAATATTTATGTTAAAATTCGAGTAATTGCTAATATTGAAGAGATTCAATTTGTTTGAAATGCTTAGTATGTTTAAATTCCTCTTGTTGAAGCCAGAACAAGAAGACAAAGTTTCTGTTTCACATTGTTTGTTTTCTTCTGATGATTTTTGAATGGTCTTGGCAATTTTAATTTTGTTTGTATTGTACGTGAATTATCTATCCTTCAGCCACATTGGTAGACTTCCAGCCACCGTGTTCTTCAAATTTGTAATGTTTCCACCATTATCAGCAAATAACGTCGCCGAAGTTCGACGAATGCTATGGCCTGTCTAATTTTGAGGATTGGGTAAATGTAAAAATTCTGCGATTTTTATTCCGAGACTCCGTGAACTGTGGACACCAACAGGCTGAATCGAATATTTTCCTTTTTTTGTAATTCACAAATAATCTGTTATGTGGAGTATGGGATGCCCGTAAAGATAAATACTGTCTATACAACAGCAGGTTTTCTTGCCCAATTATAACAAAAGTTCTCTCAATATGTGTTTTGGAATCTGGTATTTTCACAAGCAACATGTCTTCTCTTGTCATTTATTAGATCAATTGACATTTTTGTTAGTTATTCTCGTCTACACGCACCGTCTAACCCAATAATTGTTGCTACCTGAAAATTAAGTTGATACATCCTACAATCGTAATATTTTGTTAAAATTACCTTCAGCATTAGATATGTTTGATTATCCGCTTCCCTAATGAATTTGTTGATCTGCTCACACCTGAAGACTTCTGATTTCTTAGCTTTGTAACCAACATTCTTCCTTTTAAGAAATGCGATAACCTTTTGAGAAAGTGGCTATGTTTACATGTTTTTCTTACTAAAATGGTACTTTTCAACATAGAGTACATACATGCTCCACAGAGTAGAGGATTTGACAGTTTTAGATTTTTGGGCCAAATAAGCCAAAATTACATCCTTTTTAATAGTTTTGCATTGCTTCATATCCATCCATTTCGTGAACAAATCATAAACGTTTTCGCACCTGGATTTAGATTTTTCAGGTAATAATTGTGCTGTAGCAGCAGCTTGCTATATTGGAAATTTCCCAAGGCACATTTTCAAAGCCACTATCGCTGCTGCTTTCCGTATTTTATTGCGAATTGCGATAAAAAACATGCAAACTTTTGACAACTAATTTCATATGAACTGTCAGCCGTTATTTTGTTGCTATGCATTTATCAAAATCATACCTACCAAGATTTTCATATTTACATCACAACAACGACGTGATTCTTCCGGTCTAGTCTGAAAAGTACGTACTTCCCAGACTAGGCTACTCTCAAAAAAGCCTCCCGGAAAGTGGGTACATCCCGACGGTTGCCGAAAAATTATATTTGCAATATATAAATCTAAAAACAGATGAACGTAGCTTAAAATAAATTAAGAAAATGTGCAAAAACTTTAGGAGAGAAGTGCCATTATTTATCATGTTAGGATACAATTTTATATGAAAAAGTTTATTATAATCTGAAGCGAAGTCTAAATACTTATTTATGAATGAATATAGGATCCATATATCTAAATACTAAATTTGATTAATAAATTTAGAGTTTTGTTTTTCTGTTGTATTATTTTTTAAATTTAAAGGTATCCACAACAATTGACAAAGTTTGTTAGATGTCATTGTACAGCAGGATGGTTGCCCTGCCCATTGCACACTTATGGTACCACAGTGGTTAACACATCACTTTGGTGAACGATGTATGAGAAGATTTCGACCAATTAATTTTCCTGCGAGATCACCAGATCTGACACCTATTGCTTTATAAGCGAGGTCGTTAAGAAATGCTGTCAGCGTTTTCTTAATTGCAATCGTTTCTTTGATTACCGCGTTTCCTTCGTAATATGCGGATGTAGAATTTGTGTTGATTGCGATGGGGTTGAGACGGCAACCCTACATGGGTCCCTCCTTAGTGGATTGATCCACAAAAAAGAGTGTCGAAGATTGTTACCCGAAGTTAGACAAAAAAAAATGTTTTGCGGTTGTTTTCTTGTTGCGTTGTGAGGCGCTCTTGTTGGCACCGTTGCAGATGCTGCAGTTCAGTGCGCTCTCGTTGGTGCTGTTGCAGATGCTTCGGTTCGTTGCGCTTTCGTTGGCGTTGTTGCAGATGCTGCGATTGAGGAGTTTGTCGTTGCTGCTTTTGTTTTGTTGCTGTTGTTGTTCCAGAGACGAATTTGTGCGTTATGTGAGCTGTATTCGACAGCTTGTGTGCTCGAGTTCGTTGCTCCGCGCGTCCTGTATGCGACAGGCGAATGGACGTCAGAACCAGGCGTCTAAGCTGTGACGTGTGTGCGTCGAAGACTTGGGCCTGTGGGTTCCGTGACTTGTGTACGGGTGCGATTGATCATTGACGGCTATGTCTTCAAAACATAGTGCGCGTCGTGATCGTTTGTTCCTCTGAAACAGCGGTTGTGGCGTTTGTGGTCATTGCAGCGGTCGTTCGTTTACAGGTGTTGCAGCGGTCGTGGCGTTCGTGGTTGTTGCAGCTGTCGTTGGGTTTCATCTTAGCGGTGTTTTCTTAGGTGATGGTGTTGATGAAACGTCTTCGTTTGTAGTCCATCAGCCCAAGATGATGCGCGTTACATCATTCAATGAGGAGAAGGGCGGTGCCGATGATGTCCATAGCGGACGCAGCGATGGCACGCGTTGTGTTGTGTAGCGGACGTGTTGTCGTTGACGGGCGTGTTGTCGGGCGGCGGTTGAGCAGCAGCGAGCGTAGCTGGCTTAGTGGAGATCGTTTTCCCGTTCATGTCATAGCGTAGGTATAAAAAATATTAGCAATTATACCTGATGTTGTTGACGTGTTGCTCCTCGTCAAATATTTGTATTTCTGATTTGATCACGTCGGGGATCACCACTGTGGTGTTTATGGTGTATACTCTAGACGCCGGGTCGAACCAGAGAAAGAATTGGGAATCAGATCGGTTTTACTAACGTTTATTATTTGCACATACCGTAATTGAGCTGCATTATTTACAATTATAAATAAAAGCGGCGTAGGTCAGCAACATAGTAAGTCGCGTACTATGTGTTGCGTGATGATACTCGACACAGTGGTATCATATGTCAAGCTAAAGATCGCAGACCGGGTTGAACTGGACCGATGGATTCGAACTCGGGCCAATACTTCAACTGATGTCGGCGGAACTCTGACTGAGAGTTATTAATTGCTGTTCAGTCATGACTTATCGATTGGTTATTACCCAGACTGTCGACTGTGACTGTGACTGATCGACTTCTAGACTGATTTCTGTTATCGTAACTACTTCGTTTTATACGTGCGAAGTAGGTTAGTTTGCTTTGTAACAAGGTCGTTAAGAAATGCTGTCAGTGTTTCCTTAATTGCAATCGTTTGTTTAATTTCCGCGTTTCCTTCGTAATATGCGGATGTAGAATTTGTGTTGATTGCGATGGGGTTGAGACGGCAACCCCACAATATCAAAGAACACTGCTACTAAATGTTCTCGATATTTGAAGGCATCCTAGATATGGTTTTCGAGTAAATAACCCACACCCTCTTCAGTTTTAAAACCGTCTGTATAAATAAAAATTGCCAGGCGATATTCGTAACGCAGTTCATTAAAACTCGAGTGGTACGACATTTTGGGTAGGTGTTCTAAACTAAGAATTATTTGTATATCAGGAATAGTCCATAGTGGTATTTCGTTCGGGCCCTCATTCTTTAATATAGGGAAGTGTATATTTAACTAGTTCATGCATTCCCAAAACGGACACCCCTAGGTCGGATTATAGTCGGTCTTAGAGAATATTAATTTAGAGTCTTGAAAAGAAATCTATAGTTTGGATAATCGGAGTATGCCCGTATCCGAGACATGTAACCAGCAGTTAAAGTGACCCTTTTCTGGTTCAAGGACATTAATTTTGTTTCGCAATATAGTCTTTCCACGGATTGGCAGAAAAAGGTCTTTTAGAATAGCGCAGCCCCAGGTAGTGTAAAGTGTCTAAACTCCGTAATAAACTGCTACGCGCTGACGAGTATACTACGCATCCATAATCTAATCGTTATAATACGACAGTCCTATAGATACCTATCAAGCACTTTGGTTCTGCTCCTCATTTTGTATGAGCTACAATTTTTAATATGTTCATCGCCCGACAACATTTCTCCTTTAACATGAATATGTGCGAAGCCCACGTTAGTTTTTCATCAAACGTCATACCCAAAAATTTTATATTTTACTTAAAAATTTACAGGCATCTAATAACACGATCTTTTATAAACAGTAGGTACTAATTTGTAGTGCGGAATTGTAAGTCTTTAGAAGTGCATGGAGCTAGTTATTTCTTCAGAGAATATAAAGCCTAGGTTTTCTACATTTTTAATTATCTTATTTATAGCCTCCTGTAGCTTGTGTGTTGTCACCCTCACAGTTTTACCCAAATACATGATGGCCAGGTCATCTACGTATAGACATTTATAAACACACGGGTCTACATCTGCAGCCAAGTCGTTAACAGCGATAGCAGACAGAGTACAGCTTAGGGTGAATCCTTAGGGTACAGCATTTTCCAGTACATGAGACGAAGACAAGTGGTTTCCCGCTCTTACCCGATATTGGGGGTGCGTAAGAAACGATCTAACAAAATTTAGCATGTTACCCCTAATTCCGTATTTTTGAAGTTTTTACAATATTCCATATCATATAAATCATCTAATGACCCTATTTCTCTTCATCGGTTTAGAATGCTGCGCAGAAATATAAAGACTAATATTCAGACTTCTCATAAATGCTTCTTGAGACGTATTGAGACCGATATTAGGTCTAACCCTAATCATTTCTGGTCTTACATTAATCTACTCCGTAATTCCTCCGGTATACCTTCTAATATGACTTACCTTCGTACTCAAAGTGACGGCCAAAATGATGTTGTCAACTTTTTGCTTCTTATTTTAGTAGCTGCTGTAGCGACGTACATGCTCACCACTTTTTGTACCTCAACATCAGGTTGTTGACGTGATCTCTGCCTAAACATTTCGTCGAGTCTAATCTGTTTTTCACTATAAAAAGGTTAAACCCACACTTACCGCAGTCACTGATCTCATCCCTGCCTTCTTCTTGCGAGACTGCATTTCTGTGCTGTCGACGCCGTTACTTCACATATTCAATCTGATCCTTCAACACAGACGCTTTCCTGTTGATTGGAAATCTGCTCGAATTGTTCCCTTTTATAAAAAGGCGACCGATCCAATGTTCTTAACTATCGCCCCATCGCGCTTCTCTGTAACTTCTCAAAACTTTTCGAATTTTGCTTATATAACCACATCGCTTCTAGGATCTCCCAAAAGCTTCACAGCTGTCAACACGGCTTTATTAGAGGGCGTTCCACAATTACCAATTTAACTGTTATGCACCAGTTTCTTGCTGAATCCTTGGATTCTGGTTTCCAGGTCGACGTTGTGTATACCGATTTTAGTAAGGCTTTCGATCGGTTGAACCATGAGATTCTCATTTTGAAGCTACACGCTTTTGGTTTGAGTAACAACTTAGTACAATTACTCAAGAGTTATTTATCTGATAGAACCCAATTTGTTGAGCTGCTTGGCTTCCGGTCGCGTGTCTCAAGTGTCCCTTCGGGCGTACCCAAGGCTCTGTTCTTGGCCCCTATTATTCAATATCTTTATCAATGATGTCGCACCTACTCGATTATCATTGCCTATTGTATGCGGATGACATGAAGATATTTCAGGTTATACGTAATATGTCTGATGCTCTTGTGCTTCAGAAAAGACTTGATCTTTTGATAAATGGTGTCGGTCTAACCACTTAGATCTGAACGTTTCTAAATGTCACATCGTTTCTTATACCAGAGCAAAGTCCCCAATTCTTTTTAACTATTCTTTTTCCGACGTCTCCATTACTCGCTCTAGCGCTTTTAAAGATCTGGGTGTCACTTTTGAATCGTCTCTGTCCTTTAGTTCGCACATTCGATCTATTGTTTCATCTTCACTTAAAACTCTTGGTTTTATTATCAGAAATTCTAGAGATTTTTAAGCGCTGACTTACCTCTCTTGCTGTACAGAACCCTCATTAGAACTCGACTGGAGTATGCCTCGGTAGTCTGGAACCCTACGTATCAGGCTCATATCCACGCTCTGGAGAACATTCAACGCAAATTCTTAAAATTTCTAGCTTTTCACGTTGATGGAATTTACCCTCCTAGAGGTTTCCCGCAATCTGATCTTTTGGCTAGATTCAACCTTTCCGATTTAAGTAGTCGCCGTGCCACCTTTTCTCTTCTCTTTCTATACAAACTTATTCATTACCTTGTCGATTGTCCTGAATTGCTGGCAAAATTATCTTTTTCCGTTCCTCGACCTGGGTCTCGTTTTCCTACCACTTTCTACCTACCCACTCCCGTACGCGTTGTGTTGAGTCATCTCCTATTTTCTCTGTATGCAACAGCAGTGCTTTACGTAAATTTGATGTTTTTCATACGTCCATATCCGAGATAAAATCATTCTGTAGCGACTCCCTAGTTGGTTGATCGATTTACATTATTTACTTTGTTTAACGTTAACGTTACTACTTTTATTTGTTTTGGATTATATCTGTATTACCTACGTCTAATTACTTTTACGTTTATATTATCCGATTCGTTTTAATTTTGTATTTTGCTGTTCCCGCCCATAATTGGCTTTTGCTGTGGTGCGGCTGTATTTAAATAAATAAAAATAAATATTTCCACGTTATATCATACGCCCCCTTTATATCAAAACACCGCGACCAAGTGTTCCAATAACACGAGGTAGTCTAGGTTAATCTACTTTTATGAAAACCGGCCTGATGTAATGCTAATAAATTGTTCTTTTCCAGGAACAAACAATTTACTCATGCAGCACGTAAGGCTAATAGATCGATAACTCCTTGGGAAGAGTGCTATCCTTGATTTCTTGAGTAGAGGTACTGCAATGGCTTCTTTCAATTCCATCCCAGAGTTCGTTATAAAGTTCTAACAGTTTTTTTTTATTTCAGATGATAGATGTTTTAACATTTCATTCGAGATAGTGACTGGGTTCGAAAAAGATAAATTTAGATCGTTTAAAGCCGCATTGAGTTCTTGAACGGATAAAGGTAAGTTGTAATCATATGTTTGTAAGAATATCAATCTAGCTCAGTTTCTCTTTCTAATTTAGAATCAAGGAATACTGGATGGTAGTTCGCCGACGTACTGACATTTCTAAAGTGCGTGGGTACAACTTCTGTAATTTCTCAGACGTCTTCCAACCGTGGCTGATCATTTGTCTCCATACAGGTACATTTTTTTCAGATTTACAGCTTGATCTTTTTCCATGCATCGCTTAAGTTACCATTTGATGTAATTGAGGACGTGTATGCGATCCAGCTATCCCTTTTGCTTCTTAGACGACTGCTAGATTGTGCTCTGGTTTTTAAAAGTGGAGAGAGTGAGATGTCCTCCAAAGCGGTTAAAAGCTCTTTTCTTTGCAAAAATTGCCTGTTTAACCTGCGGGCACCACCACGGTACAATTCGTTACAACAGGTCTACCTGCAGTTTTTGTTATGCTTTTATCGGCAGCTTTTATAATTGCTTGGGTTACATCTTTAATACTTACAGATTCTAGGACGAAGAATTGTTCCTGGAATCTTTTCCAGTCTGCTTTCTCGGTTTTACATCTTAAACTAGTGTTTCTTAAAGCGTTAGGTTTGTCGGTCTCTATGACAATCGAAACATGGTCGCTGTTGTACACCACCATTTCAGAGATAATACCAGTGAACATGAGGTCATCGTAAGATTAGTAGCCGAGAAATTGTTATACTTCTCATTAAAATGTAGACGAGTTGTTATTGAGCAACATTACATCGACCCTTTCCAGCTAGCCTTCCAAGATACGACCCTTGTCATCGGTTCTTGAAAAACCCCATAACTTATGGGCGTTAAAATCGCCAAGTAAAATAAAATGGGGCGGGAGTTGCTCAAAAACTGTTGTATGTCTCTTATTTACCAATTTCGCTTTGTAAATATATATTATACACCATCACCTTAATCGGCAGAAATAGTTCAACAGCAACTGCTTGAAGTCTAGTACGAAATCTAACACCGGCTTTTAGGAAGTTCGTTCATTAATTTCACAATCTTTCCTAACTACCGCATACTCTTTGAGAGATTACGGTTGTCCAGGACTCAAATGAGTTTACTGTAAGCATAAACATATTGGTTGATGTTTTTGCAACAACATTTTATATAACAGTATTTATGAATACAACCTCTACAATTGCATTGTAGTATTTTGTTAAAAGTGGCAAATTTTTATTTAGATGTGTGATATGCAAAAACTTTTGATGTTGGGCAAATAAAAATATATCAACAAATATATAAGTAAATAAATAAATAAATATGTATAAAAAACAACACGAATAAATAAATAACATATTTAAAAATATCTCAGGTGAGTATCACAGTTTTAGTTTTTATTTCCTGTTCCTTTAGGAATGCCATGAGATTCGTGCCACGAACCTCTCTGCTTTCCAATCTTTTCTGTGCTTCGCTTGAGATTTAGCTTTCTGTACTACCTCATCATCAATTGAAGTAATACTAAGAGTCTCCTTTCGTTTTTCACCACTAGTATTAGAAGGTAAGCTTTGCTTATCAATTTCTGTCAAGCGTCTTCCTCCGCTTCTGTACTAGAAATTCGAGTGTCTGTGTCAGTGACAATTGCACTTATGGACTGATGTACTCTAATTCTCTTATAACAAAACACGATTTTAGTGATTCAACCAATAGCTGGATCAATTCTTTCATCAAAGATTGTGTATCAACCTTCACTGGTGTAGCCGTTGTTTTGGCATACAATACATTTTGAAATGGAGTGATTGAAACAACTTTTTTGGGTTCAGGGTAAGGTAAGTTTTCCTTTTATCTCCACTTAACCGGTTTATTGCACGATTGTTCCTCATGGGGCATCTCACCACATCCACGAAGTTGTTGACCTTCACATCTCAATGTCGTATGACTAAACTTCAAGCATCGGTTGCAACGTATAGGCGATGGAACATGTTGAGTGTTTTATGTGGATTTATTTCAACTTCATAATTGCCAATTCTAATTGTGGTTAACATCTTGTTTGATTGTGCTGCTGAAATTGTTTCTACAATCAATCCTTGTAGGTTTTTTCGTAGACCCCCTTCCACGTCTATTGTCTCGCCAAGGTTATGAACGTTGGGCTGACGTCAGAGATAGCAGCACTCTCTGATTTATTATTGCATTTTAAAGCTTCTACCAGCTTGCAGGGTGGTAATGGTCCAGCTTGACAAAGCCCTGCCGTATCTCCAACTTAAAGACGGTAGTGCCTAGCTAAGAGGATTTATAAGACAGTGGTCCCCTGGCCTACTGAAGAGCTCAGGACCCTGGATAATGTATCATTTATCAACCTGCAAGCTCCTAAAATGACTTGTAATACTTTTCCTGTTTCGCTATAAACCTCCGCCACGTTGGTCGTGATTCACCCTGTATAATCCTATCAGAAAAAGAACAATAAAAAGATAATGATATGTTAAACCCTTCTGGATATCAGTACATAATGATTCTACTTAAATTGCCATTACATTGACTATACAATTTCTGAGCTCAACAATGATTTAAACATACCCTTTAATTTGTTACAAAGAATTAACTCGAATATTTTTAAAATGTGACATTTCGGACAATAAAACAAAATAAGGAAGACGTCGAGTTGATTCTGGCAATTGTTCACCTTGACAAAAAAAACCTCCACGAAATGAAAAAATCCAAATTTAATGACAATGTAGAAGGAATTCAAAGAACTCGAACCCTTGCAAAACTAAATTTTGTTTGGGCACCTGCTCTACTGATTATTAAATGGGCAATATGTGAAGATAAGTCGATACAAAACAGTTTGTGGAAACTTTGGCAGCTTCAGTGGCGGCGTTTATTTCTGATAATAATAGAAAATTTAATTTAAAAAATAAGATAGCTTGCTTGCCCAAATAAAACTCATTGATGTCCCTATTTATAGTCCTAACCAATATTAATTTACGATGGGGTTAAAAGCAGAATTGTGAATTTTTACTAAGATCCACTTAAGACTAGAAATTTCAAAATATTATCAAAAACATCATAATTAAGCTCGTCTTAAATTCGGTGTATAAATACGAGTCTAAAAGTTCATCACTTCAAACAGATCTTCTCATAGTCCGATGAACACACATGTTCTATACACAGTTTTCAGTATCTTTATAAAATTCTTGACAAAATTAGCGAATAATATAAAATGTAGAAAATTTCAATGTTTAACAATCTTCGAGAATATTACAATTTTAAAAAATTGTTTACATTAAGATTTTATTACCCCAAGTAGGCTTAAATTGATTATTTCTGAAACAATTTTATTGATATACAGGGTGTTATTTGATCAAGTGTTTTTTTATGGAAATTCAAAACACCCTGTAGAGTGAACTGATTAATGCAGTAACTTCCAATGAAATTTGAAAGCAAAATAATGATATTCTTTTATCTTTAAGAACATGGAAAGTTATAAAGGTTTTAGTCACTCTATGTTTTAAAATGTCAGCATTGAGACAATGAATTGCCATTGATCTTAACCGCATCAAACATTTATAGGATACTTGGATAGACGACTTAGAAAAATAAAACCACAACCTAAATTTAAATCAACTAGCCCAAATGCTTTAACTTATTTATGATTGATCAATAAAGAAATATAAAAGGCTAATTTTCAGTATGTCGCGACGTTCCCAGTTTGTGATTACTGATTACTGATAGAAGTGGCAACACATTAATAAACAGTAGTTGTTTTTTTATGTTATTTCTAGTTCATGAAGTTATTAAAAATATATAACGTTAACTCTTACAATGAGTATTTTTGAATTTTAAATCCTTTGAAACTTTCCCGTTCATAAAGATAAACGAGTAATTAAAAACAAAAATTTCTAAAGGATGGCATTATTTTGCAACTTTCATTGAGAGTTACTATTAATCAGTTCATTAATCCGTGAAAACACTATATCAAATAACATCCTGTATATCGGTAGAATTGTCTAAAAAATAATTCATTTAAGCCTACTTGGGTTACGTAAACTTAAGTGTAAAAATAAAAAGAAAAAGGATAAACTTCCTAGGCGATAATTGTTGTCACAATTGTATCCTGCCAATTAAATCATAGTTAATTTGAAATGGAGATTACAGAACTGGTTCTTACGTCCACAATTTCAGTCATGGATTAACTTAAATTTTGGGTTTTCTGTCATGGTAATAATTGTTGTCACAATTGTCTCTTTGAAAATTAACTAAAAATTAACCTTAACAAAAGATTTAAATACTGGCAACAACGGATTATATAAAAAGAATAGAATTCAAATGATTTTCTTTACATTTGAGTAAAATAAACAGACAAAACGTAAAGACGTAAAAAAATGTACATACATCACTAGAACATAAATAATTTCAAATGCACCTACATTGAAGGCAATTACGAAAAATACCATTTCTATACATCTAGGTAAAACAACCAATTGAAAATAATTTATTTCAAGGGTACCATTAATAAAATATGATGTTATTCACAAGAAAACAAGTCACATCTGTTAATTATTCAAATGTTGACATGTAACCGGATTAATTTAACAAATATCTTTAGTTTCGTTCCAACCACAATAACCATAAGTTAAGTGATGATTTACAACATTACAAATCTTAATGGAAAAATGAAAGCGAACCAATTCCGTGGCTTTATGATATTAACAGAGAAGACATTAATTGGGTTATTACCAGTTCTTTTATGATATTTACAATGCAAACAGGTAAAAACTATTATCAACATTTTTAATGTGTGCACTCAATAATAAAGAGATAGGTAGATATATGTTCAGTCAAAATAAATAAAAAAAACTAAAAATACACAACCCATTTACTACATGGTGTATGAAGTTAGAATCTCTTTCGGTTTTCAAATTGTAGATAGTTTACTTTATGGCGTTTGCTTTGTCGAACAACTGTTCTTTGATTTTCTAGTAGGTACATAGTAAATTATTTTTGGTGAAATAAATTAAACGTACGTACGGTAAGTTTAAATATTCGTTAGAATTTAAAAAACTTCCAAGATAAAATCCAGAGGAGTTATATTAGGTAACCTAGCTGGCCAATTAGTAGATTTTCTTTTTTCATTCATCAGAATTCTTAGATTCTTAAAAGAAGGCACATACACATCTCATTCTAATTAGTTGTGCCTTCTTTATACTCCAGTAAATTGTTTATTAATGAAAGACAGCTGTTACCAAGGAAATTTTTGTTAACAGTGTTTTATTGAGAGGGTGCATTTTGTTAATAATTTGGTTATGTAATAAATCAAGATAATCAAACTAAAATCACTAAATAACGTTTTTCACTCAACGTCAAAAAATTGTTCCAAAATTCGGTTACCCACATTCCGACCCATACCATAACTTTTTGAGGATGTTGCTTGTGTAAGTCCTGCAGCCAACGATAAAACGTCGTCGCCTCAACAGAAAAAAACAATTTGTTTAATGAAACTCCAATGTTCATTTTAAATGTTATTGACACTTATAAATATTAAAATAATTTATTAATTATTAGATTGTTAGACTATCGGGAGTAATTTTCGTAATTTTGTGTATTTATTGACAATTTCTTTTATAATTTTTTTTAAATGATGTACCAATCTATTGTGAACGATAACGAGGAAAGAGGCAAACCCTGGAAAAATTGTTTAAAAGTATGTCTGACATAAATTCTGTAAAAGTGTTTCCCAAGCAATGGTAAATAAAAACTGAATTTTAAGTTATTGAATCCACAAATTACTACGAGAAAGATAAGCAAATATCTACAATTTTTGACCATTAACTAAATTTTACGTTTTTTATTCCTTCCTTTGGGGCCATGTCAAAGAAAAAAATATCAACATTCACCACCAGCAACGACAATAAAACCGAGTTACAATTGCGTTCCAATCCAATTGCGATTGGCACTTTAGACATATACTTTAACTCTTTTTGCTTGCTCCATTACTTTATTAAGTTTAAGAATTTGTAATATTGATTAATTACCTACTAACCAAATAATAGCATCAGTTTACGAATGTATTGCTACGGACATTTTCTGCTTCTGTTGATTTTCTATTTGTCCATCAGCATTCATTGTATTCTCAAGTAATAAATAACAGGTCGTAAGGTTGCCAAAAATAAATATCGTCTATAATGTGAAGTGAACTTCGTTAATATTAATCAATTTTGTACGACAACTGTAAAAGAACATTTGTCTGTTTAGGACTTCACTTTGTTTTCGGTTTGTAGGACCTGGATATACCCTTCCAGAAAATGGCAAACCACAGATACTAACAGTTTACATGCCATTTTGCTTTTTGTAATGGACTTTTGCAATATTAGAAGTATAAACTTACAATTTCTTTCATTTTGTGTTACTTACCTAAATATACCCTTTTTACGGCGCACCTTTTCTGTTTTTAGACCATTCTGCAATAGCATAAGCGCATCTAGATTATATTTTATACTATTAGTAGCATTCTAATAGCAGCACAAGATATATTTTAGAATTTTTATTAATTGTTCTCTCTTGCACTGTTAAAAATGTTTAGTCTTCCACTTTTCTAAGAGTCATGTATGCAATATCATGCTCACAATCCGCAATTTTTAGGTTATTATTTTTTGAAAACATTAAAAACTATATTTCGGTTTTAGGCACTTGTCCAACTAAATGACAGATGCTTTTCAGAGTTTGTGATTTATATACTTAGGACATAATCGACTTCAACAATTGAACTACCAAAGTAAAGTCAGAACTTAAACACTTTTTTGTTTCCAAACTGATGTGCATACATTTTTAGTAAGCCTTTCTTCAGGTTTATTAAGTTTGTGTCAAATTCTACAACATAATTATGTCAGTCCTGTTACTAAGAATTAAAATAGGGCACATAATACCTTTTGGTAGTAATATTTCAAAATCGTTTTACTGCAGCCCTTTTTCCTTCCACTTCAAATGTTATACTATTCACACGTGGCCATGTTATACACGAGATGTCGTAAGACACACATTTTACTTATGTTCAAATGTTACATATGCGTCGTGAGTAAAACTATCTTTTTGAAAGAATAAATATAATAAAGTTTAAACCATACTATGGATTTAAATCTTGTTCAATTATTTACTCTAAACATTCTCACTATTCTTATTTAAAAAAGTTATTTTTCTACATTTTGAAATGCTGATGCAATCGTGTTTATTACTTTATACAGAAGGAAGTAAAACTTTTCATCGGGCCAGTATGTGCTGATAATAGAACTCAAGTCATGAATAGCAACGTTTCCGCCAAAACTTGAACTAATATTTTTATTAGTGATTTTAGTTGAATATAGAAAATGTGATAATTACCTTTATACGGCCGTGCTGAAGTTAACGAACACACAAAGATATAATTTTTTTTTAGTATTACAAAAATTTCACATAGGTACATTTATTCAGATTTTGGTGGCTGATGACGGTATTAGCAAAACATAGCTACTTCTTTAAGAAAAGATAAAAGTAACATCCGTACAAATCCAGCTGGTCCAATAATTAAACAAAGAAAACTTTCTGTAAAAATATTATGGAAATACGTTATGGCAATTCAAAATTCCATTGGCATATTATTTTTCAGATAAAACAACTTTTTTATATGGCATTGTCGACCGACAAACTCTAGTCCAAGGAGTGTCCCAAATAAATGACAGATACTTACACACAATATCCAATTCATAACGTCTGGGCTGGGATTTTAAACAATAAGATCAATTTAAAAATAAAACCTTACTAGCATAAGATACCTTGCAAGAGGAACGTCTCCCCTGCTGCTATAGAATTCTACCCAAACAAAGAAACCCGATTTACCAACAAATTTTATTTGGTTACAACATGATAGCCCCCTATCGCATTTTGCTAGTGTTGTTATAATTTTTTTGAATACTGAAGAATTTCCTGGTCGAGAGTTTGGAAGATGAGGATCAATAGAGTGACCATCATGATCTGCCTACTTCTGGATTTCTTTTTCGTGGGACTATTCGAAATTGAAGGTGTCATGAATAAACCACAAAATACAGACGAGCTAAAAAATCGAATCAGAACCACAATTCGTTTAATAACTCAAGATATACTGGACAATATTTTAGAAGAATTTGTGCGTATTGCCCAGACACAAATGGTTGGCAATTCGTAGATTTAATTTGATTATTTTCATTGTTCGTTTTTTGTTTTCAAGCGTTTAATCTAAATAAGCTTCGGTCGTTTAGATTTGGGTCTAAAGGCCGTCGTTGATTAGATTGGGATTTCTTCCTAACGTTTTGCTTATACCAGTGGCCAGCCTCTTCAGATGTCTTTCCATCTCGGACATGTGTTAGCAAACGATAAGAAGAAATTTCAATCAACGATAGCCTTTAGACCCAAATTTTGACGACAAGTTCACCAACAGGCCACAAAAGCCTAAACTAATTTAGCATTAAATTAATTTTATAAGCATTGATATTTGAGTTTTTTGGCACTGAAAACAAAGTCAAAGTTTTGTGACGCATAGCATCATATAAAGCAGTTCATTTTCATCATTTTTAAAATAACTGAACGTTGATGTGATTGATGCAGCAGCTGGCTCTATGTAGGTAACGCGTTTCCAATTGTGTGATAGAAGTACCAGCATTTGATATAAGCGGGCGTCTACATAAAACGGACGCTTTGGTATTAGCAGGAAATGCTCTGCTGTACAAGCGTGAGCGTTTCTTTCATTAAGAAACTCTACTATGAAAGCGCAACTATTCACTAGCACACCTAATTTTTATTATAAGAAGCTCAAGACTATTCTTCCTTAGTTTTTTTTATAGCATAGGGCATGTAATTGTTACCGGCGTCGGCACAAATCAGTTCATCACTTCATACGAGGCTAGTTCAATAAATACACGTTCGAGCGCTGTGAAACGATTGTTAGTGGAGCTATAATCGTACAAATTTGCGTAGGCCAGCGGCTGCTATATAGCTGTCTATTGTGACACATCCCTCGTGATATTCGTACAGGAGACAGTTGTTGTGCGTTTCATTATGGCAGGTCTTATAGTTGGAGCGTCCAAAACCGATTACCGAGCAGTCATACAGTTTCTGCATGCTGAGGGCAACACTCCAGTTCAGATTTATGGGAGAATGCAAATGTTTATGGTGGAGAGTGTCCTTCAAAAACCACAGTCGTGGAATGGTGTCGGAAGTTCACAGATGGGCCCGTCCGCATACAGCTAACATCATCAAATCACAGATGGAGCGGATGAGGTGGGAGATTTTAGAGCACCCCCTTACAGCCCGGATCTTTCACCCTGTGACTTCCATATCTTCGGACCATTGAAGAAGGCACTTAAGGGACAGCGATTCAGTCGGACGCTCAAGTCAAGCAGGCAGTTTTGAAATGGTTCCGCGAACAGCCAATGGACTGGTACCACACCGGTATACAGCGTCTTGTGAAGCAGTGGGATGCATGTCTTTGTAGTAATGGCAATTTTGTTTAGTGTAAATAAACCGCTTACAACTTACATGTACCACCGTTCGAACGTGTATTTATTGAATCAGCCTCGTATTTTCCAAAAAATTCTTCTATCATTATTGTGTTTCATAAAATTAGTCATCTTTAATCAAAATTATATTTCATAGATTTAATACGACCGATTATGTATATAAAGGTATACAGGGTATCCCAACGAAAACTTGACCCCCCCCCCCCCTATAACGTGAAAACTAAAAAATATTTCAAAATTCGCCGAGACACGTTGATTTTTGTTCTTAAGAGGAGCCTTTTTGACAGTAAAGCCAACTCGATATGTTCATCCCCTAATGCCTAGTAACCCCAACTTTAAAATTTCAAACGAGACTACCCCACTTGTGGCATATCATTTTAAAACCCTTTTCATTGCAAATACAATGACACTTCGTTTTTAGAAATCGGTTGAGATTTGACTGAATTATTGGTACAAACGAATAGTTGACAAACCAACTTACGCGTAGTAATTTCTCGCCACTCATAAGTTTTTATCGATTACACACGACCACATTTACCTATTTTTGTTGATGTGTCTATCAGTTCACAATAAAAATCAGAAAGAGGACAAAAAGCTGAAGCAAATAATAAGTCAGATACTAATTGTTTTTTTGTTTATAATAAGTCTATAGAAAATCAGATCTTCTCTGAATAACAAAACACTGTCACAAAAAAGTCGCCGTTTTTTGCTTGTGACCAAAAATCGTTAATTTCAGCTTGATCTTGAAAGTTTTAACGTGTTTTAAAAATGGTTTATTTAGTCGCGGAAAGAGTAGAAATTGTTGCAATTTATTATCGAAATAATGATTGCGCTAAAGCTACAGCACGAATTTTAACGCAAATCATCCTGAAAAAATGTAAGCCCCCAGTACGTTAAACAACTGATTGACAAGTTCGTTGCAACGGGTTCGCTTTTAAACAAGAAAGATGAAGTAATTGGTCCAGTTCGAAATGAAGCACTTGAAGTGGCAGTTTTGGGTCATGTACAGATGAACAATAATCAATCGATTACAACTGTATCTCAAGCTTTCGGCGTATCCCGTTCCAGTGTTCATCGAATTTTGAAAAATACAAGTTTCATCCATTTAAGATGATGCTGGTTCAAGAGTTACATGAAGATGACTTTGATCGCCGTAACGAATTTTGCGAATACTTTAGTGAACAACTTCTACAGAATCCAAATCTTCTCACAATACATGTTTTTCCGACGAATGCACATTTATGTTGAATGGCGAAGTAAATAGACACAATTGTCGTTATTGGAGTGATGTTAATCCTCATTTAATTAGGGAATTTCATACTCAGACTCCTCAAAAATTAAATGTTTGGGCTGGAATTTTGGGCGACCATATTGTTGGACCATTTTTCATTCAAGGTAATCTCAATGGAAACATTTATTTAGAATTATTAGAAGATGCAATTGATCCTAGGATAACAGAGATTTTAGAAAGTGACGACAATTTACTAGAAAATTAAATAACCTTCCAACAAGATGGTGCGCCCCGCATTATAATGTGGCTGTGCGACAATTTCTGAATAACCATTTCCCGGGACATTGGATTGGCAGAAGAGGTTCCGTCGAATGGCCACCAAGATCTCCGGATCTATCCCCTTTATACTTTTTTTGTGGGGCCATTTAAAATCACGAGTGTACGCCACGCAGCCTGAAATATTACAAGTGTTACGTCAGAGAATTGTAGAAGAATGCCAATTAATAACTGCGGATGTCTTCAATAATGTTCGAAAAGAAGTTGAAAACAGACTGTATTATTGTTTGCAAGCTAACGGGGGTCATTTTGAGCAATTCATCAAATAAATCTGACTATTATTTGCTTCAGCTTTTTTCTTTCATTTCTGACTTTTTTGTAAACTGATAGACATTTTAATAAAAATATGTAAGTAATGTGGTCGTGTGTAGCCGATAAAAAAACTGTTTAGTGGCGAGTATTTGGGTTTGTACCAATAATTCAGTCAAATCTCAACCGATTTATAAAAACGAAGTGTCATTGTATTTGCAATGAAAAGGGTTTTAAATGATGTGCCACAAATGGGGTAATCTCATTTGAAATTTTAAAGTTGGGGTGGCTAGGCATTAGGGGATGAACATATCGAGTTGGCTTGACTGTCCAAAAGGCTCCCTCAAGAACAAAATCGACGTGTCTCGGCGAATTTCGAAATACTTTATAGTTTTCACATTATAGAGAGTTATTTCAAATTCAGAAATTAGTTAACCATCAAAAATTCAATAATGCATACAACATGTCCAATGTAAATCAACTAAGTTATGGGGGAATTTTTGTGTAATCGAAAGTTTTGTTATAGTAAAAATATTTGAGAAAGATAGACAATACTTTCGATAACATAAGATTGTAAAGTTAAACCTTGTTAAATAAATAATTTTTGTAGGTTTTGGAATGTTAGAATCTGGATGCGTCTCTGTAAAAATGAAGTTAATATTATGATGAAGAATGTTGTAGATATAGTGTTAGGAGGTGAGCCACATTATACTATAAAGTCGAAAACAATAACCTAGTTTTGTACAGGTTTAACATATTGGATATTTGGATATGCATTGTCGTATGGAAGAAGCCCTCTTAGTAATCCGTTTATAGCATTAGGTGACTTTTGCGTTGATCCACAAATAGAAGATCCCATGAAGGGCGCAATATATACTGCATTTTTGTTTCAAATGTCGTTTGCCACTACTGCGACAACTATTGTAAGCGGAGCTATGGCCGAGGTAGGTGTACGCGTTAACTAATTGATTAATACCTACTCTTTTAAGATAAGAAACTTTGTTATAAATGTTGCTTGTTAAGTGTATGTAAAAATGAATATCATTTATTTGTAGGTGTAATTTAAAGCGTACTGTATATTTAGTTTATTAAATACTATAGTTTACTGCGTACCAGCTGGATGGATATGGGGTGGTAATGGTTTTTAAGGCAATTAGGTGCAGTTGACATTGCTGGTTCTGGACCTGTACATTTAATAGGTAAGTTTTATACAGGGTTTCTATAAATGAATGTCCCATCAAGGTAGCACTTAGAGTGTAGAAAATTAACGATAAACGATGAAGAACACAATTACAACTAGGGATAATTATTACGGAATTATGAAATAACTGACAGATGATGAAATTAGCATAAATTAATTAACATCAGTATAAGCGGCATTTTGCATTTTTTTAAATTTTCCAACACTCACCTGATGAGACAATCATTTATAGAAACCCTGTATAATAATAGGTATAACACGATACTGAAGCAACAATTACATTTAGGTGGCACTTCTGCATTTGCGAGTGCTTTAATCTTCAGGACCTAGGTTAGGTCGATATGATAAAGGAATAGATCCTTTACCGTTGGGATCTCCAGTTAATGCAGTAATGGGACTTTTTGTACTGTGGTGGATGGTTGGCATTTAACTCGGGAAGTGCCTTATGAGCGTAAGTACTTTTATTTGTATAAATGACAAAATGTCAATAAAGATGTAGTTGTCAGGTTCCAAATGAGTATGCAGCAAGACTGCTGTAATGACCATGATGTCTTCTTTGGTGGTGGATGTGTGAGTTTATTGTATTCTCTGATAAGACTGAAAGGAAAAATCGAAGTCATTGATATCATTAATGGATTATTGGGATCGTTGGTTTCGATAACCGCTGGCTGTTTCTTATATGAAGGTTTGTTTAAAATTTATTTTAAAATACCAGCTTTAAAACGGTAAAATAATAATTTTCAAGATATCACAGAATTAGGTGCCAGAACTATGTTGCAAACGTAAACAAATTTTTCTTTACATTCTCTGTAACGATTTAAGTTATTGACAAGAAAAAAATGCCCATGAATGCCTTGTGTGTACTTCAGTGTTATCGGTAAAGCCCACATCGTATAGGATTTTTTGTATTAACAACTTTATTCAAAATTTCAGTTTGGCATCAATTTGTGCTTTGGTCAATTGATCAAAAAAAATTGTACTCACGTCACACGCATAATTTGTCAAAAATGCATATTTAAAATGGCTATATTTTAAAGAAAATGTGCCACGAATAAAATATTATAAAAGTTTTATCCAAGTTGAATTGTCCATATGGGTTACAAATTGCATTTATAAATACTTTTTCCCGACCGACGTTTCGATTTTTTTAGAAAGAATTAAAAATTTGGCAGATAATGTGTATCACGCGACTATTATTAGATTGGTCAATTTTCGTCTTGATTCATGCACAAATTGATGCCAAAGGCAAATTTCAAATAATTAAAAAAATTCAACATGATTCAGACTTTACTGGTCACACTGCATAAAAATGTCACGGGCGCCACTCTCAAAGATACAGTTTTTAATAAAAATAATTATGGTTTTACTATCATAAACATTGATATGTTAACAACTTTGGTCGGATCCTTTTTTTTCTAAAATATTCTAATTTGTTATAATTACGTATACTAGTTTTTCAAATGTGTCCGAGACTTTGTTTTAACATACTTTCTATTAAAAAATAGTATAGTTTTTAACAATTCGATATAACGATTTTAGTAAAAGAGCACAGAAGACTCTAGTGAATGAATACTAATTTTCTTAATATCCAAATTTTTCTCAAGAATGAGTGCCGTCTTCATTAGTAGTAGAAGATGCTGCAAATTTGAGATTAATAGTCATAAACATGTTGATTCGTTTAGGACGTTTAGGGTATTAAGTTTGACACTTATATTTATTAATCTTTTAATTAAATGACGATTTTTAAATGTTTTGTGATACTTTTATAACTGGAACCAAGAACAACATTTTAATGGGAGTTGGACACTTACCATTAGATGCCTTGATAAAAACTAACCCAATCAGTTTGTGGATGTTTGACGAAAACTCCCTCAATATTAACTCAATAAGGTTAAGTTTACAATGTTAAAGAGGGTAAACGTGTTGACAACGAGGAAACACATAATCGCAACAATCTTATCGATTCAGCATCGACTTTATCAATAGTGCATCATAAATCAAGTCGTATTTAATAGTAAATTATGCAACTTTAGTTGGTCAATCAATCGAGTATCAGGTTTGCGCCAGTAACTATTCGGGATACTGCCGACATCGCATATCTCGCATTTATGTATATGCACAATATTAACATGCAAGATAAATACTAGTCTATTTTTGTTATAACGAAACTGGGGACTTGAATAAAACGCTTGCAAAATGCTAACTTAGCAGCGCAACTTGCAAACTGATCACGGCCAAAACCATTTACACGGTAACTGTAATCGTCCTGCAATCGTACGCCATTCTACGATTTGCTGCAAAACTTCTGCAACTTTTCACCTTAAGTTTAAGTGACAACAGTTGCTAACAAACTCCATAAGGCGCAACAACGACAGCTATTATCACTTAAGTTTTTGCCAACATATGCCTTTAAAATAAAAATGCAAAACACCCGTCAGTACACCTGCAACTGTCTATTTCTACCAGCACTACCGCCTGCTAACACTACAAGTTTCCAGCAGACATCGCGTGCTAATGTACAAACAGTGACCTCTTATAAAGCAACTAACAATACACCAATCATTTTCGTGTTTTTTTCATTATGTTTTAAATTTGCAAATGTTGAGTATCAAATCACAATTGTTATCAGAAAATGAAATTTCTTCCTCAGGCGTTAGCTGAATATTATAGATATTTATCGGACATTGTAATACGTAACTAA